>VXBJ01003999.1:1688993-1892441 GCA_013400055.1 Nycticryphes semicollaris | reverse complement strand
CCCACCCCTTTCTCTTTTCTCTCTTTTCCTCTTTTTTTGAAAATATTTAAATATTTTTTAAACTTTCCCCGTTCTGCTATTTCTTCAGCCCGAGCAAAACTCTCCATTCGTTGTGGAGAGGGAGGCTTTAGTAGCTGGGATTTGTCATCAGCAGCCTAAAAATAGTTACCAAACTTTTTCTTTCCCTCTCCTCTTTGTCCTCCCTCCCTGGAAGAAATAAAAAATAAAAATCAAACCGTGTTTTAATTTCGGTTATGGATGTTTCTGTGTTTCTTTTTGTCTTCCCTTCCCTTCCTCCTCCCTTCCTCCCCTTTCTTTCCTTCCACTTCATTGGCTGGGATGATCCTTCCCTGTTGCTTCTGATGTTTCTTTCTTTTTCTCAGTGTGTGCCTGCCTACCTGGACTAGGGGGAAGATAAGGTAATTTTGAAGGGCTTGAGGAAGTGGCTTACCTGTTTTGAAAACTTTTTTTTTTTTTGAGATTTCTTTTTAAGAGTCATATGAAAATCAGTAATTGAAAAGAGTTTGGTAGCAGCTGGGCAGGTTGAAATTTAAGTGTTATGTGCTGAATGCCTTGGGAATTTGATCTGCTTTATACCAAAGAAGAGTGCAGAGAAAAGTATTTATTTATTGGGGGGAAAGGCATGGGGGAGAGGAGGGGGAGGAAAGCAGGTTAAGAGAGGGGGAGGGAAGTGGTTTTGGAGACAAGAAGTGAAGCTGCCTGTTTTCCAGTAAGTAATGGAGAAATTCCAGGAGCCAGGGCTAAATATACTTGGCGATCAATACAGAAATGGCTCATTGTGAATAATTTAGCTGCCTGGTGCAGTGAGAGTTTTGAAACTAAAGGCAAAAAAGAGGCCATGGAGGGAGAGAGGAAATAAAATTCTCCTCTGGTCATGTCAGATTCTTAACTTTTCCACTTAAAAGAACATAGTTATGATTATTGATCTCTTTTTTTTTTTTTTTTTTTTCCCTCAATATATATCAGATGATAGCTAGGGGGTGTCATTCTATACAGTTACTTGGGTTTCTGGAAAGTAATAGCTTGTTCTGTGTCAGCAAAGTGCTTCCAGAAACTTTAAGATTGCTTCACGCCACAAAATGCATGATCTGAGGGTATTAAGTGTGACGTTCGGCCCCATGCTGTGGCAGATAAATAGGGTTAGAATGAACAGGTGTGTGTACAGGTGTGTGTGCACGTCCGGTGGTGTGAGACAAAGAGTTGTAATAACTCTTTGGGGGAATGGGCATGGGAAGACTTTATTTTGTTTAGATCAGGATGGAGTCTCTTGAAACACATGTGAAAAGAGCAATTGTTAATTGTATCTATCTCCTCAAAGTCTGTTCTGGCAGTGAGAGTTGATAATTGATAAAGCATTACCATCCTGGCTTGAACAAAACAAGTGGAAAGTCAAGGAAAAAACTCAGATTGGGTAAAAATGCAAGTGGGGGACATAGAGGGGCACAGTCGGACCAAGATGATCCCAGTGCTGCCTGCTCAGGAGGCAGCTGAATGTCTCTACTCAGATAATTTGCAGGAAGAGTTTCAGTGCTTTGCAAATGAGCACATGCAGTACACTTGTGTTTCTCTAGGCAATGGTTGCAACAGCAGTAAAATGGGCAACTACTTAGGGCTCTAAGTAAGTTTAATCATTTAATGGTTGATACTGACAGGCGTCTTTGAGGGTGTACTTTTCTGCCTTGCAGCACTGCACTTTGACTATGGAAGCAGAGGCTGCTGATGGATATATAACATGTAAGTAGTCATTTCATTTGATTATGCTGAATTAGTTTCCTTTTCCCACTGCCCTTTCTATAATGCAGACGCCTGAAACTTTAGCTTCCTTGTATATGGTCTTTGCTTTGAAATGCTGCTGAATTAATAGTATTTAAATATAAACTTTGTGTATGACTGAAAAATGCATGGGGATGAGTGCACGGGTGAGTAGCTCTAGGTTTAAATATTTACTGAGGATGAATGAACTTTGCAAATGAGAGAGAGTTCGTCTACAGAAATCCAAATTGCAGCCAAAACTTTTTATGCCTTTCACTGTGCATTTCTCCTGTTTTCCGTGTCAGGGCAAAATGTCTTAGTTCAAGTGCTTTGTTTAACTGTCAGTTAACTGAGAGCCTTTTTGGGGGAAGGTCTGTCTGGTAAAGTGCTACTTCAGTCTTCTGCCCAGCCTCAATTCTCAGCCTCTGCTAATGGAAAAGTAATCCTAACTTCTCTTGAGACAAAGCAGCTGGGCAAGATTTGTCACAGGTGTATGCACAGAAGACTGGTGACAGTAGGTTTGAGGGGCTGTTAAAATTGGCCAGTCAACTATTTACTTGTGGCCACTGAGAGTCCAGTTTTTACAGGCTCTGAAAGACCCTGCTGGTAAAGGAGGGAAGGGCAGGGGTGAAGGGAGTGAGCAAATCATACAATCGTTGTGTTGCCCCACTGAACAAGGGGATGGAAACTGATGAGAGACTTGTTTTGTGAAAGCAGGTGACAATGAGCTTTCGCCCGAAAGGGAGCACTCCGGCATGGCCATTGACCTCACCTCCAGCACACCCAATGGGCAGCATACCTCCCCCAGTCACATGGCAAGCAGTAAGTCACTTCTTAAACCTCTTTCTCTCTAGCAGTGTGTTTGAGTTAGTCTGGTCCTCCAAGTCTTGAGGTTGCTTACTGGGTCTTAACCATTGCTGTAGGAGTTGCTATAGGAGAAGAGAAAGACAGGGTAGATTATTTTTTTTTTTTTCCTTTTTTTTCTTGTTCATGCTGGTGTCTCATCTAAACATGAACGGCATTGCTAGTCTGAACTATCCCAAGGTGGCGTTTGGGAGCTGGTCCTTACCTGTTCCAGGTAGGAAAACACTAGATTTGACATGTGTTCGTTTTGTTTCATTAGGTTTTGAAATCCAAATGGAAATTGTTGTTGCTATTATTATGACTTACTGTGCTTCCCAAAACAGTTTGGAGTAGCTTTATTTGAAAACAAACACGTTTTATTTACAAAAAGGCTTTGCTCTGGTAAAAGTATGATGTTAAAATATCTGAGTTTGAGAACAGGTTGTATTTTACTATTCCATGTAGAAACTTCAGCATCCCCTTCATTAGCCTGCCTTTGCCTTGGCAAGCCCAAAAGTAGCTGGGATAAGTGGAAGTTTATGGCACTCGGTAGTTAACTTTCTAACAAAGTGAAAGGAATTGGGTTTAGAATGTCAGGGAGAAATTGAGAAAATGTAGTGCGATAGGAGTCTGCTGAGTGTCACATGCTGATAATAGTTTTATGATTGTGTTCACACTATATTTTGGAGGTGGATACTTTGCACACATTTGTAAAACCAACACCCTTTCTTTTGTGTGTGAGAGTGCGATAGCTTGTTTTACTGTTGATTACAATGTTACATCCAAGATACTTACCTTAAAGTACCTCCGTGCTAGTATTCAAAAATAACATTACATGCTTTGCTTCCAATATACTTTCAGAGGGTTCTTCTCTATGTGATACTAATTTTCTTTCCAGTATGTGTACTGTAGTTCCACACTTACCTTTTTAAACTGAGTGTTTGTATAATATCCCACTGAAAATGGAGAAAGAAAAGGAGGGGATTTAGGGTTTCTTGCTTTAAAAAATACACTGTGCATTGCCTTCAGAGCCTTTCTGCCAGAGAAAAAGATGTTACTTTCCTTTAAGAATTCTTCTTTCCTCCTGCAAATTACGAGTAAAACAGTTTTTATGAGCCTTTAAAACTGAAGGTTATTATGAAGATCTCCCAATTATATACATGTTGCTAGAGAATATGATTGCTAATACTCTGGACTGAACTTTATATGACAACTGATCATAATTCAGCATCTTTAGACAATTCCAATCCTGCTGCACTGGGTTTCTGATATATTTTATTATGTTGTAAAAGTTTTACTACTCACTTTCTTCATTTTCTTTGTTTCCTTTTTATTAATGGAAAGCCTTCATTGGAAGGGGGAAAAAAGCTCCCTGTTTTAAATCTTCTTTATAATCTAGACTAAAAACCAAAGTCAAATTAGGGAATAAAAAGATCTAGGATGAAGTCATGCAAAAATACTTTCACTATATATTCAATATTTTCATGCTCATTGTCTTAGCATTTTCAATGATTTTTAAGCATCGTTAATTCTAGTAACACACATGTATCTCTGCAGCCTTGATGAATACCTTATTTTTTTAGATGTGTTTTTTGGTCTCTCACAGATGTCTCAATTGCTTTCATCAGTGCTGCTCTTTGTTAAGCATGTGCCGCTGTTGAAAAATTCAGGTCTATGCTTGGGTTTTCTAAACCAACCAAAACTCAATCTTCTTAAATTTGTTGTAATTTATTTACTCCTTGCAGGCATAAGAATCTTTCGCAGAAAGGCGGTTTGTTCTGTCTTAAACATGGAAGGTATTGATTAGAGGTTGCTGGCTTTTGTGGCAGCTGTTACGTTGGTTCATTTAAGGTTTTTGGCCAAATCTTGAATCTGGCATGTGTAGACTGAATCGCCAGGCGGTGTGTTAGAGCTTTCCACCATGTTTCGTGGGGTGCAAGAAACCCTTTTAAAGGTTCAGTAGCCCAGGGGCCCACAACCTCCTTTTTGTCGTCTTGTCTTTTTTTTTTCCCCCTCTTCTTTTAAGCATATTTTTTAGGAGCAGTAGAGGTGGGAGTGTAAGGAGGAATAGCTGTTCAAAATATTTTGTATGAATTTGGTAGCTCCCAATGGATTGATCTACCATTGGAAGTGGAGGAAGTGGCTGCATTGTATTTCAGTATGGTTTTAATTTCTAGTCACAGAAGACTGATCTACGGTTGGCCTGCCGCTATAGTGAAGCTATGGGGCATGTCGTTCTGTCTGGGGAGGCTTTGCTAATGGAGGAGGTGGTGCATCGATCAGACCCCAAATGTTTCACTGCTGATTTTGTTGCCAGTCATCCCCAGAAGGTGGATGGCCCCATTTAGCTGTGTGCTCAGGATATGCACCTGCAGGGTAGAAATCTAAGTTTTGACCTTTGTTCTTGTGTTCCATTGAATTGTTTTGAACCACAGCTCTTAATTTAGCCTTAATTTGTGTCTGGCTCAAACAGAGACAAAACCATAAGAAGGAAATTTCTTGGATCTGTACTGAAACAACTGAGCAGTGCTCTCCCAGCAACAGTAAAATTATGTGCTAGGTAAAGAGTTTTCTGTGTTCATTAGCCCTTGGCAATCCATACTAGTAGGAGTTCTGCCTGGGCTACTGATATTTTCAGATTGTATTTCAAAAGCTTTTGGGTTAAACATTTTGGCTTGTGTTGGAGAGTTATCTGCTGCATCCTTTAATTGATTACCATTTTCCAGTATCTAGATGGGACGTATGGGTTATGGATGGAGCTTATGCTCAATTTTCCTTGTGAATGAGATGATCCTGAAAGATAAATCACAGTAAATCGCCTGTCAGAGCTAACTAATGATCTTGCATGTAGCTTATGGTATGTATCTGCCTTTAGCAGAACACTGTATGTATGTTGGCAGATGCTCTATTCTAAAATACTTTATTGTAGTTTTATGTAAGCAAAGATTTAAGATACATGTAAACAGTCAAACTCAATAGGTTGATAGATCATCTCACTTTCCTCTACAGCAAAAGACAAATTAGTGCCATACCTGCTGAGTACAGATGTTACATTTACATAGCCCCAAATCTGGAAGTCCAGATTTTCTTCTGATCTGTGGTAGAAAAACTCTTTCAAGGGCTGACGTGCAGAGCTGGGCGTCAAAGGCCTGTTCAATTAACTTAGTGTTGGTACTAGAGAGTTCCCTGCATGGCCCTAAGCCCTCCTCTAGACCCCACTGAGTTCAAGGGAGCCTGTCTTGTTGCCTTTGGTGAATATTGAACTGGGCTGTAACTGATCAGGAACCTCAAAATAGGAACTGGCACACTAATTACAGGCTGATGGGGAATCCTTATAACGGAGGCTTTAAAAAGAAATAATTCCCAGTTGCCACCTCATAATACCGTGCTGAGTTCTTACTGTAGTTATTTGAGAGATATATTACTTTTTTTTCCCCTGTAAGTTAAAATGGACTTAGAAGAATGTCCCCTTTGGAAACACAGTTGTTCGGTTAGCTGACTCAATGACTACTTTGTACAGGATGAAGGATCCTTCTCTAAGACCACTTGCCTGGTATTATATGGAAAATAGGAACAGCAGCTATTAGCATCTGATAGTCAGTGACAGAGGAAATTTCCTCTTAAATTAGAGACTTTACAGTGCGTGTCCTAGATAACTTTCTTATCTTTGCTTTCATAGACAAAAGGAGCCATTGAACGAAACAGAGTCAGAACAATCGTAAATATCAACCTCAACATTTGATGTTTGAAACTGATTAAAATTGTGGTACACTTTCAAGATGTGTTTATAGTAGCTTAAAGTGTTACTAAGTTATGAGAAATATTTTATTAAGAAAATAACCATTGTAACTGACTGACTCTGCTGAAAATAATGAGGCGATTGCATTTTATCTGCAGTGGGGAATGATCGTGCTGTCTGATAAGACAACTGTTGGGACACCAGTATTAATTTTGAGTGGTTTCAGCAGCAGTATTTAAAGAGAACTTGGGCGAGGTCTTATAATGTAGCCAGTACTATATTCCTAGTGATTGGGGTGGACTATCACTTTCTTTTTCCTTGTTACCTTCGAAGACCCAAATCTTGCTTGATTATTTCAATTTTTCAACTCTGAATTGTCATACAAGCCCTGTTATGACACAGTTATGTTGCCCAGAGCAGAAAGTTTCGTGACCACAGCTGTATCAGCACCACATCTGTATCGATAAAGAAACGTAACTGTGCAGTCTGCCTTTGGAATGAAAATGTGTAAAATAAGAGGTTGCTTCATGTCTCAGCTCTGTGGCAAGCAAGCATTGCCATCAGTGGGATCTACATCCCAAGCACGTGAGGCTGGACCTTGTAGTGGGAATTACACAGTACGTGTGATTGTGAATGTGGGGTTTTTTTTTGGTAGGATGAAGTGTTGGAGGCTGAGCCTCTGCAGGAGGCTTTTATTTAAGGAGGGTGGCTGAAGCCATCTGGGCTGGGCTGCAAGCGGGCAACTGAATTAGTGCTTTGAGGCAGTCACTCCCCTGACACATGCATTGGGGCATGAAGAATTCTGGCAGCCAAACTGCACGCTCTGAAGCAGAGATTCAGATCTCCAGTTCTTCCAAATACATTGGAAAGTGTGAAACTGCATATGATGCTAAAAACCTGGGCTGTATAACCTCGAGATGCCGAGGAATATATTTTCTCAGTGGACTTTAAGGAGTAGGGTAGGCAACATCTATTGGTCTGAGTGTCTGTGATGTCGTGCCTCAGTGCAGGGAGGTGGACTTTTGACAGCCACTTGAGAAGGTCCTCCATTCTGTTGAGCCTGACTTTCCAAGCTTGACAGTTTTATGTTTAGAGAGCTCAGCTATGAAATTTCACAATGATGCCAGGTACAGAACTACCTGTGGTTTTACAGGTTGATGGGTGGTGAAGATGCGCTTATGCCAAGATGAGCTTAGACATAAGGGATGAGCTCAATAAACTGTGGCAGGGAACTGGTTGAAGGGAGCTATTTGGACACCTATAGAAGCAGTGACTTTGCTTCAGTATATTAACCTCAGACTCCCTGAGTATTGCTAAGGAAATAATACTCATGAAAGTTTTAGCTTTCTTGAAGTTTACGGAGGAAAAATCAACAATAAAAATAAAATAATAAAAAAGTGATGATGATCAGGCTTTAAACAGAAATCTAAAATCTAGAGTTTTGTCCACACGTATGAAACTGAAGTTCTGCAGAACAGTGTTACACTCTTTTTTTGTTTCTTTTTTTTTTTCTTAAGAAAAAAAAATTACCTAGATTACCTGGAAATGAAGTACCTGCTGCGATGCACCTTGGATTGTTGTACCTTCATCAATATCACCTTGTACTTTTCACACTAGTATAATTAAAATCATGAAGTAGTTCCTCTGATACAAAATCTGTGCATAGGTGAAACCCAAGAAGCTGCTGAAACTACTCGGTGTTTAAGTAACAACTCTTTGTAGCTCGCACTCTGATGGTGGAGGGTTCCCCTGTATGTGTTTTATATCTTCTGTCACAGTCTCTCTGATATTCCCAATGGAATCAGACACTCAACTGCAAAAACATTCCTCTCTCTCGGTGAGTGTTATAACGAGGGTGGAGCGAAATGATCAGTTAATCTCATTAAATAGGTTTTTATTCATTCTGATGGAAGCCTCTTGAGAGGTCATCTGCCAGGGCTTTGTTGCAGCACACACCTTTCTTAGGGAGCTTCTGTTATTCTCTTGGACTGTCAGGTTCAGTTAACTTTCCTTGGTACACACCCTGTTACAACATTTGGCGCTCTTGCTAGCGTTGTAGTCAGCAAGTTTTCAATGTTTGCTTCTGGAATTTCAGTTCCTTCCCATACATACCAACAGAAAGAGCAATCTTAATCTTCCTTGAAATGCGGCACTTTGATAGCAGCTGGATGATGAGATACCTGTTAGAGAGCGCTCTATCTTTCCCATCCCTAATCTGCAGGAAGGTGCCACTTCTGTTGAAATTAATGAGTATTTTTTTTCTGGGAAATTGGATTGAGGTCTTGTTTTCCCCTTCCTGTGGGCCACTTACTCTGCCTAGTCCTCTGGCTAGGCGACAGTTCGCAGGACTAGGTTATACAGGTGAAAATGCAGCTACCTCTGTCACTTTTGTGCGTTTATGAGGGTGAGCAGTGCTTATTCTCCTTCCAGTGCCAAGAGGGCACCTTGGAGGAGCAATGCTATTCTATCCAGGAGGAGAAGGCATAGCCCTCTTCTGCTTTTTCCTCAGTAATTTCAGTGAATGAAAGTCCTTGGTGGGGATCCACCTCGAAACGGCTCTGGTAAGAAAAGGCTGTGCCACTGCTCTGTGTAGGAACAAGACCCGTTGCCAACCTGGGTGGAGAACCTGTGCCATGACATGTTGTCCCTTGCCTAGAGTGGTGAATGCTTGTTTGGGGTCCAGGCAGCTGACTGCTGTGTCCCAGTGGAAGGAAGCAAAGCTGTGATTATCCCTGAGAAGCAATGAGGCTTGACAGGTATGGCTCTGGGCTATGATCAGAGGCCCAGTTCTTCTCCTGACTCTTGTCATCGGGGAAGTCCCTTCAAGTTTCTGTTGCTTTTTCCCATTATGTCTTTTTTCTGAATCACAAGATGGAGGTTTAGACGGCACATGTTAGGCCTTGTCAAAAGTAGGAATTTTATAATGGTAACTAATTCACTTAGGTGAAGTTTTATATTTAATTTTTGCAGCCCCATAATGAGACATGTTCAGAAGTACCTTAATACTGGTGTAGCTCATTTCCTGTTCCGCACAGGAGTAATTGTGGTAGTCCTAAAGCACCCTGGTGGGGTGTGATTACATTAGAGCAACCACAGCATTTTAACTCTTCCCATACAGCAGAGCATTACCAAGTCTGTGTGTGGACAAAACCCCTGTTTACGCTGCCCAGCAAAATGTGCCCTTGATCCAGAGCCAAGTCTATATTACTGGCTTCTGCTGGTACCATCATGACAGCCTGTGGCTTTGAAGACCTGTAATCCGTCACAGGTGGAATGATTTTGGCAGAAGCTCCTGCTATGAGCGTAGCCCTGGCTGGCAGGACCACCGGCAAGTGGTGTTATAGGTGGTACACTGGAGCATATCGTGAAACAGCAGACACTGTAACTGGAAAAGCATCGGGTTGATTCTGCCCCCTCATTTCTGATGGCTCATTTAAACTTCTGTAAAGCAGAACCTCCTATTGATTTCTTCTAGCTGACTTTTGCTTTCTTCACACCTTATTTTTGACCCTGTTTTCCAGTGTTTGTGTTTTTCTTGAATGCTGTGTGGCCAACACTTAGCATGATAGACTTGGTGGGCTCCCTGTGCATTGTACCTGATCTTTTAGCTCATGGCTGCTCTGTGTTTCGCCTGTGTGGAGAGGTCATAGAGTGCTCGGTCTCCCCTCTGGTGCAGCTGAGATTGCCTGTTGGATGCCTATGTCCCCTCAGGAACAGGGGGAACACTTGTAGGTGGCTGAAGGTCAGTCCTAAGGCCAAACTGCACTCCCAGTCCTGGTGTGGAGGGAATGAATAGCTGTATCTACCAGACTGAATGAAAAAGCAGAGTTCAAGTGCATCATTACCCTATACAAGTAGGGGTCCCTCTTCTTAACAGGCTGTGGATTTTATGCAAGGTATGGACCAAGGAATCTGATTCACTCCAGACTGACCTCCACTCTCCCCATCATGGCTTCATGTTACCTGGAGAAGCTTCACGGAGTGAGGGTATTTTTTTCCCATCCCCTCTTTCTGCTGAGACATTGGTACCACCTGTGAGGCTGTTCTGGGCACTGTTATAGTCACTTCAGTAGAGGAGACAGAAAGGGAAGACTAGTGGGAATATTAAAGTCCTTTCCCTGGGCTGGAGAGGGCCTTTTGAGGATTCAGCTCTACTCTCCACCCTGAAGCTTTGTGTGGTGGGAAAAAAGTACCCAGCCACATCTTTGTCCTGGGGGGGTGGAATTCTGAGGCAGTTAGTTTCCAAAGACAGTAGGCCATACAGAAGCACAGAAAATCCATTCACCTTGTCTGCCTATCTTGTCTATTGCCTTTTTTCTCATGAAGTTTCCTCTTGTGTGAGGAGATAAGACAGTCCACATTTCATCTCCAGCTAATGGAGTATCTGGGCAGAGCTTGCAATAGTGGCGCTGCATTTGCGGTTAAACCACGTATGTGACAAAGCTTGAGTTTCCGATGAGGGATATTTTCTTGTTTATTCCCTTTGTTCCTCCACTTGAACAAAACAAGTGTTATCCTGAAGATATCTATGCTGTGACATTCAATAGCAGGCTGGAATCATCTCAGCTCCTTGTTAGTCATGTTTCCCTTGCGCTCCCCTAAACCTCCAAAATCCTGAATTCCATTAAAAGAAGGGGATGTTGTCCTGATATTTCTCAAGGGATATGTGTTCCCTGAGTCCCTGAAAGTGTGCTGGTGAGCGGCACAGAAAGGTGGCTGGAGAGGTCTGTCATATGTCCAAATCTGTGTTAATTTTTCTCATTACTCTGAATCGGGGATGTGTATGTGTGCAGTTGTATGAGAATTCACACCTACTCTTTCCTACTCCCCAGCTCAGCCTTCGGACATTTTATGATTTCCTTTGCAAGCATATGTGCTCTCTTAGGTAATGGTCTAGCCATAAAGCACAAACGGAGAGGATTTTTGGTAATTGTGTGTGTGCATCCTTTAAACTGCAGCAGCGTGAATTGAACATCCACTTTTGTCCAAAGAGCAGCAAACACGATGGCGTGAATTCCCTTCTTTTGAAAATGAAAGAAGTTGTCTCTTTCTGTATGAAAACAGCAAGTCTCTTTACACCAAAGAGGCATGAGATCTATTCATTTGGGGAAGAGTAGCTATTCTCTTTAAGTCCTGGATGGTTTTAAGGTTTCCAGGAAAGAGTTGCATTGGATTGAAGACCTTGTTCTGATTAGCAGCCAGGTCTGTCATACAGGGCGGAAGGCTCAGGCAAAAGAAGAAAACGAGGTTTGGTTTTGGTGGGTTTTAATCTTACTTCTTGAGAAACTGCTATCCTGTAGTGTGTGTTTTGCCTTGTCCAGATAATTGCCCTGAAGGGTAACAAATCTTATTAATTAGTGGGTTTGCATGCTTTTAACTGTGTGCTCCTAGGTACAGCTTTTGTATTTCATGTTGTAGTATTGTGGTAAGGGGCCTCTCCATATATCTCTGGAGCTTGGTCTGGCATGTGTACAAAGTTTGCCCATACACTCTTGTGCCTTAAATTCACTCAGTGCTTTAATCCTCATCATCTTTTAGATGTAGACATGTCCTAGACATAGATGTGTGTAATAGTTTTACAGTTTAATCTCCCCAAATTGGGTCAACTTTACCAGTTGTTTTGACCTTGTTACTAGAACAGGTGCTTCCTGGGTGAGTTTAATACATCTCCATGCAGCTGTGTGGAATGACCTGGGATATCAGCTTTACTTGAAACTCCTTTTGAAATTTTTCCTCTAGCTTAAAGACACAGGTCTCTCTCTCCATCACTGTTAAGTATTATCCTTTGGATAATCTAGTCTTCTAGAGTGTAATGGAATAATATCTTCTCGTTATTTTATGCTTTTTCAACAACAAAGATCTTTAAGAGTTTTACAAAGGATGCCAGTTGAAAAGATACAAATGGATGAATAAAAATATAGGATGAAGAGGTGGAGAAAAATTAGAGAAATTAATATTAGTATGAATTCAGCTCCTGTAGGTGGGTGGCAGTCAGCTTCATCAGTTGTGTATGTGACTTCAAAATGTCAGATTATAGGTAGCTCTCAAGAGTTCAGAAGAATGATATGCTAGTTGTGTATTTAATGGTCAAGTAGTATATGGCATCAGGAGACTGCTTCAGCTCTGTGAGTTTGTTCTTGTGTTCTCTTAAATTTGTATTGTCAGTTGCATGATTTATTTCTCCAAAATCCCATGCACTTCTATGTGAATCCCAAACCGGAATGTTCTCAAAGTATAAATGTTATCACCAGTCAGCTGCCCCCAAATTAGTTAATATCAAGTAGAGAAAGTTGGCAGCTGGAAAAAGAAATATGAAAATGTGTCCAGCCTTGGCTTATGACAAGTCTGTGCATGTGTGATGTGTGTAAATACAAATTGAAGGCACTTACAGACAGTTTCGGTCACATACAATAGAGATGTACAGGCTTGAAAAATATTAGAATCAGGCAAGTCTCATGAAATTAGGAGGCCAGAAAGAGGAGAGGTATGTGAATTGTGTCTCTGTTGAAGGAAAAGCTATTAAGCGCCACCCTCTTCAAATGTCAAATGCACGGGGGAAAATGTTGCTGGAAGCCAGTCTCTGCTAAGTCTGCTGTTCAAAGAACCTACTTTTTGTTAGATGTTTGTGCAAAATCACCTCCCTGGTCGAACTATGAGACCAGACATGACTCAGGCTATCAGTACGTAACATGGTTTCAGGCTGCTGTCTTACTTTGCATTAAAATGCTATAAAGAGGCATTTGCTTTTTTCTCACACTTTTAAAGTGCTTCATTTATTTAATGTCATTAGTGCTATTGTTACTTAAATTTAGCTTCTGACTGTTAACCATTAAATATTTATAGAAAAATCAATAGTAGTGAGATTTTTGCTATAGTAAATATATGTCACATATGTATTCAAACCCAAAGCAAACTGCAGTGCATTCCAGGAAATAATCTATAGTGATGCTCTGTAAAGTACTTGCTCATCTTCATGTCAAGATGCTTTATCTGTCTCCCAACTGCAACCATTTCTGCAGTGGTATTCTGCTTGGCTTTTTAATAGCTTTTAGCAACAGAGTACAATGCCTTAAGAAAAGAGTAAAAATAGTGTTTTCACTGTAGAAATGTTAATTATCAAAGGTTCCTTAGTGACCGTATGTGGGGAGATCCTGAAGTTTTGTGTTGCGTCTGATAGACGCAATGGATAGCTGTGCCAGAAGGGGAGAATTGTGCAAGGGGATCAGTTCTGCTTTGCTTATGCTCATTGCTGCCATCCCTTTGTTTTCTGAAACACGTGCATGTCGTTCGGTGCCCCAGCTTGTCATGTTTTCCTCACCTTTGCTGTGGGATCTGAACGCCCTTATGAAAGTAGTCGTGTGTGAGTCCCTTTGAGGGACGTGTCTCCCGTTGGGAGGTGAGTACTTGGGTCTGGGTGGAGGCAAAACCAGCCCCATGTTTGAGAAGGGGAAAGTGTTTTTGAGAGAATGTGGCATTGTGACGACTGCAGCTGATGGTTTAAAACCAACTTCTTGCTAAAAACCTGGGACTGTGACCTTACCCAGGCCTCAAAGGCAGGCAGAGTTCGTTGGAGGGGTATCAACAAGGGAATGAAATATACAGGACACCTGACGTGTGGACAAGGCAATTTCTTCTCCAGCTTGAGTCTCTGCATAATTTTCTTGTGTGACTGTAAATGGAATAGGTCTTGGTAGATCATCAAGATGACCTAAGTTAATTGTTCTGTCCACATCTTTTGGAAGGGGGAAGGCTTCCTTACAAGCTGGTGACAACATCTCAATTTATAATTATGACTGTAGTTTATATTAATTATATATATAAACAATTTAATCTACTGTAATGTAATATGGTAACATTTGCTGCGCTTTGGCTGCTTTCATATAGTGAAAATGTGCTGGTGGTTGTTGGCTAGGATTCAGAAACATTTGTCAAAATTTTGTGCACTATGTGAATAACAAAATTTTGTGTGGATTAAGCAATTATTAATTCTTATCCATTATCCATCAGATAAAACTGCAACTAACTCATTACCCAAAATTAACTGTAAATAAAGCTGATCTGTTGTTGAGGAGGCTAATTAGAATGGTAATTGTGTAATGATGATGCATTTAATTTCAAAATGCGAATTTAAAAGCTACTCCTTTTGGCAATGATAAAGCAAGGTGTTCTGAAATGAAGCAGGATGCTTATCACTGTCATTGTCCTCTTAATTAATATCACCAGGATTGTCTGTGTTTTCAGTCTTATTAGTGTCCCCTGTAGAGCACTCAGAAATGTCCTAATTCTGCTCACATTGAAGCCAGTAGTTAAGCTGTTTTTTCACTTCTGTGGGAAGAAGGTGCTACATGGAAGTGCTAGTGTAAGACATTGCACACTCCTGGGTTTACTATAGCAGCACATCCACTTGTCTGAGCTCTGGGAATATGGGCTATGCTTTGGGATTTGCTTCTGACTTGCCATGGAGATAGATCTGGAGTTTCAAGCCAACAAAACTGAATTGTGACTCAACATTTTAAAAATGATTGAGTGAGTAATTTTCCATGCAGTTTCATTACAGTATCTTTTGCCCCAAGGATTATTTACTGTAGATTAACTTCCAGCAATTTTTCACCGCTGTATGTAATCCAGAATATTAATAAGAAAGGAATTATTTAAATAGGATAATGGTTTTTATCCCAAATTGCCCAGTTCTAGTGGTAAAATTAACGTCACTAGTAAATTCAGCAGTTGCACCTGCTAGCCTGCATGCATAGTTTATTGATTTTAATTTTTTTTTAATTTGTTGTCAGAATATATTATATATTATGAGGTGGTGGGGTTTTTTTAGCATAGCATGTTTTATTTTAACAAACTGCCATTTAAATCACTAACAAAGAAATGGGCATTGGATACAGAATATGTGATTCACCTTGTTTCATCATTTGTAATCACTACTGATTTTTTTTTTTCCTTCTGACGTGATTTAGGGGGAATTACAGAACTGAAACATTAAATTGATCTTGAATGTTCCTAAAATCAGACTTGAAAGAATATTGAGCATAAATACATTTTACTTATTTTATTTTTAACTTTTCAAGTTTTTTTTTTTTTTCCTTGTGCTTCCTGGTTCATGGGGAGAAAAACCCTACGAGCATGTTTTAGTTACATCACTAATATTAGAACTGAGTAATCGGGTGGCTTTGGCAGCGGTCTCGTTTATAAATTGTTGGTGAGCAGATGGCTCACCAAGTTGGCATGCCAACTCTAAACTTTCACAATCATGAGTCAAGTTTTAAATCGCAAGATTGCCTTGCATGCCATGAGGGTTTTTTTTTTGTGTGTGTGTGTGTTTGTTTAATAAACGTAATTCTCAATGTACCTTCTAATTTCTGAGCTGTGTTTTGCACTGAAGCATGGCTTTTCAGCTATCGCTGGGGTTGGGAATGCCTTTTTTCCTTAATTTAATGAAAGCAGAGACTCTTGTAGTCGATTATCCGCAAGTCTTGCTGCTAAGGAAGAACAATATATATAAGGCTAAGAGACATAATAGTGAGACTTGGCAATCTGGGCTAATGTCAAATAGCTCACATGATGAGAATCTTTACAATTATACTTTTAGCAGCTCCTGGTTTGTAGGCACAGTAATTTGCTAGAAATAATTTGCTGATCTGTGTAATCCTGGATGTGCAAATCTGTGCCAGTTTGTTTGTTTCCAGAGCAGGGCTCTTAAGTTAGGTGGCATGGAGTACAAATGTTACATTTTGAAATGCAAGAGTGAATGTTTCCTGTAATCAAAATGTAGCAATAAGAAGAGGGAGCTGAGTGGAGTGCTCAGATACTGTCACTGTGACCACAGTCCAGCTCCAAAAAGGGTCAGGTCTTGATCCACTTGAGAATTTGGACAAACATTACTGGAAGGGCTTTTTCTTTTTCTTTTTCTTTTTCTTTTTCTTTTTCCTTTTTTTCCTTTTTTTTTTTTTTTTTTTTTTTTTTTTTTTTTATTTTTTAAGCTATTCCTTCCACTAAAAGTAGCATGGTATATGCGGGTTATAATGCATTGCGGTACCTGTTACAGAATGATAATTGAACATTATTTCTAAATGATTCCACACAAAGTTTGTTGTAGTAAATGCTAGGCAGTATTTTATCCGTAATCATGTAATTGGTGTGTGCAGCTAATTAGTGTGTGTTCAATTTAGGGCTAGATTTTTTGGAAATGTCTTCTGTTCTGGTCCTGATTTAGCAAAGCTCTTAAACAGATGATTAACTTCCATTGGCTTTAATAAGACTTAAGGACATTCTTAATCAGGGCCATTGTGTCAAATCATGTCCCTTGGTGACAATCGGAACAACCTGCCAGAGCCGTAGTAAAAATATCTGTGAGTCCTCCTTAAATTTAGATTAATCATTTATTTAACTTGCAAAGCATTTTGTTTCAGAATCTGAAACAGTGTAGATCTCTTGCTCTCTCTTTTTTAAAGCGAACAGTTATTGTCACAATCTAATTGTATGTATAAAGTTTAAAGGTTTTAACTAGCCTGGCAGGAGGCTGTTTACATCAAATCTGCTCAATACACCTTTGAGATGGAGAAGAAGAAAATACGCATCTGAGAGTGCCTCACTGGAATATAAATGTCAGCGCTGATAGATATCTATGATAGAAAATTTGTGTGGGAGTAATAATTTAGTAATAAAATAGGTCAAATTAATTCTTATGCTGAAGGGGATACCTTACAATAACCATTTTGTAGTTTTATGTTTGACAGTTTGCTCTGCATTATGTGGATAGGTGGAGCTGAGATAATGTAATCCATTTCCAATTGTAAACAAGATTGCTTTAAGAGCTGCTGTAGTAAGATGCATGTTGGCTGACTTTAAGCTGAAAGGTAATTGCCTCTGAATATTAATGTGCATGTGGGGATTTTGTTTTTAATTCTGGGATTTCATCTTTGCCCTATAGCAGCTCTGAAGAGGCCCTTGTTTTCCCAAACCCCACTTTGCTGCTAATTGAAGCTGATGGCAAGTGTTGCGCTTTGGGCCCTTTACTTTTATTTTATGTGGCCTGTGTACCTTGGAGAACGCTTCTTTCTTTGGCTGTTTTCTTTTTTTGTTAACCACCTTTTGAGTAGATTAGGTTTTTTGGAGATGCTATTACTGTCCAGGAGCAGCTAAGACTGGTTCCTAGTCTAGGGGAGGAATGATAGGTTATGAGAAAGGGGTGAAGTTCTTGCACTAATTTAATTGTAGCTTCTTAGAGAGATGAGAGTTAAGGTGCTAATCCTGTGCTGTGTAGTTGGAGAAGCTTCCTCAGAAGTAATTTAGGACTTATCCAAAGCCCACTGCACTTTGTGGGAGAATCTCCATTGTAATTCTGCACAGTTCTGGAGCAGACAGCTATAACGGGAGCAAGTTGTAGTGAGTGACAAGCTTACTCTGCAGGAACATCAACTGGCTGCATTTGCATATGAAATTGGTTTAGGCCTGTAAGGGAACAGACAGATTATGGTCAAGTTGCCCTTTGTCTTTCCATTTAAATTCCAGTGCTTGGCTTCTACGAGCTATTCCATTACCCACTGCTTACAGTGAGATACACCACTGGGTACAGTGGGACTGGTGCTGAGCAGGGTGTAACTGCAGCTCTGCTCCGGAACAAGCTGCAGTCAAGCAGTGCTGCAGGCACTTGAAAATCTGTTATGTACCAGGTTTTAACCTGCTCATATTTTAACGGCACTGGATGTGTGGGCTGTCATTAGTTAGGACTGTTTAAAGATGTTGACTGGCAAGTGCTCCACAGGTCTTTCTAGCAGAGGTTGACTATTCCTAAGGCAAGCATTCAAAGCAGAGTTCAACGTGCCTCGTTCTCTGTGGCAATGCCAGCAGTTTTTCTAAAAAAGAAAAACCAAAATGGGGTATTTTTAGCTTTAGCTTGGATCGATTTACAGCATGGTCTCACACAGTGAGAAGGTGGTGTCTGAGCAGGGGTGGAAGCTCCCAGTGCTAGTCTCTGCAAAGGTGTGCTGAACTGTGCAACTGTGAATTTGCCTGGAGCAAATTGTGTTGATCAAGGAGGCAGCGAGTTGGCTGTGCTGGTGCCTCTGCCCGAGTACAAAGGGTTATCACCTCTTGCAGAGAGAGGAGGCCAGCAACTCAGAGGTGCTGGCTTCACCACCAACCCTTTTGCAGGTCACCTTAAGCTCATGGCTCACGGTTGGACTATAACCTCGTATAGTGTCTCTAGTTAAACAGTGGGCTGAAGATACGTGGTGTTATGGGTGGGAACCGCTGAACAGAGCCAGCCTTGAATCTTCCACTTTCCTGCTCCTTGCACTAACTTTGGGGTATTGAGATTTTTGATTTAGAATTATTTTAAATTCCCATAGTGCCCCATCTCCAGTGCTTTGGTCTGACACTTCTTGAAGTCAAAGGGAGTCCTTGTGGTAATTCAGTCATTTTTGCAATGTGATGCTGCTTGTAGCAAAGCTAAAAAATTACTTAGCTACAGAAACATTTGACTGTAGGCTGGTAAGCAGGAAAAAGTGAGGGTGTGTGGGTTTGTGAATGTATGTTGCCCATTAAGGAGTCTCATTCTATATTGGGACTGCTTCATTACTGTGGTAAAAATAACAAAAAGATTCTAATAACTAATCAACTTGTTCACTAATGGATCAAGCATTGTCTTAAGGGCAGCGGTTTAAAAGAGTCTGTTTAATGAAGGTTGACTGGAGGTATGTCCTGTGGCTACTACAAACTTTGTTTTACAATAGCATGTATTTTTCAGTAGCTCCTTGCTATGCTGTAATGTGGCTGGAGTGGGAGAGGTAGAAAACTGACCGTTTCCCAGCAGATAGTGATAAGTTTCTACTCGGTCAGAATGCTCTACACACTGTGATAGGTTTATAATTATTATCCTAAGATTGATGTTTTGGGGAGGGAGTGTAAATTTGTGCAACAGTAATCCATTAAGAAATCAATAATCATTCCACCCTGAAATGCAGTTTCTCTGTAACATTATAAATACACACCAAAGATTTGAAATTCTGCTTGTCTCCTCTGCTCCGCCCCCCTCCTCCTGTTTCCCTGAACTCCAAGTTCAATGTCCTTTGCTGTGTTGGAGGAGCAATTATGTGGTAGGACTCTTCTGTTGGAAAAAACCCAAGGGTGGTAGTATTAGCATAATCCTGAGAGCCAGTAAAAAAAATGTTAGTGTGAACTTTGCTTTCCCTCCAGTACCCTTTCAGTCTTAGGGAAATCCCCCTCTCCTCTGCCTCAGTTTCATCCCTAGTAGATGGGGATGATAAAAATTCATGCCTTGTTTCTCTGTAGAGGACTGTGAAGATAAAGTGTTGTATAAGTGCAAACTTGTGGTATGTGTACATTTCCTTTTCCTCACTCCTCCTCGTTTGAGCTTGGTTCTTCATGCAACAGTACAGAGGTTTGACTATCAGAAGCCAGCACATCCTGCAGGACTTCCCTTTTTGCTCTGAATTCTCCCCAGTTGGGCAAACATGTTTTCAAAACGTTGCTGTAAGTTATCCCTTGATCTAGAGAGCTGGAAACCTACTTTATCTCAGAGTAAAGGTTTTTGTTGCTGATAAATAGTAGACTGTGAGAAGGAGACTGAGAGTATTATTTATGTTTCTTGGTGGAAGTCTAAATGATATGGAGCAAAGTGCTGAGCCAGTCTGGTTTTGATCTTGCAAAGAAAATTGTGGATGGGGCAGGGAGATGCTATTATTGTAGTAAGAGCCACAAAAAATTTGAGTATGATTAATACTACATTTCCATGTCTTTTATTTTCATTCTTCCTCCATTTCCTTTTTGGTAGAGCCTGTTGAAAAATCAGTTTTAATGAAAGGTATCTCAATTTTCTGTTTGAATTTAAATTACTATTACTTTTAGCCAACTCTGCTGTTGATTGAAAAATGGGGCATTCTTTAAGGGTAGAGTTGTATATTACATCCATGATACTTGTTGTCCAGGCCTAATTTCACTCTGTTTTCTCATCTGCCCCAATAAAAGGCATGCTTGGCTTGGGCTGTGTGTGTAACTCATACTTGGTTTTTATTCTTCTGAGAACTTTGTCAACTCGTCTGTGGATGCTCACCAGTCTTTTTAGCTTTGAGAGGGAGAAAAAGGCCAGAGTGTTCATCACGTCTTTCCTTTTGAGATTTGAGAATCTCGGGTTATGTCCAGAGGTCTAGCAAGTGTAAAGTGTGAGGTTTCGCTTATGATTTGGCACATCTACCTTGGCTTAAAAGAGCAGGACATGGGAATACCCACATGGGTAGAATTATGAATGTATTTCAGTGTTCACAGGCTTGTGTCTCAGGCAGGGGCTGTGGAAGAGATGGCGGTGAGCAAAACTGGACACTTAAAAGCCAAACACTGTTTCTCATCCGTGTAGTTGCTCTAAAACTTTCATGCATGTCTTGACTGTGGGGCAGCTTGACTTTTACTGGTTTGCTTGAACTGATCAATAGGTTTTCTACATCAACACAATTCTTAATTTTGAAAATCACCTTTTCTTTTTCCCCTCTAGTCAACTTATGATATAGAGGCAGCAACTGATTGACAAATGATTTTTCTGCAATGATTTGCTGAATTATTCATGCAAATGGCATGTGGCTTTTCAGTGAAATAGGAAGACTTTATCACATCTTTTGGGGTTTTACCCATTACCATTTTTTTCCAGTGGTTTGCAGAATATGGTGAGTGCTAAAAGCCCGATACCTGCTCACAGGATGCTGAGTTTAACACATAGGGCTTTATTAGCTCTCAGTTGCATTTGTCTTTACTTCACAAGTCTTTGTTTAGAGTTACCTGTGAGTGGTTATTTTCCAGTGTGGTTTTCTAAGACAAACCTTTTTTTTGCTTTTTGTTGTTGCTGCTGTTTTTTTGAACTACTAAAAGCTCATCACCATCTATGTAACTGTTACGAATCTGCCTGTGTCCACTGATAGCTTGAAAGGCAACTGACAGAAATCGGTGTAAATGGCTCTTTGGAAAGAAAATTCTTCAAAGAGAAATATTTAACAAATTGAACAATTAAGAGATGCCATCTCAATCAATAAATTAGAGTTAACTGGCTGGGTACAAAGCATTTTTAAACAACTTCCATGAAGATTCTGCACATTGGAGTGCTTTTCTAGTGAGGCTAGACTGTGAGGCTACTTTCAAAGGCCAGTTTCTTCTAAGAAGTGCTTATCTTCAAATTTATTTTTTTTTTCTAATTTCCAGACCCAAAACCATTTTGCTTTGTAGCTGTGGGCCTCCCTGAGTGACTGCTTAATAACAGCTTTGCATGTCATTTTTTTGTGTATGTGTGTGTGCACCCCATACACACATGACATGTTCTAGTGACTGCAAACTGTTGCTCCAAAAACAGTCGCCAGTTACTCTGAGCCCATAATAGTAATAACAGTGCTGCAAACATACTGTATTCAGGTCTCTATGTTACCTCATTGTTTTTCTTTTTCTACTGCTGTGAGCATTATCAAGTGCAACACAGTAACCACAGACCACATGTTAAGTCCAGTGGTCCTAAACTGCTAGTTCAACTTCATGCTTGTAAGCATGACTTAAAACCCTATTGGAATTAAAAGGTAAAAAGAATCCCAAGCCCTCTTATTAGTGCTACCAGGCTATGTATGAGGTTCAGAAAGGGTATTTCATCCAACTGTTTCAAAGCCCTCTTTAACAACGTACAAGCAGTGTCTCTATTTTGAGAATGGAGGTAGTAGAAGAGCTTACCTCTCTTTCAGCCACCTGTCTTGGGTATGCCTCATCTGGGATATTGTAGGCCAACTTTTAGAGATGGCGTGGATTACTAGACCATTTGAAAATGGGTCAAGAATATGTTAAGTTGGACTCTTGAAGAGTTGGTCCTAAGTGACTTGGTCAATGACATGCAGTGAGTTAACAACTGAGCCACAAACAAGCTGAAATGTCTGTCTTTCAGCTATGAGTTCACGTCACCAGACCAGCGTTTCTCACTCTGCGGGTTGTGTAGAAGGATTAAATGTGTTTAATGAGGCTCTCTTTTCTCTCTCTCCTTTTTGTTTTGTTTCCTAATTCCCCCAAATGTCACCCTTAAAAGATGAGGTAAAATATAAAAAAATACAGAAATCCCTAGCACAAAATCAGTAGAATTAAGTAGTTCAAAGCAAAATGCTTTCTCTTCCTTGAATGCTTTTCCTTGAAATTGTTCTTCCCTTTTGGCCCACAAAGGTCATCACTGAGCCTCAGAAGCTGAAGGAGGGTAATAGTTCTTAAATCATTTGAGCAATGCTCAGTTGGAGAATGGAGAAACGTTAACAAACTTTGTTCAGGCTAATGCTCCGACCTTGCACTTGGTTGAGAGAAGGAGGGGGGAGTAAATCATTCAGTAGGTATATCTTCCATTCAGCAGGAGCTGCACATGATGGGATTATTAGTATTTCTAAACTAAAGCCCCTGACAGATCCTTGGATGCTTAAAGCTGTTGTGATTCTTTACCAGATGGTTCAGAAACTCAGACTGGAATATCTCATTGGCTGGTGCTGAACAATGACATTTCAAACCCACACGTTCATTTGGATTTTAATTTTCAGGAGGATTAAAGCTTTTTGGGATATGGGCTGTCTCTTTCCATATATATGCTCAGCACCTTATGTAGTTTAGATGCTTTTGCAGTGCCTTTATAATTCATCGTGTTACTTAGGAAATAGTGGTTTGAACGGTTGCACACTTTTAGCCATTGTACCTGGTCCAGCAAAGTGCAAGTTGTTGCCTCGATGCAATGAACGTGACAACTGCAACTGCTTTGTCGTGTATCTGGTGATTGTGTGAACAGGTGATTATGATGAACACGCCATTTTTGATGCTGTATCCTTCTGTTCTTTTCACTTCTCAAATCTTGTCTTTGAAGCCCCAATCCTGCAACTACTAATGCATTTGCATAACTTGTATCAAGTGTTGATGTTTATTCTTGCAAAGTGTTGAGCTGTGTGAATGAGACTCCAGTGCTCTGGGGGAGATCAAAGGAAATTGGTTGGGTTTTACTCTATTTCAGACCCATGGCATTTTGAAAACAGGATAGAGTGCCCCTCTGGCAAAATTTAAGAAATTTTGAGGCCCTGCCAAGTTAGGCAGTCCTCCCTGGCTGCCCACATGGCTGTCCTGGTTAGAGCTAGCACCTTTCTGCTACTTCTGAACTGCCTTCAAGCATGGATGGGAGTATTACTATTAAATTCCCTCCTAAATTCCTTAGGGCAAAGATTGCTCTTTTGTTGTGTGTAGATATATCAGCTGGTGGTAGGTTAGTGTGTAAAAATGTAAGTACACAGATGATTTTGGGATCAGGGGAAAGATTTGAGTTTAGTGTTTGAGGAATGGCAAACTTATTTTAGCACTTGTTTAAACAACATGTTAATGCACATTCTACAGAACAAAGAACTGAGATGCTTTGCTATGAAGTCTGAGCAGTTTTGCTTTTTTTTTTTCTGCCCTCTCTTGCCCCTGACAACTCTATTAAGAGAAAATCATCATTTGGGAAAGAGCTTGGTTATATTAAGAAGAAACAGGATTTTTTACGTAATTATTTTTGTGTTAGACTGGTACATTCAAACCCACTGTTCTCCATATGATTAATTCTGTTTGTATACAACTGTTGCACAGTATTAAATAATTGCTTTTTTTTTTCTTTTTTTTCTTTCTGTTAAACAAGTATTCCCGTAGCTTGTCACAAAAACCTGACACATGTTCATTCTTCACTCAGGGAGTTCTGCATCTGTCGACACTTCAGACATAATCAGTTTAGATTTCAGCAGCTGATTAGTGCTCACCTCTAACCAAACTGAGAAGCTGCTTCTCCAAATGGTAACAAATAATATCCTAATTAGTCCTCTGCATAACGATAGTGGGAGTCTTAGCTGAAAGCTACTGATCTCAGAGGCCTTTCTGTTCTAGTCCACTGGCTTTACAGACTGTTGTATCAACATTTGTGCTGAGCTTTTATTCCCCCTGCCTCAAAATGCCTCACAGAGCAATTAATTATGCACCTGAAGATAGACATTAGGCACGCAATGGTATTCCACACACAGTTATGAACATTTAATTAGTGCCAGTTAATTTATGTATGATTCTGAAAGCAAGAGGAGGAATGTTGGGCAGGACTCCAGGATTGTCCTATAGCGCTTGTAGTTGTTAAGCATCCCTGTGAAGCTATTTGACCTGGCCAGCCAGTGCAGGCAACTACAGTTTGCGCTGCCTTAAATACTAGTTTGCTCAAAGCAGGAGCCCACAGAGTGATCAGAGCAAAACATGAAGGGAGGAGGAGGACAATATGGAGAGCGACTCCTCCGTACCCCAGTGACTGGCTGGTTGTGACAGCACCAGGTTTTACCAGGAAGTTTTAAATGGGTTTATGCTTTTCTGAGTCTGATTAGCTAGTTAGCAAAACATGCCCATCCCTGTCTATTAAACTCTGTGTACTTCCTCTTAGCTAACACTATTTTGCACAAGCCTGGGGGTTTTAAATAAATAAATGTCCACAAAGGCATAATTTAATAAATACCACTCACAGGGATGGCATAGCAGCCACTGGCATTTCTGAGGACAAAAGTCATGTGAGCAGCTATAGCTGGATTAGAGTGACCTCAATAGTACAAAGAATTGAGGAAAGAAAAGAGGGAGAGAGGATGAGGGGGAAGATGCCTTAAGATGCCTTCAGGAATGTGCAGCCAAAGTTGTCCAAAGGCTAAGCAAGCTGAGCACCAGAGTACGTTAAATATCCAATAGTTTTAAAGGGAAGCTTTAAAATGTAATTGGATTTTCAGGTTTGATTCAATAACTTTTTAAAACCCTGCTTAAGTTTCAAATGGAGAGAACCTATTTTAAAACATAAATCAACTGTAACAGAAAAATCACTTAAATAGCAGCAAAAGTGCTGCTTAAATATTTGCTGCTGAAATGTTAAAGAATGTCTAGCTACTAAAATTGGGGATGTCACAAAATTGGCACTTAAAAGCAGGGCTTTTTGCTGAAAGTGCTTTATTACTATGGTTGTTGCTTTTTCTATTGGTACAGGGATATTTTCTCCAGTTTATTCAGAGTTTAATGTGGGTGAGATGGCTAGGAGATTAAAAAGCAGAAAGATTTGTTCTCCTTGGCAAGATGGTGAATAAAAACTGGTTCGAGAGGTTGAGGCCGATTCCAATTTGCATTTTGGATAAGGTTGACATAAATAATGAATTTAAAAATCATCTAGGAAATGAAGCTGTTAATTATCTTTAATATATTAACATGTAAAACAAATGCGTGAATAAATGAACATTAAGCTTTTTTATTAAGTCCATGGCATATCCCCTGAGGTAACAAAAAGAAGTGCCTGATCTACTATAAAGTTTACGCTTATTTGCAAAGTCACTGGTCTCTGTGGCTAATCGTTTTTGTTTAGAAAACAGAGAAATACAACTGGAAGACAAAGTTAAGCTACAGTATTTCAAATGAAGTTTGCTGGTTGCTTTTTTAGGCCCCTACTTTAAAAGGTCATTAAATCACTTGATTATTAATGGATTCACCATGTCTTTCTCTTTAATAAAATGTATTTATCTTAGAGACAAGAAACACAGTGTACCTAATCTATCTGCATTTTGGTAGAGCAACTGATATGCTACTATTGAGAAAGTTGTTAGTTAAACTAAGAAGATAGAAAATTATATGGTTATTATAAATCACATAAGAAAATGCCTAACTGGAAAATCATGACAGGCTATAATGGATCAGAATTATCAGGCTACAGGAAGGGTACAAACTCCTTCTGGTTCAGTCCCAAAATGGTTTTGTTTCAAATACTTGTTAATGAAATGCCATTTAAAATGAGGAGGTACTGATGTATCTTCCAAGACAAATCAGAAGGCAACATCAACAAGAAAAACAATCAGAGATTTGTACAGAAAGAGTCGGCACACTTGGGCTGGAGCAATGAAAACGAGATGAAACCTGATAGTGCACAACGCAAGGTCGGACACACGGGGACTAATAAGAATTTCTGTGGTAACCTGCATGCCTGAAAACGACAGAGGAGGAAAAAGATCTGAATGTTTTTAGGTGACACAAGATGTCTGTCAGGCGCCAACAGGATAAAGTTACGAAAATGGCACATGCCATGATGTGATACTGCAGGTAAAGCATTTCCAGCGGAGAAGGGAAATGTTGACGCTGTTTTACAAGCCTGAGAATCAGGGTAGCTTAGCCCACGCAGAGGTCTGCACTTCATTGACTAGACATCTTCCGTTTCACAAACTCCCTTTTAAAACTAGTTCAGGAATCTCTCCTCTCTGTGAAGAAATGAAGGTGTATTCTGCCCAGTCAGTCTGGTAAAGCTTTCAAACCTTTTGAAAGGGCATGGGATTGGACCCGTTGAAAAGTACATGAAGGGGTAAATATCAGGTAGGGTGGCAAGCTATTTAAACTTAAAAAAAAAAATGTCATGAGAAGCAGCAGACAACGAATAAAATGAAGTTACCCTTTTGCTTCTGCTAGAATGTGGGCAGGAGTCTGATACATTTCTGAATGGGATCATATGGCGTGACGGCCTGACAGCGGAGGGCTGAAAGTCACGTAGGGCAATGAGGCACCTTTTCACTTTATAGAGGTCACCAATTGTGTGGCCTGTCTGGAGCCATAAGTGACTCCTTCCTCATCTTCTCAAATTCTTATGCAAAGGCTGGTTGTCAGTTCCTTTCTGCTCTTAACATCCAAGCCGAGGCCTGTAATGTAATGTCTGTGGACTTACAAAAGGTCTTGCTTTTTATGGGCCTAAGTTCAATTGTGCAGCAGCGGAACCATGAGTTTCCGCAATTCTAGCATGAATGCACTACCCTGTTGATTGAAGTAAGCCCTGGTAGATAAGCCAAGGTTTTCCTTAGCAAGACCTGTACTTGGTCTACAGCAAAGAAGCAGCTGCCTACAAGAAGCCCCAACATGCCTGGTGGCGTGGTTATGAACTCCCTTTGGTCGGATGATATGTTCCATATTTTACTATTGAGCTGTGGGACTTTGAAGTAGTTAGGACCTAAGAGTCTGTTTCTTTTTCTTTTCTTTTTTTTTTTTTATTTTATATGCCGCAAGGCAATGCAAAAATGAAGGTCTTTCAGGTATTTGCATTTCCTCCTCTCCTTAAAAGAAGAAGGTGAAAGAAGGAAAGTCATCTCACTGAGCAACTGTGTAGGGAGTCTAAATGATGTGACGTTTTGGCACCGTTCAGTGTTGCTCTTTCATAAGCTCTTGGGAGCAAGGTGACTTCCCTTTTCTATGATAACCCTTGCTATCCAAACTTGTGGCCAGCTGTGCAGCAAGCTAAATATTTTGAGGAGGGGAAGAACAAGTAGAGGAAAAGAATGTTTTAAACTATGTCCCTATTCCTAACAAATATCATCAAAATACATAGGTTTTAGTCTGGCGTCTTCCCCTTGAGAATTGTTTCATACCCCTTGTGCATTTTAAATGACTTTCATATTATTTTCTATACTCCTGTATTCAGAATCTAGTCTTGAGTAGAAAGGAAAATTTAGATGGAAAGAGTAAGTCTGAAGATTCAGTGTTCCTCACTGGTGAGGATATGTGACGTGACAGTAGATGTGGAGTCTGAACACCCAATGCATTCCTTTTTTCATGTACTTTGCTGAGGGCAAGATTAGGCCCATCTTCCATTTTAAATGAGTTACCAGCAGCTGAAATCATTTATTTCCATTTTTAAAATGTGCCATTGTTCTTGTTTGTCATAAAGCTCCATAGTCAACCATTGTTTGGTTTCCTTTCCCGTATATTTATCATATGCAGAAAAGAGATACCACTCTTACGTAGTGTGTTGGAAATCATGAATTCACTCCAATGATCAAAATTCAATTTACAGTCTACCTTTCCTCTACTATGAAATAGGATGGTGCAGTGTCACTTCTGCTAGACAAACAAGGTATGCTGCCCAGATGGTAAACGAGACAAGGGATTAATTGGGGCTGGCTGACTGGGGTTTTTGGACAACAGTTTGTAGGCCAGTGGTTTTTTTTACCAAGGATAAATTATAATGTCTTTGAGATTTACAAATGTTCATGCTGATGCCAAAACAGTCCGAGATATTTTCAAAGCAGTGTTCACTAATCCTGTTAACAAATAATGGGATTTGTGCATGTACCTCCCATGAACTGCTTTGAAAACATCCCCTTAAGTGTCAGAAGTTTTCTGGACACATGTTTAAAACTCATTGTATTCTTTAAAGACTAAGAATAAGAATTTCCCAGTGCTCTAAGCTTTTATCGTATGTGAAGTACACACTGGAAGAAACAACTGATTCTTAAAAAAAAAAAAAAAGTAATAATGGACTACATCAAAATTATCTTTTAATGCAGAAATTTCATGTTTCTGAGCTGTCTGATGTGACAATGAAAGAGACTGGGCTTTTCTAGGAGATAAATATGTTTATTATGTTTATGTAAGTGAATGTATCTGTAGTGCTATTCAGGAGGAAGGCTATTCTAACCACCCGTACCTCAGGGTATTATGTCTGTCAAACGTGAACGATAAGAAATTCTGCCTGCATATGCATTGAATATAATTTTGGTCTTTTGGGAGTTGTTTTTGGGATAAGATTCACCACAGATTAGTACCTGCTCACTCTGAGGTTGGTTCTTGGATTATCTCATGGTCAATGTGACAAATAGAATCAGTTCTTGCAAATTTGTTTCTGTGTTGACACCTATTTCCACTTCTGGGTTACTGTCTCTACAAGGGCTGCTTGCTAAGAGGAAGGAAAAGCACAAAGTTGAAAACTATTGAGCGAGTTTTTGCCCGTTTCCTTTAAATGTGAACATAATGTATTTCCGTTTTATCAAGGA
Source organism: Nycticryphes semicollaris (assembly GCA_013400055.1). Classification (NCBI taxonomy): domain Eukaryota; kingdom Metazoa; phylum Chordata; class Aves; order Charadriiformes; family Rostratulidae; genus Nycticryphes; species Nycticryphes semicollaris. The sequence goes on along the minus strand of VXBJ01003999.1, from coordinate 1,863,233 downwards.
ATTTGTTTGCTGGAACCAAGCTGAAAAATGGCACCTGGGATTTATGGGCGCAAATAGACTCAGCTCAATTCAGGACTAGACAGGTCCAAGATTTTTCTATGCCCTCAGCCTGCAGTAAAGCTGGAGAAAAGCAGAATGGTTAACTTCAGAAATATGAGTTTCTGAAAGCCAGGAAGTAGAGAAATGTCTTACTCTGTTCTCATGGTGGTTCTGCTGAATAATCACTTGGCAAACAGCCGTGACGTGTTAGAGAACTCCACAGTTCCAGTTTAGGTATAGGATATTTTTAGGGGCCAAAGGCTTTGCTAACATTTAGTTGGATGTAAGAAATGCTGTGTGATAAGAACACTGTTTCCTTTTTTTCTTAAATTATGTCAGTGATCTGCAGCATATGAGGTACGTAGTTTCGTGCAAATGAGCAAGGGTGATCTTTTTGTCTACTTGATTGTGGTGGAACTGGCAAATTGAGGACACTTTAGGGAAAGGAGATGGTCTTTGGAATAATTTTATTTTTCTTTTTTTTTCTTTCCTAAAAAAACTATGAGGTGGCCTATGCTCACTGTCTTTTATTCCTTCTGAGCTCCTGGAGCTGGATTTTTTTTTTGGAGATGGGTCCAACATAAACCAGTTGATCCAGGAGCTTAGCTAGATTCACCCAGAACTGCTGTTCAGTAAGTCTCCTCTAAGTTCAGTTAAAAACTTTAGTTTTCTTCTCCAAGTTATATTTACCTGAGTTAACCAGGCATTGAAATGAATCTGTTTACTTCTGTTCTTTTACACTGCTCCTTCATTTCTGGACCTTTTACCACTGTGAAACAGTTGGCATGTGAATAATGTCTGTCCCTCTCGTAATGATAAAAAATTTCAAAAAGGTCTCCTAGAAATTGTCTCTTCCACTGGGAATTCAACCTGTCTCCTTCAGTTCTTCATAATGTATGGGTTTTGGTATTTGGCATCTTCCTGACTGCTTTTCATGGAACTGTTTCTGGGGTAGTAATAATATGTCCTTGCAGAACTGAATTGGGATTTATACAAATTAATCAATATGGGTGTTTAGCAAATGTCTTAGACTGGAATTCAGCAGCACAATATTTAGTTAAACAGGTGCCTGTTGAACTTTGAGTAATCCTCTCTCCGTTCACCAGGGGTCTGAAGACAGCAAAGCCCTTTGGCTTGAACAGATTTGGGTGTGCACCTTGTTGAATGAAGCCTTCCAGAAAAATAACCACACGCTTTGCCTTTTTTTTTTTTACTGGATCCTGTGTGTGATACTGGAATTTCTCAGCCACATTTCTGCTGTTAAGAATGGAGGAGCTTTTCTTGTGCTTCTCTGTGTATCCTTTGTGCTCTTTTAGCCATGAAATACTGTCTTCAGCTGTGGTAGAGGCAACTGTGCTTCAGTTCCCTTAAGCTTGATCTTGATTTTGGTTAGGGATTTTGCCCTCTTCCCTCCACAGCTTTTCTAGACATTTTCTAGTTTCCAGAAAAAATGTCTTTATGACCTGTGTAAATGCAGACCAATATTTCTTTTTTTTTTATTCCTTGACCAACATGTACTGGGTTGTGTTTTTCAGTACTTGTGTACACTAACCCCCCAGTATAAAATATTTAGGCACATGTGGCTATATACTGCTGAACCTACTTCAGGCTCACATCTATCGAAGGTCACTTGATGTATGATGGCTCTATTCCTTCACTGATGTAGTCCCATTTCAATTTAGTTTCATTATTTTGCTCTTCAGCAACTGTAACGTGATGTGCAAATGTAATGCACTGAAACATGGAAGGGAAGTGAACCAAAAACACACTGTAGACTTACTGTCCTTCTGTCAAACACATAACTAGGCAAGAAGAGCCTGTATAAATAAACTAGTACCTATGTATTTTTTTAAAAGAGGCTTAAACTGATCTCTGGAGTGATCTTTTGATTTTATTCTAATCTGAAACAATTTAACTTTTGGTATCCTTTGGCTCCTGTTCTTAGCTCTGTTTGCTGTACAGGCTTCTACTTCAGATCTTCTTCCAAAACTCTTCACCTTAGCTGTGCTGTCTGCTGCAGAATCTTGTGAAATGCTTTTTTTGTGCTTTGAGTATACAACACCCCCCTAAATTCCTTCACGTCCCTGTAGTGCTGTCCCTGGGGAATTCCTGAGGCTTTGCTAAGCATGACCTCTTCTGCCTCAGTCCAGCCACCACAGTCTTAAGCACATAGCTTTCCACATTTTCCTAGCATTTCATTCTTATGGCATGCAGTTTCCAAAACTTTCTCCCCACAGTTGATTTTCAGCATTCTCACTAATAATGTTATCACTTACCTCTTGACCTGATGTAAAGTGATACTAAACTGAAGGCATTCCTAATATAGTTCAGAGAAGATTAAGCCTGTGTTGTAGAAATCTTGGTATAGGCCATTTGTGTGACAGCATCATTCCTGTGGTAGACTAGAATTAAGCTACTTTTTATATAAAAGTTCATGTTTCTTTTGAAAGTTCAACATGAATAAAAAAGTTTTTTGCCCAGTTACTCATGGGGGTGGAAGTTTGTGGTCTTCCTTCGGTTTTTTTGGATGGTATGATCCAAAAACAATGTAATACGCTTATTTCTGGTTTGTACAGAAGGCATTTTTAGAGCAAGCTGATAGTGAGCCAAAGTCTCTGAAACCTTAAAACTGTGGTTAGCAGACAGCCAGTCTAGGAAATTAGGTCACTGTTACCTCACTATTTTTTATTTGTTTGTTTGTTTATTTATTTATTTTAGTCCTGTAGTTGACACTGCTGCTGTCTTATCAAAGACACCCAAGATGGATTGAATCCCAAGCTGGCAGCAGGAAGGAGACTGAAGAAAGGGTCTGAGGCTTCAGAGGGATGAATTCAGAATGTGAAATCAGTGCCAGGAGCAGAGCAGCAGTGGAGGATGGCTGGTTTATTTGAGAGAGAAGGTTTGAGCATAAAATGTTCTTTGACACTGTAGATTGGTTTGGGGATCTGAGTAACTTGCAGATCCCATGGTAAGAGTTGCTTTTGTGAGGGCTACGGCTCGGCAGAGAGGAGGCCAGGTGTGATCATGGTCCTTGTGGGGAGGCAGTTGCAGATGCTCCTCCTGCCTGAGTGGGTATTTGCCTCTGCACTCTCAGCTGTTACAGCCTCCACTGCCACAGAAATCATCCCCATGTGGGTTGGTGGGATGAGGTGGGAGCAAAAGTAACTTGAAAACTCATACCTATTTATATAGATATAAAAAAAAATTATTTTTCTTCTCTTAGAAATGCTATTAGCAGAGTCTGGGAGTAGCTGAAAGCTTTATTCCCATCTGTTACACTATGCATGGCTCTTCGAAGGTGTGACCTTATCAAAGCTGGAATCAAAACACAAAGTAAAACTCAAGGCAGGCTCAATCTAGTTGAGATTCCCTTCAGTAGAGCATGGCAATGGGGAACAATGGATGGGCTGCTGAAGTTCATTCTTCCCTTAAGTGTGGTTTTATCGGCAATTAGTGTGTAAAAATAGCACTTACTGGCTTGAGGATCCTTCGCCCTGCTTTCAGGCTTGTATGTGTTCACTTTTTCTAATAAAGGAGGTTTTTACCCCATCTGTAGTATTGACTGAGCCAATGGAGTCATACCTGCCACATTAGAACAGGTATCTGTGCCTCGTCAATGGGCTTATTTGCTAAGTTCTAGCTGCAGCACTTTTACTGTTGAGTTTTCTTCACACAGGAGGAGAACAACTTAAATCCTGGATTAGTCTTCCAGGCCCAGAAAAATAAATCATTTCAGACAAAGCTAACACTTAATTGTACAGAGCTGGATTTTTTGGTTGCTTTTCAGGTGTGCTTTCAGTGCTTTGTGTGTCATTGGGAATATTGTGACTAACTTGGTCATGATATGCTGAAGGGAGAAAAGAGGCTAAAAAGGAATGGATTGGATCCAGTGGGCAGACTTTGTTATTTGTACTTGTCTGTGTTCCTCAGACTCTGGCAGAGTAGCAGACTACTCAAGCAGATAAAAGTAAAATTGGTATATCCACCATTAACCTGAGTCTCTCAGCCTGCACCTAGTTTCCACAGAAAATGTTTGACCCCATAGGTTTGGTTTTATGGAGGGTTGCTTGTTTTGAGGGAGGCAGGTCTCAATGCAAGTTGCAAGATGGGAACTGCATTTTCTATGTACTTGAATTAGCTTTCAGGACCTTAACAAATACTAAAGCATCAGCCCTCACTGTTTTTTACTCCCCCCCTTTTTTTTTAAACTATTTCACCTGTGACAGCTTCAGTTTACAGGCTTCATTCTTCTTGTGGAGATTTTATTGTGTGACCGTTTCCTTGTTTAGTAATACAGTGGCTTGGGAGGAAGCAACTTTATACTTTTGATCTAATTTTAAAGCCTCAGAATAGGTCATTCGCTTCTCCAAACAATTTCTAAAGATTTTCAAATAAGTCATAACCTGATTTAGAAGGCAAGGAGTAAAGTGTCAGGACCAAAACTTTCAAGGAGCTTTTATGCGTAACCTTATTGGGATTTTTAATGGGCTAAATACAGCACTGTAGGCAGAAGCTGTAAGCTGAGAAGCCCTCCATCTCAGCAGATCCTTGGGGATATGCCCTTGGGAGGGTTTCAGACTGCAAGAAAATGTGGAAAAACAAGAAGATTGCTCTACAGGGATGGACATAATGTAGGGAGAGGTTGGGAAAGATAAATCCTTCTGGCCCCCTTCATTATGAGAGTAAAACGACACTTTTGGCTAGAGGCCAGTGAAACCTGGGAGATCTAGGATGGTGCAGACAGGACTAGCAACAAGTTTTGTCAGGGAATGGATTGGATGAGTGCAGATCTGCCTCAGCCGTTGTGGTTTTTGTTCTGAATACAGAGCATTAACCCCTCCATTCCTGCTGCTTTCCAGAAGCAGTAATGAGGCAGAGGCACTCAACCTCACAGAGCAGATGGGGGGAAAAAAATGTGGTGGATTTTAATTACACTTGGAAAAACAAGCAGAGGTGGAGGAATGCTCTTACAGGAGGTGTAGGATTGTCGGAGGAGCATGTTGTTGTGATGCTGACCTGACAATACAGAGATTAACAGCCATCCCATCTTCCCCACACAGTCAAAATCCGGCAGCACTGAGGAGAAGGGGGGTTTCCAGGCAGATCTACTTACTCACAAAGGGCATTAAAAAAAAAAAAAAATGTATTTTTTATCAAAAGAAACTGAAAATAATTTTCAGCAAGAAATGTTGCAATCTGTCATCCCAAAATGTGGTGATTTTGATTTAAAATTTTGACACATCCTTTTGGTTTCACCTATCTTGGCCCACCAAGGTACAGCTGAGATGGTGCTTTCAGGGAAATGGGAAAAATGCTTGTGATCTTGAAAGTCTTAATTCTTAAATAAGCTAAAATGTAACACCTTTCTTACATTTACGGAAATTCATTTTTCTCTAAGGATGAATTTATCAGGTCTGCAGTGGGTGAAAAATCTTGCCTTTTGAAATTAGACCGTTAAGGGCTAGTTTTTCAAAAGAATTCAGAGTCGCCCTGATCCCCTCAACGTACGTCTACAGCATGGTCAGGGGTGTGAATGCAGCTTCTGGAGATTTACCAGGGCTGGCTGTAAATTAGCCTTGTGTGTAGGTGTAAGGAGGGCCAGCGCTGTACCCCAGCAGTGCAGGCTTAGCGTGCTTTTAGCCACAGCATCCCTGGCTGTGGCTCCAAGGGAGCCTCTGAGCAGTGAAGCTGTGACACTGCTGGTACCCGTGTGAGCAAGGGAGCAACAGATGCTGCCTTAGAGGAGCCTGGCCAGGTTGAGTATGCTTGGAAGCCCGAGTGTATTTGCACAATCTCATGATCTTCAGGGGACGTTATGTAATTTGCATGTAAACATGGGAGTGTGGAATTTGGCCTGTAAATAGGATCTATTTGGGAACAAGCCTTTTGCAGAGCTATATAATGACAGTTCTTATTTCTTCAGTTAGAAACAAATGAGGGCCACAATTCTAAAAATGCTTACATGGAGGCTTTTTTTTTTTTTAAGATTCACCAGGTACTTAAATTAACCTATAACTTCAGGGCTTTTAAGGTAAGTATGCTCTTTTTCAGACCCTCTGGCCATAGAGCATTTCACCTTGGAATATTTGTACTATTCCAACTGCTGTAAGTCTAGGCATGATATCTTTCTGTTTCCAGAGATTAAGATACATTTTAAAGTCCAACTTTTTACAACAGTGAGATAGCAAGGAGCATTACCTTATAATGATATGAGGTAGAGCTGGCTGGTTTATTAAAATTTTCTATTTCTAACTAGGAGGAATTAGCAGTTATGTTTTAGAATATGAGACTGGAACAACAAAAACACCCATGAAGATAACTCTGGACAGCCTTGTGTCATTTGAACCTTTCAGCAACCAAAGCCCCTAGGAAATATACTTCACAAGATTTAAGAACACAAGGCATTTAATTTTACATTCCTTGGGTGTTTTTGTACTGGCAGTGCCCTAAGGAATTATACCATTGATAAAGAGGTTTTTTTTCCCAAAACTTATAACTAATCTTATGCGGCACAAAGAGGAAAAATGTGGGGAAAAGGTGCTGAGATGTTAACTGGGTGTAGTATCTGGGATTCATGAATGAAATCCGAATTGCATTGTGACTGGAGGCTTCTGGGGGTGCTGGAGAAGTGCAAAAGGAGTTGCTGTTTGCAGCTAGGTTGTCATGCTTAGCATAGCACCTTAGCTCCACTTCTAATTTTATGTTTTTCTCTACTTGTTTTTGAGTATCATCAGCCTCCAGTGTTCTCAGAGTGCTTAGTTATAAATCACACCAAACCTTTGAATCCTTGAGTCATTTTTCACTATGACTTTTCCTCCTCTGTGGTATGAAGTACATGTGTGTTATCTGCTCACCTGGAGCAGATCTGAGAGGTGGTGTGATCTGCAGGAATGAAAACTGGGTTGGGAGGCAGAAGGTGGTGAAATCTAGTTCTAGCTCATGAGGCAGACTTAAGAAAGCTGCGTCACCTTTCTGTTTCATTATTTCCCCTCTTACATTTTAAAGTCCAACTACATTTCCCTGCCTGACTCCCAGGATGGGTGTTGGGCAGAATAGTTCATTAAACCCCACCTAAATCTTGGAAACATCACGATACAGGGCGTGAATATCCTTTAGTGGCTATTAACAGTGGTCTGATAGACAGCAGTGGTCTGTCCTAATCTGCTCTTTAGTTAGTCTGTGCGGTGCGTGTGTGATCAGTGCTTGTGGCATTACTGATGATGTTTACCCATGGGCCTGAAGAAGGAGATGTAACAAATTCTCCATGCATTTTAGTACAGACCAGTATAAACCCCTGGTTTCCAGTGTGGGGTGCCTTTGCGCTCTGACTACACTTTGCTTGTGCGATGTGGTCAAAGTGTGCATGTCCACTGAACACCGAAAAGTCAATTAGGAGAAACCTGGCTCTCACATTGCGCTTCTCTTCTGCTGTTTTGCTTTATGAGCACCTTCCCTCCAGTTGGGTGAAAGGCTGGCAAACAAACACCCTCACACCTGCCAGTAAGGACCACACCTTGGGCTTCCTGAGAGTCATAGCAGTCAATAATTTATTGCAGGGAGTCCACATCTGTTTTCCAGCTTTGCTCAGGCAACAATCAAAGAACTCAAACTAACTGGTGATAATGCCTATTAGAATAATCTCTAACCTGAGAGCAGCCATGCTTAATAAAACCCAAATAGCCAGTCTCCCCCTTCCCCCCCTGCCCCTTAAATAGTACAAAAAATCAGTTGATTCTTTGCTCTTTCACTGTAGGAAGAAGTGATTATTTTTCCCTCCCTCAGATCAGGACCAGAGCTTGCACAGTGTTGCTGGCAACAGGGTGAGGATAGGACCCCCATCCCTTGCCTGCTTATTCTTATATCCATGACACTGCAGGCAGTGCACTGCCTGTTCTTCTGGTTATATACAACCAGACTGTGCTTCAAAAATCAGGAGAAAACACGGAGCTGTGAAAAAACAGAGTTTAAAATCCAAACCAGTGTTTTCTGGGAGAGGGTCTTTTCATTTCCAATTTTCATGTTGCAGATCTGGTTTAGAACAACTGTCTTGAGCACTAACAAGTTTCTATAAAAATTACTTTTTTAAAAAATAAGAATTTTGGAAAAAAAGCAGTTATTCTTCTCCTTTATTTTATTTTTAAATTTCCTAGAAAATATCCAAGTGTAAATATCTTTTCTCTGCATTTCTTTAGAACATTTTTTGTGTCGGTCTTTTTTTTTTTTCCCTTTGAGAAAACTCATAGATTTTCTTTTCTGTTTAAGTTTATAGGTCTCTTTGACAAGGTTGCTTCTTTCAGGAGGGTGGGGAAACTGTGTGAGTCAGCTTGCAAGACTTCTGCCTTAGCAACTTGTGAAGTTAGGAGGAACTCCAGCTTCTATTAATCCGCTCTTTTCCAGCGGTATGCTCTCATATCCGCTTAGAACCTGGGATTAAACCTGGACTTACTCAGTGTCCTGGCTGGAAGGTTGACGGAAGGGAAGACTTAATATGGTGGACAGCCAAGTGCAGCAACATGTCCTGGTATTTTCAGGGTAGATCACAGCACGCCTGTAATGAATCCTGAGTTACTTCCATTGATCACACCATTAGAGTTCAGGACTGTCCTCAGAAAAGCTGTGTACATAATGTGCTTGTTGTTTACAAAGGAGTGAAACAGATAAAAAGATAGAAACCTTTGAACTGCCTGCTTCTGGCACCTGCAGAGAAAAAGTGTCAGAGTTTTAGGGAAAGATAAGAGCCAACAGAAGCTGTGGCTTCTGTTCGGGCACTGATACGAGAAACTCTGTGGGTAGAGAGGTCAGACCAAAAGATCATAACAGCCTCTTCTGATCTTACTGAGTCAGAATCCTACCTAACTCTGGACTTCTCAAACCATCCTACTCTCCGTTAGTGATAGTTTTCCTTTCATTGTTTCACAGTGACTTAATGGTAGGTTCTTGCCATATGATGCTTTGCATGAGCAGTTGTAACCTCATTGCTAAGTTGTAGGATATGAAAGCTTTCATAGGTGAGTGTCTCTCCATGTTTTTTCTCTCCTGCTGTTTCCCTGTAGTTGTTTCTCCCATGGGAATAGGGGAAAGAAAAGGGTCTGGGTTTTACCACTGTAGATGTTGGGCATTACTAAAACCAGCATCATTGGAAGGACTTTGCAAGTGGAAAACAAGTGCATGTTATCTCTCCCTCTTCCCAATTTTAAGTTTCTGTTTCTTTTTCAAAGACTCAATAAAGTAATTAAAATAGTACAAGGTTTTCTTCTGGCATAAATTAGTCCATGATCTGTTAAATGGAATTTGGTATAAGAAAACACAAAAGACTCTGATTGAAAATTTCTCAAATCTAGGCAGGGCTTATATATTGTAAGAACTTGACTTCAACTTCACATGGAAAACACGGAAATGAAGGCATGGGTAAGGATTTTTGAAGGGTCAGACCAGGCAAGAAGGTAGAACAGAGGTGGTAGTAGGCAATCTAAGTGTGTCTTTCAAAGTTAGGATGGCATAGCAACGCGGTCCAACTTTACATTCATGAGAATGACTTACTCTGAAGATGATTTAAGACTATTGTCTCGGTAATAAGTGGTTTCAGCTGAAATGGCTGGTAAAGATTTTCCAGCTTCTTCGTTCTTCGGAAAGATCTGTGAAGTTCTGCATTGAATAGTCCTGTCCACGTGGAGTTCGTTTAGAGGAACTTCAGCCTTGTAGAAGCTAGATAGCTAGTCCAAACTAGTAATTTCATCTTATTCTATACGTTTCTCCAGAAATCATCATCTCACAGAACAGGTGGGATGAAATTATTTGCCCTCTGGAGATGTTTATTTATTTGGATTGACTTCACAGGGAACCTAGACAGTGCTAGCTGGGACTTGGCTAACTAGCTGTTAGATGTGTAAAGCTAAGTGGCATAAATTTACCCTCACAGCAGTAAGTGGTGAGGTGGAAGTTAAACTCACTATGGGGAAGGACAAAGACAGGTGGGAATGTGTGCATAAAACCATTCTGGAATGTGAGTATGGTGAGGACATCTCTCGTGTTGGTTACTTTAAATACAGTGGTTGTTTTGATATGGTATATGCCCATAACAGTGATGATCTTTGTAGCATCATCTAGGGTGCTGTCTGCTACTGGAACTCATATGCACTATAATAATAAGGAGGAGTTTTCTTAAATACATAACCAGATGATTATGTCTGAGATTAAACTGGGGATAAAAATGACAGACTTCTCCATTTACTTGAGTAACAGAGACATAACAACTGGTGTACAAGTTTGATGATATTTTTTATTCCTTCCAGTATTGCTGTGGTACCTGGAATCCTTATGGAGGAACAAAGTCCTGAGAAGTATTTATTGAACTTGTATATATGTTGTATATATGTTCCATATAAATATGGAACACTGTCACTCTTCTCTGCTTACTTTGCTGAGATAACAAACTAAACCAACCAACCCTACTAAATCCCTAACACTCTTTATGCAACATTTCCCTCAGACTTGTACCTCCACCATCTCCCATTGCCCATCTCCATTCAGGTTATTTTATACAATCACAGAATTTGTTGGTCTGGAAGGGACCTTTAAAGGTCATCTAATCCAAACCCCCTTCAGTAAGTAGGGACATCTTTAACTAGATCAGATTGCTCAGAGCCTCATCAAACCTGACCTTGAACATCTCCGGAGACAGGGCCTCCACTACCTCTTTGGGCAACCTGTTCCGGTGTCTCACCACTGTCATTGTGAAGAATATCTTCTAAATATCTAATCTAAACCTACTTTGCTCTAATTTAAAACCATTGCCCCTCGACCTATCGCTACAAGCCCTTGCAAACAGTTCTTCCTGAACTTTCTTGTAGGCCCCCTTCAGGTACAGGATGGCTGCTATAATGTCTCCCTGGAGCCTTCTCTTCTCTAGGGTGTGTGGACTTTAGTTTTCTGTGATTTTTAAGGAATGGGGGAGAAGGTCACAAAATCATAGAATGGTTCTGGTTGGAAGGGACCTTAAAGATCATCGGGTTCCAATCCCCCTGCCGTGGGCAGGGGGACCTCCCAGTAGACCAGGTTGCTCAAAACCCCATCCAGTCTGGCCTTGAACTTCCAGGGAAAGGGCATCCACAACTTTCCTGGGTCCCAGTCTGGAAAGGGCTTAATCTTATGTTATGGTCAGAAATAAGTCAAAGGTCTTCCTTGTTCTTGCATGGCCCTTGAGTAGGACATGTGCCAATTTTTCTCTCCTCGAGGAATTGACCAACTGGCATCACACCTAACTGCATTTGGTTACCTGTTTCAGATAAAGTGGATGTCCATTGACAGCCCAATTGATTCAGAATGGCTTTGGGTTTCATCTAGAGCATGGCTTAAGCATGTGCCTCTAGGTTCGTAGCTATTCAGCACAGCCACTTTGCAAAGGGCTGGTTTTATTGAAGAAGCCTTTGTGGATTAAGATCCAATTTAGCGTTTGTAAGGTTGTCACAAGTAATAGTACAGCCTGACAAACAGCATACTCAATAAAAGAATGCAGTCCCTCTATGTACTGCAGTTCTCTGCTCTGGATGAAGTGCAGAGTGCAATATTGGAGTTATTGGGTCTGAAGCTTCTCTGGTTCGCTAACCTGTAAACTCTGAAAAATAGTTTTGTTGACGGCAGCAGGACACAGGCAGCATATAAGACCTGCCACTGCAGAGTCTGGGCCAGTGAGTGCTGGTCCTGAGAATGAGTGGTATAGAGAGAGATTTTTACTTCTAGTATTTTATCTCGTAATAATTTCCTGCTTTCTGCTACTGATAGATACTGGAAGGTTTTTAGGGTTTGTTGTTTTTTTTTTTAGTGGAATTCCTGCTGCAAACACGAAGAGTTTGAATAAATAATGAAATACAAGGCCAGTTTGTTATCTTCAGTGCATTCCCCACTATCTCTGTTGCATCTCCAGATACGTAGTTTTGCAGACTGACGAGATCTTCCCCATCTCCCTGTCCCTGTATCCATCAAACTGTGTCCAGATTGCTACACTTCTGAGGTTTTCTGTTGTTGCTTGGTTTGGTTTTGTCTGTTTGTTTGTTTTTTAAACTGGGACAAGTCCATATTTTCAGTAACAAATACCCTGATGCCCAGCCAACAAGTAGAGAGCTGGCTACTAGTTATTTGTTGTAAACTATTATTCATGAAGCTCACTCACTAGATCCACAGTTCCTTAAGAGAGCAACTGGGTGCTAATCCAGCGACAAGAAAGGGTGCAGAGAAGCTGCTGCAGCCTTTGACCAGCAACAAGCAGTCTTGACAGCATCTGTTGTGCAAGGATAAGGATTGGAAATGGCAAGGCCAGTTTTGGAACAACTGTATCCTTGTTTCTCTACCCTTGAGGACGAGGAGGACAAGTGCCTACATGTGTTGGATTTTGTTAGCTGGATCCAGTTGCTGTGTTGAGTTAATGAAGGTCATGTTAGTCTGTGGAATGCTGGGAAAGCAGGAGAAGCCGAAACCGAGCTGGCCCATCCCCAGGCAAACTGGTTTTAACCAGGAAAAAGTCAGAGAATGCGAAGAAACTTCTTGTACATCACCTCAGGCGGTTATGTATTCTGTTTCCTAGTTACATTTTTTTTTTTTCCTGGTATCAATTCCAAAACAAACAAATGGAGGGAGGGGGGTGGCGGGAAGGGAAAGCATTCCTTAAAATAACCCTTTAACATCTTGGGCCAAATTCTCTTGTCAGGCCTGAAGATACAGTCTGTGGGATATATGTGTAGAGAGCACCCCAGATATATGCTGCGATAATTGTAAAATGAAACTGATCTCTTTTTATTCATTCAGAGTAGAATCTTAGGACTGTGGTGTGTCTTAGGCACTACGCTAAATAACAGGATGGATAAATGAGCACTGCAGGTACAGACCTTCTGGCTTCTGCTGTTGGACCTTTTTCTTACACTGGGTAAAATAGAGCATTGAGCAGGAAGGGACCCTGGCATCATTTAGGATCTGTGGGCACTGCTCTGATGGAAGGGATAGTAGTAAGTCTGTTCAAACAGTAACTTGGGTATTTAGATGTAGTAGTTCAGCACAACTGTTGGGCTCACTGGGAGAAACAACAGCCAAATGCAGCGCTTGAGTTAGCTGACCTACCTTGTGAATGCTGAAACCTCAGGCCTCCAGTACTGCCTGCAAATTTTAAGTCTGCTGGGGCATTTGCAACGCATGATCATCATACTGCAATGCTTGAACAAACCTTCTTTTTCTGTATGTGGGCGATCACATCCACTTTCCCCTCCTACTGTGTGTTATCCTAGTCTTTCAACTAACTTTTGACTCCAAAAATTTAGGGTGTTTATCATTCCCCACTTTGGAACTGCCCATTTGATCTGCTTGACAACCGAAGTAGAAGACATTTCTCAACTTCCCTGTACCACTGCCCTCTATGTCATCCTGTTTAGAGCTCCTCTATACAGCTCTTAAAGTGCTATATAAGGCTCTGAAAAGTACCACGTTGCTTGGCTCGGCGCTTAAGGCAATAGGGCACACAGCCTCTTTGGCGCGCTCCAGCAGCCGGTGGAAACAAGGGTAAGCCAGCTCATGTACATCTTAGCTTTGGCAAGGATGATCAGAGCCATAGCTCAGCAAGAAATCAGCATTCCCTCTGCAAGTGAAAGGTCAGGAATGCAGAAAGCTCGTTGCCTTTTTAAGGAGGTTGAAAGTTTGCCGTCCCTTTTTAACAAAAAAAGGACAAATAGGAGGATAACAGAGAATGTGTCATCTAATCTATGTAAGGAATGGCCACGTGTGATATTTTGAAAGGTTGCTAACCTCTGGGCCAAATCTGTTCCATTCAGGCCTGCCATTTGCTTAACTTGCCAGTGGCTGATGAAGTTTGGTGTCCAGCTGACATCCACATTTTTTCCTGCACCTAAATTCTCTAGCCAGCAGGTAAAGATATGGTATAAACCAAACCTATCAGCATAGGCATTTCCATTAAAGTGTGGTTTAATTTTCCATTAAAACCTCTAAGGTGGATGGTATTCTGATGAGTTGAGGAGGCTGTGGTATTTTTCAAACAAAAACATCCAAACCCTAACTAAGAAGAGAGCGTAGCTTCACCAGCAGAAGCATATGTGTGTACATATATGTATGTGTACCTTTTCTATCCAGAAGCACAGGCACAAATGTGTTATTGCTGCAAGAGTGGGTGGAAAACTATTCAGAGAAGCTTTTTTCCTGCTGGAAGCCCTTTGGTGTCTAGAAATCAAAGCTCTCTGCAGATGTGTGCAAGTCTTGATGAGATCTAAATTGAGATGATTTCTAAAATCCAGATGGAATTTCTGATGAAAACAGGCATGATCAACGCCCTTGCCAAATGCAGTGCTTTTGATAGGCTGTAGCAGTGCCACAAAGAGCCTGGGCTTGGTCAACCTTGAAGTGTCGCTGTAGACCCCAAAGAGGTAGGATTCTTCCATCTGCTTGAGCTAGAATCTGCCTTGTCTTCATGACTTTCTCAATGATAGCCTTGACATTTTCTGTATAATGCACCCCCCTCTTTAAAGCCAGCACTTGTCATGCACTATGTTTACAGAGGGAGAGAATAATATGTATTAAATGTTAGATAGGATTTTGCTTGTGTCTTTTCAAGTAGGTACTATTTTAGCAGATGTAGTTACTTTTTCTTTCCAAATTACTATTAATGACCTATATTTGCCTTAAATTAACAAAAAGATTCTGGGGTTTTTTAATCAATTTATTCTGTTTGCAATGTAAGAAAAACTTATGGTAGAGATGCAAATAAATTTCCTTCTTAGCATAGTATCCAGCCATGCTTTTCTTTTAGCATTGGAAATAATGAGTCATGGAATCAACAGCACGTGATGTGGTCTTTGTGAAAGACATCTCAACTGGCATGGGGTCATGTTATAAGATGTTAGCGTTAGAAATTTCTTCCCACTCACTTGAACAATTTCTCTTTTGTGCAAACATATGCAAAGCCCTCTGTGCCTTTCTTCTTCTTGCAGCCTGTGTTAAACTTCAGTTATCACTTGAATTTACATTCCAAGTTTTTCTGCATCGTTTCATTGAACCCTACAGTAGAGAATTTAAAGGATGTACAGAGATATTTTTTTCTGAAGGGCTCATAAGAGGCAGGCTGCTACTACTAGCTTGAACCAAAATATACGGAGTGAAAATTGTGCAAGTTTCCTGCAAGCAGGTGTATCTTGTCCCTGATAGAGAAGGCACTGGCTTTACAAATGCTGGGATTCCTGTAAGCAGCGTATGTCACTTATGCTGAATTAGGATTTATTTCTGCTTCTATTGATTTCAGCACATGAACATTAATCTCCAACATTAATCAATTTATTGTCGCTGAGCCCCCATATGATAAAGAATTACAACCTCTGTTTTGTAGATGAACTGAGTTGCAAAGAGATTTAGATTCCTGTTTAAATGTGTGTTCAGGCACCTAAGGATGCAACTAGATGCCAAGTAAGATTTATGAAAGGGCCTTAACTGCTTTTGAGTGGAAGTTGAGGGCCCAGAGAAGTGAGGGGCTTTTATAAATTCAGCCAGGCACTGGAGTATCTATAGCAGTCTCATGCTGACTTCCAGGGACTCACCTGAATTTGGGAGCAGAGCTAGAGCTGAACCAAGACTTGCACCTTGTAGTAGGCAGAAAGTGCATGCAGGAGATGAAAGATGGGTCCTTGAGGAGCTTGCAGCTTGCATTTAGGAACAGCACTAGTCACGTAGGCAGATACAGCCACTCTTCCCCCTTTCTGTTTGTTCCCAGCCTTGAACTTCTGTCAGCAACCCCTCTCACACCTCAGGTTGTTTTTCAGATGGATCAGTTCCAGACGCAGCAGAGGGTATGGCTCCAGAACCCATGGATGTATAGTGACTGTGGAGTTCCTATATCCCTGTTGTGGCTGGGCAACCAGGAACACAGTGAAGGCTTCTGAATTGAGCATCTCTGCCAAAGAAAGGGATAGGAAGCACAGCTGTTTTGTTCTCTCAAAAATTGCATACGCTATCAAACAGTTAAGGACACATAGAGGTTTCAAATATTTGGGGGCGTTATTTATTTTTTTCAGTTAGTTTTAAGCAATGCCTGTTTCAGGAATTCCTTGATTTAAATGAGTTCAGTGCTTCCCTAGTTCCTGATGCAGAAGATTAGCTCAAGACCGGTTTGCATCCTTACAGCCTGCTGGGAAATAGCTAGGTGGAAATGACAAGTAATAAATTTGTTGAAAAAGGCAGCTTGTGAGCAGGACCAGAATGAAATTTGAGTCAAGTTAGATGAAAATACTGGGGGAGAAAACACTTCAGCACCATTGAAATGCCTTTTGATGTTTGAAAGTAGAAAACATTTCCATGTTTGTTTCAAAATGATGTATTTCAGCTCAAAAAGGCCAGCACTTGAAAGGGGAAGGTTATACAACTTCAGAAATGTTTTATTTTCTTTTTGTTCAAATGAACGTCTTGAGTTAACTCAAATTATTTTCATAGCGAATTAAATAATTTTGTCTGACCTGTATGATTATTTCTTTCTTTTTGTCTTTAGTAGTCACTGCAAAAACCCTATTTGCCTTATGTCTCCCACCAGTACTGAAATTTGGAGACTGGAATATTCCACCTCCATGTGTGAGGGGTGGAGCTGCCTAAAATAAATCTCCAAGCTTTAAGCATCTCAGGCTCTGCCTCATGGAAGATGCTTTCTTCTTCCCCTAGAGTGAGAATCCCCTGTTGATAATACCTTTAAGGAAGCCAATGATTCCAAAGCCCAGGTCAGAAACTTGACAGCAGAGTAGTAACAAGGCATTGTTTATATGAATAAGTCACTTCTGCAAAGACTGTTTAGCATATATGCATGAATAATGGTGGTTTTAAATGTTCAGGAACATTAAAGGAAATCAATGGATCGTCTGTGCACATGAAAGCAGATAAATGAAGCATCAGTGTGATATATAAAATTATATGTCCTACCTGGGAGTATGCATACTGCCTTCCTGAACCCTTCAGATCTGATTTGGCACCAGGGTAGTTGAATCTGACACAGTTCTGATCGTAACCTTTGCAACTAGAATTGTGCGGGTACATACACTTGATAAGAATGTGACAAGAGAAAATTGAATGTAAAGTCTGCTAGACAGCAAATAAATTTGGTTTATAGCTTTATCTTTTCCTTGCTTGGCAATTATTTCAGCAGGTGCTGAACTACTTTCTGCTTGCTGTGAGCGAGGGTACTCAAACGACCTACTGTAAATTCATGGTATTTCCTGTACTTATGAGGACACATAATCATCCAAGGAACTTGCATAGTTAGTGTGGATTAAGACAACTTTTTAAATAATTTATTTTTTTAAAAAAACAAGATCAAGATTGGTCATAACTAGTGGTAGTTTACTTAGTACTATATAATTGAAATGTGTTCATATTGTCACCAAACCCCTGTTACCTATTTTTAAAATAGTGGGGTGGAGTTGTTGCTCAGGTCCTTCTACATTATTTGTTGTAATTCAGTAGACTGTTAGTGACAGCATATTGTTATTAGGTTATAGCCCTCCTAGGTTACAATTTTTAGAACTGTAAAGCAAGAGTTGCAGGGTTTCAGAGGTGTATTACAGAGATAAGTTTATTGTTATTTCATACACTTAAATCCACCAAGTAAGTTAAAACAGCCAAGTAGATCTGGAGTAGAAATGATGTGCGGTTTAACATTGAAAAATCTCTAGTTCTATACAGGAGAACAATTAAACTATTGATTATTGTACATCTAGTACTCTGCATTTGTTACCTGAAAAGCTACTACAGGCAGTAGTTTGAGCAGGCCATTACCATTTCTAACTTCATGCTACAGTGTTCTTGCTTGTCTGCACAATTGACCCGATCCTGTATGTCATCAGGGAGGAGATGTTTAACTTGTGACACTACTAATCCTTTCCTGAAGGCTTTTCGTTCTTCCTGCACGTTGTCCTTTCATTGCTTTTGTGAGCTGGAACATGCTTGCTCAGCCCAATGATGAATTCATGTAATTACCTATGTACGTACCGAAGTCCTGTTGACTTTAACGTTAAAGATCAGTGATTGCTTAAGTATTGCACTGAATCAGGACCCCCAGGCGTTTTCACATGCACAAGCTAACTTGGAAATTGGTGTGCCTTACTGTAGTTCTCCACTGATGGGAACAAACAGCAGGCTCGGGATGTTCCCAGAGCCTGGCTGTCATTGCAAACTCCTGGCTCTGCCCAGGGACAGCTGGGAGCACAGCAGATTGTCACCTCCCCCAGGTAAATCTGCAGACTACAGTGTGCCTATATGCCTTTGCATTACCATAAGTGGGGTATGTGGAAACAAATCATGATGTTAGACAAAGTTCAGAGTATATTGGGTTAATCCAGTTCTAGAAAGCCTCGGTAGTATGTCTGCAGGTATGAGTTATGCAAAAACACGTCAGTGACCCGTATCTGCATCCCAGTATCATTCTCTGTGTGTGTGTGTGTGTGTGTCCATCTACAGAACTCACAATGCAAAGTCCTTTCTTTATCAGCTAAGTTCTTACACAAGGATATGGATGATTTTCTTTTTGTCTCTTGAAAATGTGCTTGTCTCCACATTTTTATTTGGACGGTATAAATACACCTAATTCATTGTGATAGTGCAGTGTTTTATAGAGAATGCTGAACTGCTGTCAGGCCCAAAGAGTTTAGGTTGGTCTTGGTGTGCCTAGGCATCAAGCCTTCAGAGAATAGGATTGTCCTCAGCTGGAATGACTGACAGTCTCAGGAATCACATCTGAATTACAAAACAATGTGGAAATTCAGTTCATATGTAGTCATAGCCGGGTAGATACAGGATATATTCCCTGTAGAGGCTCATTTGTGATCCTTTCTAATGCAGTTTGTGCTCAGAATAGCGTCAGCCCTTTGACAAGAGGGGAGATGTTCCTGTTAGAGCAGTGCAGTCTGTGCTTTTGCCAGAGCACTGTGGCATTGCTTTCCCAGGTTGATGATGAAGGAGTGGACTTTTGCTTTCTCCGTCCCTTCAGAAGCCATCCGTGCTGCTTCCTCAGTGCTTTGATATTCTGCCAGCCGAGGGAGGGAAGAGCCATTTATAAATATTTCTGGTAATACAGTAAGTACTCTTACATGTTTTGCTCACTCATTTTCCGTATCCAGAAATCTATCCGACCAGAATCGGTTCACTCTCTTTTATTAGCAGAAATAGATCCACAACAATTAAAATTGATTTAAAAAAAAAAAAAAAAACCAAGAAAAAAAGAAAAAAAGAGAAGCAGCAGCAGCAAACACATCATATTGACTGACTCTGTGTATATTCACACTGGCTTCCAATCCATGGATAATTACACCTCAGAGATTGTGTTCTACGTACAGTACAGTGATGGAATTATGCACTTTAAAGAGCTTTAGTGAGGCTCTTAGGATGCCAAATTATTTCCCTTTTTTTTTTTTTCCCTCCTTCTTTTCATTGCAGTGAGTAATGATTTTTAAATGAGTATGACCCACCCTCAAAAACGACGTAAAGCATGTCAGTGATATTTTGCCTCTCTGGGTCTTGCTTTTCTTGAACTGACACAATAGAAGAAACGTACCCATGAGGTGAAATTTGGGGTATGGTTAGAGGATCTTGGGATTACCAGCCTTCGTTAGTGAGGAGAAAGGCAAGTGGAACTCAGATGTTACTCATTCTATTTGGCAGCAGGTAACTCAATGGGGATTACTGTGAGGACAGGGGGCTTGAAAGAGACCTGAAGGTACAAATTTGTATAAAAGCAGGCTTTGTTAGTTTGGACCACCGTGGATCACCTTACTTCAGCTCTAAGAACCAGTCATAGTGGTTGTCAGAATCGATTGAACTGCTCTGATTTGCAGTTTCACATAAAAAAATTAAAATATTGCCCACAAATTTCAGCCTAAACTGTTTTTGGCAAAATGATAAGCGAGTGAAAAACAGGGCCTTATCGTAGGAAGTGTCAAGTAATCTTAATTTTAGGCAAAGATACCAGCTCCTCCTAGAGGAAAAAAGCCACTACCTAAATAGCACCCAACAGATCCTTTACCCAAGGAGACAAAAGGTTGACATGCAGAAGTTGCTGCTAATGCCGAATTTAAGATTCCCAATGGGAATTTGTTGTGTACATAAGGGTTCAATTTGTCTACAAGCTGTGACTTAATGTTCAGGCAGGAGTGTTTCTTGATACTCTGTGATATTTTGGAGGTATTAACAGCTCTCCAGGTCTGTTGGACCTCTTTGAAGAGTGCCTCCAAAGGTGCTGTCCAGGGATTTGAAAAAGGAGGTACATTTTAAAACGAAACAATTGGGAATGAAGTTGCAGAACTGCTGTACGCCTCTGTGGCAGCTTGTTCTTTGACCATCCCTGTGGTTATGTTTATGGATTTTCAACTTTTGTTGACATCTTTAATTGAATGTTTAGTAATGGTGAGTGGTGCCGCATCCTTTTCCACTAGCCTCTGCCAGTGGGCTGTTATGTTAAAGGGCGGGCTCCTAAAGGCAATTTGTTGCCCAAAAAGAGACTGAGACAGACTGCAGCAGCCACAGAGTCCCTGCAGCTGCCCTGCGTCTGTTCAAGGATGCATGAAGGTGGCCCTGGGAGTGTTTCCAGGGTAGGTTTACACATACAAGGGCCAGTCCTCTTCTCCTCACATTCGCATTCCTTGTGGTCCTGTGCCCCAGGAAGAGCAGTGTCCCTGCTGTCACTGTGTAACCTGGGCTGCAGAAGCTAGAACAAGGGAAACGAGGACCTTCCTTGATGCTGCCCAGGTTCAGTCCCTTAATAAAGCAAAGGACACACACTGCTTTGCAGCTAACAAATGCAGTAGTTCTGCCGTCCATCGGAGGGGCTGCACGCATGACTCGTGTATGTGGGGTTGAGCACGTGGTTTCTAAGGAGTAGCTGAGTTTATGGGGTGAGTTCAGGAGAGAGCTGTATGTATCTGCTGAAGAAGTATCAGATGCTTGTCTATGAATCTGTTACGTTTCTGTCTTCTTGATTCTTCTGGAATAATACCAAGTGGTGCTCAAAGCCACTTGCAGTACCTTTCAGTTCAGTGATGGTGTGTCGTATGACCTTCTCAGCAGTCTGAAAGGCTTCAGCTTGGGCTTTGGTCCTGCAATCCCTAAACCTTTCTTGTTTGAGCGGTCAATAGGGATGCCCACTCGGTGCACTTAGGTCCTGTGGTGAAAAAGTGGTGGGTGCTTTTGGGGTTTAAGTCGTTGATATAAGAAAATGTGTATTCTCCCATGTTTTAATCTAACTTAGGGAAACATTCCTTACTTGTTAGATATGTAAATTTTTACATACCTAATTATGTGTTTTACTTGCTGACTCCCTCCAGCCCCTTTCTTCCATGATCCCACCACCTTCTTTCTTTCTTTCTTTCTTTCTTTCATTCTTTCTCATTCCCTTAAATATGTGTAGATGATGAATAGCAAATCTTCTCATAGAATTCTTCAGGAATATTTACTGTAGGGTTTTGCTTTTGTTTGCTTTTCTGGTGACTTGGAGATGGCATGGTGAGAAAAGAAACATGTGAGCTAAACCTGTTGGTTTGAACATTGTGTCAGAAAATATCCATAAATTGCAAGTTACTACACAGATGTATAGATTTAATGAGACTGTGTAATGCCATTTATTTATGCTAAAGAATCTGACACATACGGTACTGAAAAAAGTTAATACTCTAAGAGTTATTTTATATTTTTCCATTGCCATCTGTCACTGCCTACATAATAATGATACAGGTGAAAGCCTAGTGTTGCTTTAAAAAAAATAATCAGAATGAATAGTCATTTAAATATCTTGCTGCTTTAATAGCTGGTGTGTTTTAAATTGTGGGAAGGAGGCAACAGATACCCTCCCCCTGTTTTTAGTATATAAGATTTTTAGAGTATAAACAGATTTAGTTTCTTCAAGTGACTTCTGAAAGTAGAAAATTATTATAAACTGTTCTCTCTTTTAAATTTGGAAAAGTTAAGGGACTAAAGCAGATTCTGCCATCCTTATAACATACCGTCAGTGTCTGGTGGCCATTTGATGTGCATTGTTAGACATAAGTGAACTTTTTTGCTCTAAGTCCTGTCTTAATATGCTGAATCCAGTGCTGCTGGGATCTTTGGACTTTAAGCACATCTC
This sequence comes from Nycticryphes semicollaris, assembly GCA_013400055.1. NCBI lineage: Eukaryota > Metazoa > Chordata > Aves > Charadriiformes > Rostratulidae > Nycticryphes > Nycticryphes semicollaris. The sequence continues at coordinate 1,841,056 of VXBJ01003999.1, read as the reverse complement.
TCTAGATTCCAGATCTCCAAATCCTGGTCCCCATTGGCCATCAGTAAAGGAAGGGGAAAAAAAATAAATGTAAGGGAAATACACTTTTTTCAGCTGTCTCAAGTAAAAATACACATCTCAAAGCAGCACTATGCTGACAGAACTCGGCATGTACAAAGACACTGGCTTTTGAGAGCTTCTCTTCAACTTTATGCAGTGATACTGTGGTTAGGTAAAACTGCTTTTCCTTTTTTCTTTTAATCACAGTGGAGTCCAATGCAGTAGTGACTGTGAAGTGCATGGTGATAAGTTCCTATGCTCAGATGTTTGCGGTGATCCAGGGCTGCAAATAGTCCTGTACCCGGGGATCTGCCCATTGCTTTGCATCAGCCACCTGCCTCCAAGGGTGCAAACAAGGCTTTGACTCAAATAAATAAACAAAACAGGTTTTATTGTTAATCTCCTTTTACAATGTCCTGACAAAGACAGAAAATATTTTTGCAGTAGGTGCTTATCCTACAATTTTCCATGGGTTGATGGGTCAGGGAAGGTGCCTCCCTTTAGAGGAGGAGGACGTGGCTAGGTCAGGGTGCCTTAAGATGTATTAGAGTTTATATAATTAAAAATAAATACATCTTTTCCAGAAAGCTGTGAATGATACAAAGGTGTAACTTTGTAATGAAAGCTTTTCTCTTACTTAAAAAAAGGTCTAATGTTTCTGATGGTAAAAAAGCCAGAAAAGGAAGCAAAGTAGCTGGTCTAGACCCAGGGAAGTCATTCCATTGGCTTCAACAACTTTGTCAGGTATATTTTCAATTATAGTGCAGATCTCTAATGGAAAGTTCCTTACAAATGAAATAATTGTTACTATTACAATTATTACTCATTGCATACATTGGAAAGCATTTTAGGAAGTCATGCACTTTTTAAGCAGCAGAGATGACAATGAGCGAGCAATGAGGTTTCCGTCACTTTAAATGGATGTTATAAATCACTTTATTTTTGTTTATAAGAGATGATCCATATATAGCTGTACTTTGTCAGCATTTTCCATTGCAAACTTCTAGTTTTGGGTGCCATATAGAGCTCTCAGCAGCCTCTTAAAAAATCCACTCTAGAGGTGAATGTTGTGTCATTGCTCAATGGATCTATGTTTCATCTGCTCCCTTATTAGAATTTGAACTGGTCTTAAAAATAAAAAGGTGTTAATGGTTTAATGTTTTGAGAGGCAGAGTGTTTCATTACAGGGCTGAGCCTGATTTTATTTTTCCTCCTCTCTACTTTCCAGTGTGCATCAGAAATAACTCTACTGAAGTGAAAAAGAGCTGTGGTAGGAGGGGAGACTGACAGCATTTAATGTACATGTTGCAGACAGTAAGAGACTTGCTATGGATTGGAAAGGGACAGGGCTGTGGCAGACCACCCACATACTGAACCCTGCCTCCTGCACTTCACGGTAGCCGTGAAGTAAAAGCTTACAATGAAAAAGGGCCCTGGAGAACACCTGCTATGCACCACAGCCCCCCCCAACATCACCTGCCTGTCTGTAATGTCATTAACACAAAGGCAGAAAATCTTAGTGATTACGGTATGTGGCAGGAGAGAGCAGGGTAGCACAAGGGCTGACCAGATGTTGCATAAAGGTAGAAAGTTTGTTAGATTATATTTGCCCAGAAAAGCATGTTTCATGCAACAGAAAAAGGAGAGGAAAAAGAAAAGCTCTGCTCTCACCCCATCAAAACACCCCCATAAGCAGCAGAGCAAATAAAGAGGTATCCAACAATCGCTCCTAATTTGACATTAGGGAAAAATCCATGAGTCCAAGCCTAATACCTGGCTTAGTTTGAGGATCAGTAGAGGGGGACAGCAGCTAGGAGTCAAGTACTGCTGCCTTCAGCTTGTCTTTTGCAACCACCAGGTTCTGGCATTGCAAGTGGATTGGGGGACATGGGGGTGAGAAAGCTCTTCCTGGCATCTACAGAGAATAGACAGAAACCTTGTATTATGTTAAGCACAATACTTGTTGCACCATAATTACTTTGTAAGTATGGGCAAAAAAGGAGGGGGAGGATGGGTCATCAAGAGTACTTTTCCTACCCTGGGATATGAATATATGACTCTCACTTGTGTAAGTACAAGTTGCATGGATGCATTTGTGGGTGAAATTTGGCCTGAGGTCCTTCTGAAAAGGAATCTTGCGACATTGAGCAATCATATTCAATTAGGAGTTCTTACTCTTGCCAGATGGAGGTATGCAGCATGGGTAACTTGTGGTGAGCAAACAGTCATGCCTAAAGACTGGGCATCTGAGGCAAATTCTGATCTATATATTGCCATCATTACTTATACCAAGGTACTCCTGACTCAGCGTCACAGCTGACTTCAGCAGGGTTCTCACTGAATGCAGCTCAGAAATCATGGATCCCGTCGGAGTCTGGTCTTGTGACAGAAATTTCAGGTCCAAATGCTGCAATTGCTGGGATGCTGTGTACTTAAACCAGAGCCCTTCCAACTGTAGCTGTGGTCTTTTCAGTTTAATATTTGTATAAGCTTGTGTAGCCATTTGAGCATAAAAGTTGTTCCACAGGTTTCACTGCTGCAATCTTCATTCCTTGTGTCTGGCCCTGGACAGCTGGGTTAGGAGAGGCCGCCTGGTAATTTAAAACTATTGCTTCTGAAAGTATGCAGTGACATCCAGGGTGCTGTTCCACATCAGCCAAAGCTGGTCAGGGGACTGATCCAGCTGAAAATGGTTGAATTTTCTCAGGAAGGTTAGTTTTCAACGAGATTGGTTTCCTGTCCTGTTCCATGAGCGCTGGTGCCAGTATAAAAGATGGAAAGGGTGGGGAACGAGAGGATGGCAACCATGGTTTGTATCAGCTAAAACCTGACTGAAGCTTGACTTAGCTATGCAAGCACATCCTAATATAAACTGAACTTGGGTGTAACAGACCTGTTAGTCTACACTTACTGCACACACCACCTCCAGAAGATATGAAGTATTCTGTTGCATTTAGTGAGAGTTTAAATTGACTTCAGAGGGAGCAGGCTTAAACTGAGATTCTTCAATGTGAAAACTAAAAATTTCTAAGTATGCCTAAATAAGCTGATCATTTCTCGCTGAATTTCTGGCGTATTAACTACCTCCATGTGGGCTTGAAGAATCCCATTTGTAGCATGCAGACAAGGACTCAGCGCAGAGCTTCTAAATCTTTCCTTTTCCTCCTTCTTTTTATTAGTTATGAAATATCTGATTTCATTTAGCTGTTATGAATGCACATAACCCTGCTGAGGTCACCATGACAACATGGTGTCACCATCTAAGATTCGCACTTGCTCAGTGGCCAAAAGTTAAATCTTTAGCAGCTTGCAATAAACAAATTTGACACCCAGCATCGGGGATGTCCATGTGTAATGGAGGAGGCCCTGCTTAGATTTTTGTCGCTTGACTTGAGAAAGGCGTTGGGTAATTCCCCTTTCTTTGCAGGTGATGTTCACCCTCATTTGTTCCATCCAGATACAGCTTCACTTCTCTCTAGGCCTCCAGAAAGCCTCAATCTACTGAGAAAGCAGAACTGGCTCCCTTGAAATACACCTTTCTAACCCCCAACTGAAACATTTTCCATTACAGTGTTGTTAAGGCAGCCTTGCCCACAGGTGTCATTTAAGAAACATCTTCAAGATCACGGTTATCAACCCTGAAGCAGCGGGTATGCTGCCAGTGCCCTGAGCAGACCTGACTGTCCTTATTCCTCAGCGTTGTACCTACACAGCTTTGGGGTAGTAGTTGCTTTGCACCAGCACAGCACAAGGAGCAAGGGAGGCCTGTTCATTTCTCAGGAACTTAATATGATTTCCAGCTAATTTGCTTTTGTGGCTATGAGGCGACAACAGAGCAGATTCCTTGCCCAGGTCTGCCACTGCTTGCTGGCATTCTCACTCTTGGGTTGTTTTTTTTGGTTTGTTTGTTTTTTTGCCTGCCTTGAAAAATAGAAGAATTGTCGGTGATCCCTTGTTTACACATTTAATAGTTGACAATTAAGCTAAAATGGACTTGGAAAGCCTGGTTAATTAAGAGCCAAATTCTACCAGCAACAAGAAGCTCAAAGATGAAGTTTTCTTTTCACTAGCACACTTTTGTATTATTCCAGGAGGAAAGTATGTTTAAACATACATTAAAGTCTCACTACGCTTCTGGAGTGGTGTAAACACCCTCTTTAAGGACCCTTTTTGCTACCAGAGTGCTCTTAGACTGAACAAGAGTAAGGGCTTGTTGTTTCCAGCTTTTGGCATTACTTACCTTGACTTTTCAAAGATTGTCAAGATGGAAGAGTTCTACCTCCCCTGTCCTTAATTTTCATTTTACAAAGCACTTACTGGTTTGCCATTCCAGCTCTGAAAATTAACTGTATTACACTTGCTGTTACTGAGTGCTTTTAATACAGGACATTTAGTAGTATAGACATATTCCAGATATGAGCCTTGCGATGTGTAAGAACTCGGTACCCAGGTTCAAAACATGCAAGAAGCTGGGTCATTTTCATTTGTCTTCAGCTGGCAATTAGCAATGTCATTAATCCATTGCCTAGGAGAAGTTCATGATTAAAATAGACGATGTCACTGACCATTGACAAGACAATATGCAGAAGGTCATGCTGTAGCCGCCTGTCACTGTGCTGTAGTAGTTAAGTGCTTGCCCTAATTTTCCAGAGGGAAGTAACAATTTCTTAATTTCTTCGTGTTCTAGGGTAAAGACAGGCACGTTATCCAGGCTTTGAATATCACATTATATTGTGTTCTGGACAGGGAATCTGCAGCAGACCCCAGGAGAGCTAATGCACCACCTGCCCCCTGTTATCAGACAAGTTTGGTTAAAGAACACGTTGTGTCTGTGTTACCTGCAAATGTCCTTTCCTGTGTTCGCCCACAGAGCCACCCCAAGGTTCTTTGGGGGTGGCAGATTTGAAATTTGCCTCCTCAAGGATGAGCATCTGAAGCTGGGCCAAAGCTTGGTTTCCTGCTGCTGAGAGAAGAGGGATGGGGGAAGAGGCACTAGAAGGCTTGAGGGGTCAGGCTTGCTTTTTCTGCTCCTCCGGGGGCAGCAGGAAGAGGCTGTTGGTGCGTGGCTCATGCCAGGAAAGGCTAACCTCGAGCTGGAGACCACAAACCCTTGGTGACAGTGGCCAGCCGGGTTTCCAAGGCCACAGATAAAATAAGCAACAACCTAGGACAGCAGACAGTGGAGGAGACAGAGGGGCACAGTCCTGCTGCTCGCTCTCTGGTATGTTGGAGAGACGGATTTTTGTTTTCTCATGGCAATTGCACTCGATTGCTTAAGAAAAAGATGACTGGTGCTTTGATTTACACTCCACCTGGGGACCAAATCTCTCAGCAAGACAGGAGAGCTTTTTTCCCCCAGATCTCACTTTTGAGGGAAACAAATTTCCATGACAGAGGATGAAATACTAGGAATGTTTTTCCTAGTGGGTCTCCCAACTTCTGGTTTGTAGCTACACTAATTTGTGGGTGAAAGAAGTATTCTGGTACGGAAAACTTGCCAAAATGCTGTTTAACAAAGAATTGCAGTTTAATTAGCACTTATGAGACATTAACGATAATTGTATTCAATTTGACCACTCAGGATAAAGTATGATTCAGGATCAGCTGGTTGGTGTTCTGGAGGAAAAAAAAAAAAAAAAAGAAAAAAAAGGGAAAAAAAGAAAGGAAAAAAAACCTTGCTGTGTGGTCTGCTGAATATCTGTCATTAGCTTCGTGTTCGTAGGTAGAAGCTTTTGTGGCTGCTTGTCTCTTATTCCCACAAAGGTGTTGTGCTGGACTGGGAAAAAGTGGAAGGAACTTGTACTAACTGGAGGGAAATGGTTTGACTTCACGTTCGTGCTTTTGCAGTGAGCTGGATTACAGTTTATTCCTGCTGTCTCTTTTGCTCTGATTTTTAGGAAAAGTGCCAAAAACTTTAAACTTTTTCCATTTACTTATTTATGCTTTGCTTTGCCAGGGAATGAGAAAGCCTGCCACTTTTAGCAAGTGTGTGAATAAGAAAGGCAAGGGAACCCAGAGTGAAATTTGACGTGGAGTCTTGTGTACGATGCAGGATAGCCATAAACATCCTTTGAATATTTCTTTTTCCTTTGCACACAGAGTTCATTCACGCTCTCTGAGTTTGTGGCTGTAGGTGAAAGCAAAGGCAGCGCCACAAAATGATTGTAGTTTCAAAGGCTGGCTGAGAACAGAGAAAACAAACTATATGCAATTTAATTTTATGCAGACTTACCACATAAGGCTATCATATACACCAGTATGATGTAAGGCAATGGAGAGGATCTGATTAGCAAAGCCCTCACAACGAGCTGAGGAGATCCCTGCTGCACCAGTGCTCTCCTCCGTGGAGACCTGTGACTGGTCCCAGCTGAAGGAAACCTTCCCTGCAGTAACAAGAGCTAGCAGAGGGTTTTCTGAAAACTGCAACAACGGTGCTCTGTGTGTGTGAGGGTGAGGGAAGTAAGAAGAGTAAACAGCCCGCGTAACTGTGGAATAGCTGGGATTGTGTGAAAGATGCAACATGAATTACTTGGGCTCCGTGAGCTGCATTAGTGGGAGTTTGGGAGCCCTGTGCATTTTGAAAGGTTGCATTTCGGCAAACAGCTCGCTCTGTTTCGTTATGCTGCTTATCCTGTTGGATGAAAGCCATCATTCAGCAGAAAGAAATGCTTGGGCAAGATAACAAGTAAGTGATCTTCCCGTTCGTAAGCTCTTGCAGCCTTCCCTTCGTATGTGTTGAGCCAGTAGAGGTCCACTGACTTGAATGGGAACTCATGGTGCTCAGCACTTAATGCAGTCAAGTGATTATTATTCCATGACAGAAATATCAACAGAAAATTATATATGTAAGAAGAAACCTAAGATATAAGGCTTTCTGTCTCTCTTCTTGGTACATATATACCCTTAGTATAAGGAGTTTGGGTTATTTTCTACACCACTGTGCATGGAGAGTGTGCAGGCTTGTGGCAGCAACCTGGGGCTTTAGGTGAGGAGCTCAGGGCACTATTTCTGGCTCTACTGTAGCTACTTGTGTGGCCAAGTGTATTAAATCCTGCTCCTGAAGACAGCAAACCATTTATTCAGGCTTCATTCTTAGACTTGCTGAATACCCCAAAAGGCTGCTATTATTAAAGGGAACTGCCGTTCCTTAGCTCTGAAAGTGGGCTGTCCATAAATCACCTCCATGTGCTTTCCGCAGGGAGGTGGGACTTTCTCCCTGCCAGCCCATGGAGCTGGCAGAGCTCCCACTCTTCCTCCCTTCTGCTCAGCCTGTCCACTGAGGGTGCATTCTCCTGGACAAGGCAGGCTATGGCTGTGCCACTCACCATACCTTGGGCTCCGTACAAGTGTAGCATGGCTTCCCATTGCTTCCCCTGTTGCCTTGGTGGGGCAGGCCCTCTTGCACTTGCAATGCAAACAGCCTCCTGTTCACCTCTTTCTGGCTTTCTTCCTCCACTTGTTGAGGTGATGGTGGGCTCACAGAAGAAGCTATTGAGAAAAATCTATCTGGTCCTTGGGAGATGATTTACAATTACATGAAGTTTACGGCATCTTTTTTACGGCCAGCAAGAGGTCGCTTTTGTTCACATATTTCCCTGTACGTGCTGTTGGTGCTGGAGTTAACACTGTGGAGCAGAGAGCTCTGTCCCCAGGGGATTGTGCTCTTCCACCACACTGGGTGTAGGTGGGGACAGCTATCCCACGCCCAGGCCAGCACAGCCACGCATTGCCCCTGAGCAATCAGCTGGGGCCAGGTCACAGTCAAGCTTTCAATCTGTGCTGTTATTTGGGTTTTTTTTTTAAACAATAAATGCATCTCTGTAACAACAAAAATATTAATTCACTTCTACAAAAGCAGTGCACAATTATTTCATAATTACAGACCATTTTGATGATGGTGCCAGCGCTGATAGTAGTCTGCTGTGATCTGATCTGGCTGTGTTCTTGCTCCGGATGGGCTTTGCTATAATAGTATTTTCATTCCTTAGCTCCCATTAGTGCCTTCATGAATAGTGGAAGATGTGTTTCAACAACTTTATGACTAAAAAGCAACATCTTACCATTGTTTCGTCTTTGGTACCTTTGCCCTGTATATTATGCTTTGCCTAGGAGTAACAGCAGTGATTTAGAGTTGCAACATCAGTATCAGTCTCTGAACCTTGTATTTTCTTTAACTGCAAATTCTAGGGAAGGAGGAAAAAGGAGAATGAAGAAGTCTAAGTAGTAAGGTTTGTTCTTCTACCGTTTCCAGGTCTTCTGTTTCAAACTGATGCCTCACAGCAATCAGGCACATTTACTCCTAACTCTCTCACTGGATTCTTGGTTAGAGTCTGGAGCATGCCTTGCTGGGGTTCACACACACCGGCCAGGCCCAGGGCACGCAGATGCACTCCAGGTCCACTGCTGTCACCAGCACTCAAACTAATGGCCTTAGTACAGAGGTCAAAGACTGCTTAGATATGAAGGCTGAATCACCTCCTTTTTAAACCCCTCAGCAGGATCAAGGCTTAGGAAAGCAGACACGTGGGCTTGCTTTCAGGCTGATTGTGGATAGAGAGTGTGACTCCTGGGACAGGCCTTTCAGCAGTTTCAGCCAACCATTGAGGCATTGAAATGGGGGTGTCTGGTGATTAAAACAGCCTTGCACCAACACCCCTACGTGAAAAAGCCTGGTTTGTTCCTTTTCTTTAAAGATTTGTTGATCCCACAAGCTCTTGCTAGTTACAGGATGTTTGTCCTGTGACCTGAGGATCACAGCAATCAGCTGTGAGCCCATCAGTCTAACTAGGCAACTGCATCTTCAACTGCACTTATTTCACTTGCAAATATAAGTAAGCCAGTAGAGTAGGTCTCACTTGAGACCTGTTTGCCTTGGCAGTGTCCCATTTACATGAATGAGGGGATGGTAGCAAAAACGCACTGGAGGCTCATCAGGAGATTGGTCTCCTGTCAGGAAACCTGCCCATGCAGGCAGGGTGATTTGGAGATTGCCAACCCAGCTCACAAGCCCGGCTTCACAAGGTCCCTGCATTTTGAACAATCCTGCCTGCAAAGGGTACTTGTTTTAGTGAGTTGTGGCAGTGCAATGTCCTGTCTTTGGACATGCTATGTTTTGGTGCACTAGTCAGGAGAGACCTGGAGGAAGCAGCTTTGGCTGTGTCTTTTGCTCTTGTGACTTGAGCTCCTTGAAAGAAAGGGGGCTCCCGTGTTTCAGGCTGAGGAGCAAGAGATTAATTCTTAAGCCTGCTGCATTTCTGCAACTTTTGGTAGGTCTCTGGATCACGCCGTGTCTTAGTTTCTAAGCTGTAAAATAGGGATAGAAATTTGGAATATGAAAAAAAAAAAAAAAAAGTTCTTGAAGAAATATGTAGTTATAATTGGTGGTGCTGTTGCCACCATGAAGCCCTCATCTTGGTTTGAGCTTTGTGGCTGTGCTTTCATAGTGATAATAGTAGAAATTTATCATTATATTAGCAAATGGGAACTTAGAAATACCCACTTTTAATTATTTTGTATTTATTTTTATTTCAGCAAATTCAGTAAAGCTAGAAATGCAAAGTGATGAGGAATGTGACAGGAAGCCCCTGAGTCAGGAAGATGAGATCAGGGCTCATGATGAAGGAAGCAGCCTGGAAGAGCCCCTCACTGAGAGTAACGAGATGGCGGATAACAGAAAGATCCAGGAGCTATCAAGCGAGGGAGGAATCCGGCTTCCGAATGGTAAACTGAAATGTGACGTCTGTGGCATGGTTTGCATTGGGCCCAATGTGCTAATGGTACATAAAAGGAGCCACACTGGTAAGCAGCTGAAAGAAAATCTGATGACTGCCTGTGGCGTCTGATGTTGATATTACATGACAACTCTTCTCTCTTCCCTTTTCTCTTTTTATTCGTGGGGTAGCAGGAGAATGGGGAGGGATGAGATGGGCTTTGTTGTTTTGTATCTCCCTCTGTTCCTGAAATTCTGGTGATGCTATGTTTCTGGTAAGCATGCTGCTTCCTTGACCTTAATTTCTAGCCTTTGGTTCTTAAAAACAGCACAAAAGTCTGGAAATTGCTGTTTTACTGTTCCCTATCAGGGGCAAGATGGTGAGAGTCATTCTCTGGCATGGGGGGTGTGTGTGTGTGTGTGTGTGTGTGTTCATGTGTGCGCAAACATATAGGGCTTTTGAACCTTTAAAGCAGGTCTTAGATGGTCTTCCCTTTAAGTGCTCACAGGTGAATAACACCAGCAGCTTCCTGAGTTTCTCACACTTACTTTGCCAAGTAGCTGTGCATGATGCCAGTATTCCAGCAAACCTGAGATTAGCAAACCCTGCAGGATACACACATTACCTAGTAATCCTAATGCCAAGGTGGGTTTGCTGCTCATTGTGTGATAGCTCTATCAGGGAAACCTCACCTGAACTGCTCTTGTCATCTAGTGCTTGGCTCCCCCTCACCTTTCAATGCTTGCACTCTGCCATCATTTATTTTTATTATTAGTAGTAGTACTATTGGTTGGAGACCAAACCAGCTTATTCGGCTTATGGATTTGAGAATTCAAGAGGCAGACAAAACCTTTGCCATATGCTGATTGAGTGGGTCTTTCAAGTCTCAAAGACGAGGCCTCAAATTCTAAACAGGGAATTTCAGGGGAGTTGGCTATTGTGACAAAATAGGGTGACCAAGAAGCTGGTGCTCGCTCACCTCTGCTGCTTCTCAGGTGGAAGTGACAGTTAAATCCCACAGGATAAAAGTCTAGATGGTGCCAGAAGACAATGCTGTCCAGTCTTGCACAGGTCTACCTTCAGAGCCTTTGATTCAAAAAAACCACTTTAGCTTGTACTTAACTTTTACGAGATTGAAGCACACATAAGTCACCTGAAGAGCTACAATATATGCTTAGCTTAAGATACACACTTAAATCTTATTAAGGTTAAGTACGGGTTTCTATGTTGGAGCCTCTGTGGGTGTTTGTTCTTTATATTTTTTTGGACAAAATGAAAGATATTTTGTTTTTTATCTTCCTCTGCTGTTATTTAATGGGGTGAGAGAGACTCACACTGACTGCAAGATATCTGCTAGGATATAAAAAGAAAAGTGGGGGTTTAAAGTAGAATAAAAAAGACTTGTGTAATCCTTTTGTAAACCTGGTAGTTTGCAGTCAAGTAGTGTGTGCTGGATGGGGAAGAAGTCAATAGAATTTCTGTACAGAGGAATAAGAAATATATATTACATAGTTAATGCTCTGTATATAACTTGTATTGATAATAACTTAATACAAATGTATAATGCAAAGCACTGCAGAATCGTTTATGATGCAGTCATGATTTTAGACAGCAATTACAAGAGGGGAAAAGCATTAGCTGGAGAACTGAAATCTTGATTAACAATTTGACATCCTATTACTAAGAAAGGGAAAGAGAATAGAGAACGTAACAGACTGAGTCCCCAGCTTTCAACCTCCCTAAAAGTTTTCACTGGAACTCGCACATATCTGAGCATATGTACTGTAGGTGCATTGGAGTCCATTCATTTGAACTCGAACAGCTAAATTAGACCTGCTAAATTTAGATTTAGGTACTTAATTAAATGGTCTGTGTTTTCTGAGCTACTGAATAGCGAGTACATCTTTTAAATACAGACAATCTGCCTTTTTTGTGTTAAAGAAGACCTGCAAATTCAAAGTGAACGGAACAAAATCTCATCTGTGTGCAGGCAAGAGGGCTGTATGCACGTGTATGGGTCGGAATTGCATAACTGGTAGTTTTTTCCCTGAGGCTACTGCTGGTTCCTCGTAGAGCTCTGACTCTTTTCCCTTCTGAGCAGAGCTGTGATGTATTGCTCTATACAGATGATTTCAAGCATATAGAAATGGCATTCCTTTTAATGTGCAGCTCAGGAAACCAGTTGGCAAATTTTGCGGGGGATTTGTTTTTCACCTCCACTTTGTTTGTTTGTTTTTTAATACATGCTGCTACTTCGCTGTCCACAACAGAAGGAGAAGTTTGCTTGGATTTCCACATCCTTGATTTTAAGGAATATTTTTAACATACTGGTATCTGTCTTTTAAAGTGCAGTATTTTAAAATATATTGCCACTTCCTTGGCAGCAGGGTGTGATGGGCTGGCCCCAGCTCTGGAATGAGCCCTGACCTGTGGGTAGTCTGGTTTTGCAGCCCAAGGGAGAATGGTGGAGGGAAGGGAGGTTGTCCCTAGTGAGTGGAAACAGATTATATTCTTTATCAGCTACTAGCACGTAAATCCTTACCTCTCAAAGGCAATTTAAGTATGTTTTGGAAGTTGAATCCTGCCTTACTCTCTTCTGTATCTGTACAAAACCAACGCATGGTCTGGCCAGCTGCTTGCATTGGCAAAAATTAAAGTCTTTTTCTCTTCCCCAAAAAACTTGACAGCATTCTCTGTAAATCACACAAAATGCTGCGGTTCGTAGCAGAGGCTGTAATTTGTATGTATGCTGGGATGAGAGTGTGGCTTTACTTGCTCTGGGGACCCAGACTTTCTGCAAGAAGCTGTGCCATATGGCTTTGGCTGCATTATGCACATAAAGGGGCACAGTTTTCTCCAGCCTTTATTCATCTGTTCCCGAGGAGCCGTTGTCTTCCCCTGCCACTTTATGGTAGTTCAGTCAAACAGATGCAGAGAAAATATTCTGTGCTGGGGATGAGGCCAGAGTAGATGAGCTCAGTGTCCTGTCTCTCATCCTCATGTGCTGTAGCATCCGCTTCCTCTGGTGCCTGCAGTCACTCCTTCCCATGATAGACTGAGCTGGGGGTTTCCCATTCATCCTTCAAATTGTGCCCATGATGCGAGCGATGCTTTGGTCTACAGCACCTCCATCACCGAGCCCATGGCCCTGCTCATCTGGTACCACGGAACACAACATTGCTCTGAAACACTGGTAATTCAGGTGAAGCGGTTTTGTAATCTACCAGGGCATGAGGAGAAGGCCTTTCTATTTATTTGTCATCACTGACAGAAAATAAATAAAATACTCAGTGTAGGAATTAAGCATCGTGCACTCCCTGCTCTAGTGAGCAGGGTAGCCCCTCGCCTTCTCTCTCATGTGCCACATCCTTGCGTCAGAAAAATAGCATGTGTCAGGTTTGATTTCTTTTCCCCTTTCCAAAAGGAGGCCCAAACTTCATACTCCACAGCACATGCTCCAACTTGCAGCATCTTTATCAGAGTTTTTTGCTACCGCAGGAGGTGACTGGTAACGTAATATTGCCACTGGATACTTTGGGGGCTTGTGCTTGGGGAGGTTGAGGGACGGGGAGAGGAAGAAGGGTAAGGTCAATAATCCAATTTGTCTGAGGTAATGAAAAGGAACTCCAATGATTTCTCGCCTGGTTAGGCTTTCTGCTAGTGGCCCTGAAATAAAGTTTCCTTGCTCTTCACTTTGGTAAAGCAGAAACCATTTGCTGCTACAGCTGTGCTGCTGCCTCTGTGATCTGTGAGGTCCACATGCTACTCTCCCTTGCTCTGTGAATTGTGATTATTTTTTTCCCCCCACCATAACATCCAGTCTTTTATCCAGTCCACTACTGGTTTCTGACAAAGGGAGGGTTGTGATTATCCTCACTGTTTTAAGAACGCTCAGAGCTTAAATGCTTTCTCTGTGCAGATGCAGAGGAACAGTGGCAGAGCAAAGCTGCATCCCTGGGTACCAGGCATGATGCAACAGGGATAGCAGCCTTGCCCCGTTCTCTCTTTGGGCTGCTGGTAGGTTATTTTTAGGCTTTTTCGGGGAGCTAAGGGCAGGAGGGTCTCAGATCTTTACTTGCACTTCACCTGCATTTTAGTACCATCAGGTCAGTGAAATGAGGTACATTATGTGCCCGTGAGGAAAATGCTTAAGTTCTACTTTAGCATCCATAACACTACAGTTGAACCTATGCAACACTGGAACTCTGAATGCCATTTAATTCTTGTTTTTCATGCAGAGTTCAAGTTTTTGGGACACAATTAATGAGGAAAAACTCAATCATGCTGTTCAGTATAAAGACTTCTAAAGCAGCTAATGAGGAACAAATTTAAACAAATGGTCACATTAACACATTACAATTAAATCCATTGAACTGCCTGTCTTATTCTTCCAGTAAAAAGATTTTATTTGGTTTAATTTGTAATTTGCAACCTAGTGCAGGCTAGGTGATTTCTACTTAGGTTCCTAAATCTAACTTTTCCAAAAGTTTCATTTTCTACTTAAACATAGGGAAGGAAAGAATCAAAATCGCTCTCGGCATAAGGATGTGTTTTACTCACAGTATTTAATAGCTAAAGTCTTCTGATGCTTTTGACAGTTCACTTAAAGGATTTCTCTCTCTAAAGGATATGGTCATAAATTTGTATACAGAGGACACTTGGAAATCACCCAGGGTTTCCTAGGAATTTTTCATGAGAGATTTGTCACTACTGTTTTATAATAAGTTGCCTAATCTGGAAGTAGGCTTTTTCCCAACAAAAAACCCTAGTAAAATCACTGATTTTAGATTATGTGCAGCCAGTTAAGTGAATCTGATGGAACAGTAGGTAGGTATGCAGACTAGGTAGTCCCCAGAATAACAAATATGGAAATGGAGCAAAGTCCTCTGCTCCATTTCTCTTTGTTAAAGGCAGGTTGCACCTCACTGCCTGTCAGTACGTTGGCAGCACAGCTAATACCTCATTTGTGCTCTTGGGGCAGAGCAGAATCAGAGCAGTTGCGGCACCTGATGAATCAGGAGAAATGTTTCATTTCAACTGAATATTAACAAAAAGCCTACTACCGAATGGTGAAAATCAGTATTATTATTTTGAGCAAATACTTTCTGATGGTGGCATGGGCACAGTAATTTTGCATTGATGTTTAAAAAAACCAACCTGTTTGAGAAGTACCGAAGCTGTCCTTTGCATATCAAAAGTAAGTGCCAAACAAAAAAAAAAAGGCTGAGATCTTAGATATACATTTAACTCGGACAAATATTAAACATAGTTCCATTGGACTCGGCTCTTACGTTTAGAAGAAATCTGAGCTTTTCTTGTTACTGTGAAGAGACTTTAAAACCAGTGGTTTGGGCACTTCTTTTTTTTTTTTTTTTAAAGAAAAAAAACATTTAAAACATTCCCAAGAAGAGACCTGACCAGTAGAAATAACCAGGCCTCACTGTTAATGAGAATATTAATATTTTGTGAGCTGCTCCATTTATTTGAAAGGGACAAAAGTTACCAGCCAAGGGTTACAAAAATCTAAGTCTCTTTGGCTGTGAGGTCTGCGGGCTCTTTATCCTCAGTTAAATTTCTGTTTTGATTCAGAAAATATTAGTGATGTATTTTGCACCAGTATGAAATTCGAAGAAGGGTAACTCATATTGAAACTTCCGCGCAGCACTTCCGTGCTGAGGTGGTAAAGGAGAGTTATTGTGCAGGGAAGCTTCCAATTAAGCAGAAAAAAGGAGTTGGTTTGCTTTTTGAAATAACATTTGACATATACACAGTAAAATACAAAAGCTGTTTGTAGGAAGTTAATCAGTTCATTCGCCTGGTTTCAGGTTGTATCAGCTAGACAGCGTTCGCAGCTTGTGCTATGAAGTCTCCAGCCAGCTGCTGTATATTAAAGATACTTATGAAATGACCGTGTCTTGCTAATAACCCTGACTCAGTCCACTTCACCTTTCATCTCAGTATTTATTTACACAACAGCAAGTTAACTTGTGTACTTTAGATAGTAGTGTAGCTAAAGAGTAGTAATATTTCATTATTATTTTTCCTGGAGGAGACATAGCTGTAATAGATGCATGTTAAAAAATGAACTGTGAAGTTTCAGTAGTATTTTACTGTGATTTAGAGGTAAATATTTCAAATAATACCTATTAATTAATACTTTATTTAAAGTGTAAAATGACAAAAACCCATGGATGTATTTATTTATTAATTTAATTTCATTATCAGGATTGTTCCCTGGCACAAGGCTCTCTTAGTAAGCCTTTATGAAAGGCAATACTTTGCTTAGTAATACTCCGGCTTACCTTGCCTTGTCCATTCCTGAAGTAACTTTAGATAATTAAATTCCTTGTGCTGGAAAGCAAGGCTTTTTAGGCGGTCTTGCTTTTGTCTGGCTTTAGATCTTAAATCTGGAGTTGAAAAGAAACATCTTTTTTTGTTTGGTTAGCTGTTCCTCCTCCTCTCCCCACTCAGAAAGTACTTNNNNCCCCCCTAGAAAGTTTTTTTTTTTTTTTTTTTTTTTTTTTTCTTTTTTTTTTTTAAATCACTACAGTTTGAGGTTTTCTGCCCTGGTTTAGCTCTAAAATAGAAAAAAGTTTTGATACTTAAAGTAGACTAAAAATATTTTGCAGTCGCATCGTTTCCACTGTTGAAAAGCAAAAAGCTTGCTTAGTCACATTTTCGTACATGTTCTTCTAATAAGGAGTTCTTATTTTAATAAATCAGTGTAAGTTTATTAGAGTCAAACGGTAAATACTTAGATAACTATAATTGTGAAATGCACACTGTGCATATTATTATCAGTAGCTTCTTGTAGTTGTGTAAGCCACTTGTTTAATAGGTTTATAGTTTCTGGTACGTCTTTGCTGCCATCACCTCCAAAGACAGGAAAACATTTTAAACATAATCAGAGACTGACATGTAGAGAAGAAACGTATTTAGCTAAAGACTTTTCATGAGTGGATGTTTGTTTCAAAGTGTAATTAATTTCAGCCCATCAATACAAACTTTCACTTTTCGCAGAAATGTAAGAGAAGCTCATAAGGATTTCAGGGTTATTATTTTGTTGTTAGGAAATAATGATACAGAGAACTGCTAACAAACCTACTAGGAAAAGGCAGTAGGAGAAATAATTGGCAAACAGTCTTCTCAAGGCACTGAAGTGATAAACAAAGCTGGTTTGCCACTACCTGAAGTAGGCATCAGACAGCAGAGTTCTTGGAAGACCAACAAAATCTTATTATTCTGTTTGTACATATTTTTGTGCACCCTTCTATTGGATAATTGTCTCTCAGATTAGCTGTAGTAAATGTAAAAGCTGCTAATCAATAGCATGAAGGTGTGACTAAAATTATGGTCATCCCACAAGCCTGCAGCTTAAACAAGGATAAAAGTACAGTAAGTAGATCAAAGCAGTTATTTACACAGAATTAAGCCAGTAGGAAAAATGAATTCATGCCACCTCTAAATAAATCAAAGGTTATTTAAGGTAAGATGTGCTTTTGTAGTAGATTCTGTCTTTTGTAAGAGAGGGGCAGACTATTGGTGACTCTGTGGTGAATCTTTTCATATCATCTTTGCCACTGAACTGTAGTGTAGTGACTATTTGAATTCCTGACCAAAGGCTTTCAGCATCTCTTCAGCTGCCAGTTTGTTGAGGAATAATAACTGCTCATGTGTGGCTTCCAAAATATCAAACGTAAGTGGGTGATGTAGTGGGTAAAACACATTAACTGCATAGTTTTAAATACAGCAGAAATAAAAGGAAAGACTTTAGACTGTTAAGAAACTTGGTACATTCTTTAATGTTGTCATCCTGAAACTGAAGCTATCATTCCTCAATACTGAGAAACAACTCAAAGGAAGGGGCTTTGCCTGTTTTCTCAGACAGCGAAAACAAAACAGAAAAGAAAAAAAAACCACATATATTTTTCTACTGCAGTCTCTTTACGTATCTCTGCTACGGACATTTTGAAATGATAGAAAAAAAGATAATGGCTAATCAGATCCTTTAAGTATAGTGTGGGAGTTTAAAAGGGAAACCACAAACTCTTTATCAATTCCAATGAGCTCATGTTCAGAAGAGCTTTATGCCCTGATTTTTTTATCATTACTCCATAACGTTCTTGGCAAGATTGTAGGAATCTTAGTATCTTTTACAGTGCATCTGCAGTGGTTTCAGATGTAATTGCAACTCACATGCGTGAAGTGAAGTTGCGGAGGTATGGCCTATATATGGCATACCTGCCTTCTGCTGACCTCCTGGCAGGACCGAAATCCTGGCAGTGATTTCAACCACAGAAACAAGAATTGCTTGTGGACACGTAAGAGGTCTCTTTCTCTTTCCATTTGAATGAACAGACATATGTTGGACTTTTCACTAGACACATGAACTACTTTGATAAAGATATATCGTTAATTTAGTCCAGCAAGGGAGTAATCATTTCAAAGCAATTGAAAAAGGCTTTGGAGAGACGTGACAGATCACAGAAAGTGTTTGTTTTTCACGAGAACTGTGCTTCAGGCCAGTGAATTCAACTCAAAGTCCCACCACGCATTGACCAAGGCTCTGTACTGATACACTAAAAAATGAATCATAGAATTGTCTAGGCTGGAAGGAGACCTTTAAGATCACCTAGTCCAACCATCAACCAAACTCTCATAAAACAACACACACAAAAAAACAAAACAAAACAAACAAACAAACAAAAAAAACACAAAAAAACCCACCACATTACTGAACCATGTCACTAAGCACTATGTCAGCCTGTGTTTTATGTACCTCCAGGGATGGTACCTCAACAACCTCCCTGGGCAGCCCATTCCAATACTTAATTACACTTTCTGTGTAAAAATTTTTCCTAATATCCAGTCTGAACCTCCGTGGATGCAACTTGCAGCCATTTCCTCTTGTCTTATCACCTGTGACGTGGGAAAAGATAATAACTCCTGCCTCTCTACACCCTCCTTTCAGGGAGTTCTAGCAAGCAATAAGGTGCTCCCCTCAGCCTCCTCTTCTCCAGGCTGAACAACCCCAGCTCCCTCAGCCTCTGCTCATAAGACTTGTACTCCAGACCCCTCACCAGCTTTGTTGCCCTTCTCCGGACCTGCTCTTGCACCTCAATGTCTTTTTTTGTGGTAAGGGGCCCAAAACTGGACACAGTACTTGAGATGGGGCCTCACGAGTGCCGAGTACAGGGGGACGATCATGTACTGAGTCCTACTCGCCACACTGTTGCTAATACAGGCCAGGATGCTGTTGGCCTTCTTGGCCACCTGGGCACACTGCTGGCTCATGTTCAGCAGACGGTCAACCAACACCCTGAGGTCCTTTTCTGCCAGGCAGCTCTCCAGCCACTCTTTCCCAAGCCTGTATACCTCTGAAATCCTGATGTTCAAGACCTTCTTGAACTGAGGCCATAGTTGGTGAAAACATTCCAGCATGTAGAGTCCAGTTACAGTGAAGCGCTGAGAGCGGCCAGCACAAGTGTATGTTTGTGCCCTCTTGCTTTGCACTGGAACCTGTGGGACACAAGTAGATGATTAGAGCTGCCTGGCTGCCCAAGAATGCTGGAACAGACTGAGTGTCCTCGACAAATGTTAACTTAGAGTGTGATTTGGAGAATATTTCACAAAACCTGACAGGGGTTTTCATCTAAATAGCAGTGTTTTGGGTTTTTTTAAATGGGCGTTTGTTGTTATGGTGTCAATTCCCCCTGTTCAGGGCAAATATGAAGGATTAACATCAAAGCAAGTTCTGCATGTGTGTGTGTGAATGCATGGAGTGAAGGGAGAGGGTAAGATGTTAATTTTCTGATAGTTTTTTTTAATCAAATAAGTCTTTTCAATTAGTCTTACTTAGAACACAAATTTGTTCATTTCATAATTTAATGGTGTAAGATTTTTCTCAGTGTTTGCTGCTGCCCGAAGTTTGTGAGCCTGATCCTCACTTGCATCGATTCTCTTTGTACTACTCCAGCAATGCAAAGTACCCTTAAAAGAGGATTTTAATTAAAGTAAATATAAGCAAAAGATTTGGTTTGAAGCAAAGACTTTGACTTCTGTCCAAGTCCAATTGTTACGATGAGTTCTAAATTCTTATGTGGATTGGACCTACACTAAAAATAAGTGGAAAACCATAGAGATAAATACAAAACCGCAGTTATAGATCTACACTTTGGGCAGAGCTCATCTTTTACGAAAGATGAAACTTCTCAGGTGGAGAACTTTATGAAAATCAGGCTGTTAATCACCTCAAACTGATGCTGCAGAAATCACTATTGGAGGCTTTGCCTTTTGTGCAAAAAAACCAGCCTCTGACTTTAGCAAGTACTGTGTGATGATGGTGGGGGGGGATCTTGCCTATGTAAGATGGCACTTAAAAGAGTAGTATAATAGGCTCCATGCATCTTCCAATGTTTCTTGACAGCTCTCTCCGTTCCATTTCCCTTCCAGGTGAACGCCCCTTCCACTGTAACCAATGTGGAGCTTCTTTTACCCAGAAGGGGAACCTCTTGAGGCACATTAAGTTGCACTCTGGGGAGAAACCGTTCAAATGTCCCTTCTGCAGCTATGCCTGCCGACGGAGGGATGCCCTTACAGGACACCTCAGGACGCATTCTGGTGAGCCCACCTTGTCTTCTCTTACCTCTTGTTTTTTACTTTGTTGTTACCATTCAGGTGAAGCAGTTGTAAAAATGACTGTGTTCCCGGTGGTTCTGGGTCTGTACCATCCTCTTCAGATAGCGAAGCTCTGGACTTTGGGAAAGTCTTCATGTGAATCAGAAAAGTTGTGGTTCAGCCACACCTCTCCTTTTGTGTAACTGAACTCCTCTGCTGATACTATCACATTTCTCTCTGAATGTCTCCTTGGGTGTATCCAGGCTTCACTGGCAGATTGTTTTGAGACTCTCAGCCCCAAAGCAGCTGTGAAATTCCAAAGACTGAAAAGAATAACTGTGTGCTCTTGGAAGCCTGCTTTGCAATTCATACCCACTTCTTCATCTAATAAATGCCATATGCTGGTGGAGTTCATACTTGTTCACCTTTCAAGAACCTCCTAATTGCGCTTTTGATGCAGTTACATCCTGCTGTAAAGTCCTAATTCATGGCAGCCACAGCACTCACCCTAAGAGTAGAAGGTGGCGGAGAGAAGTTGGGTTTGTCTTGCCTTGCTACTTGACAGTGTCCTGTATCAAGTCTACTTGATAGAGATTCTTGATATGTTCTAAAGAAATACCCCTCGTACTAATTGCACGTTAGTAGTCACATTAATAGCCTGGTGATCAGGATCAGATGTGTTTCTAGTGCCTGTAAGCACTGTTACCAAGGGGCTGCATCCTGCCTACTAACTCATTTGTGTAGGATTCCTGAGTAAGATCTTAAGTTGCTGCACTTTTTATCTCCCAGAATGTTCAACTCTGTGTCCAGGCCATTTATAGGAGACTGTGTTTTTCATTGTTGAATGAGCAGAGATAATTGGACTGCATACAAGTGACAGCATTACAGATGAACTTTTTTGAGGTGTTAGCAAATGTGTGACTGCTGAAACACAGTGGTTGAAGTGCAGCCACAGACAGAAACTCTGCATGTGAAAATGTAATCATGGATCTTCATGGGTCTTTGTACTCATTTCTTCTATGGGTCAGCCCCACTTCAGTAGAGGTTTCTGTTTTATGAGCATGAGGTTGGTCTTAGGATGTCGGAGTTGCCTTGACATTTCCAAGAATGAGAAAGGGTAAGCTTCTCTAGTTCTACTTTGGAGTATTCAGGAGGTTGTATTTCTGCAAACATACTGCTGACAGAAACCATGAGCTTCCAAGGGAGTGTGCAAGTGTGGGACTAGGCTAAGAGAGAATTGCTTGAGAGTTGTCAGCTGAGAGGATTAGATCTGAAAGTCAGAAAGGAAAATGACTGTGGAACTGTGAGTTGTAATTTTCACATATCTGACCATAACTGTAGTTTCAACTTGAAAAGATGATTAAAATATTCACAATTAAAATACAGAATGGAGTTGTGACATAAAATAGTCCACATCACAATACATGAACATCATGGTTAGAGATTGTTTTCATAATATGAATATGTATTTTGTTACCTAGATACAGCCATTGATAGAGATTGTTCATTCTTCCTGTATGAAAAGTCCATGACTGATGTTTCTGCTTCTTTTGCATTAAGATGAAATGTAAAGATGTGTGATTTTCAGAAGGCACCTAAGCTGCTTAGACACACAAGTTCCACAGAGCCCCTTCCCTGACTTAGTTGTGCCCAGCTGTGCTCAATTTGTAATTTTATGTTTTGTTTTCAGTGGGGAAAGTTTCACCTCTCTAAGCAGTCAGCTACAACAGTTTTCTGCAGAGGGCTCTCACAATACTCTCCAAGAAAATTCCTAGGGTAGCACTCACAGATGAAGAGTTAACTGGAGACGTTGCCCTAAAATGTGGCTCCCACCTACACAAAGGTGAAATGCTAATCTGAATGTGAGCATGGGAGTTATGGCATCTTTCTGTCCCTCTCATGTAGGCAAGCTTGGTTGGTTTATGCATACATACATGAACATGGTGTGTGGAGAAGATGGGTAGGTGTTCCTTAGAGATTTTAAACAGTTTCATATCAGTGTACTAGGTGAGCACATTCTGCTTTAAATAAAGCACGCATTGGAGTCTGTGAGTAGACCTTGAAGGTGTAGTAAATCTAGTAAACTTCATCAAATGTTTGCATCTTTGGCTACTTCTGACCATAAAAGAGGGTATCAGATAAAATATACAAAGAAGGGTTGAAGACTATTTTGAAATATGAGGCTTCAACCCAGTTTCAATCTGGTACATGTAATGTCTAAATTGAGGTGAGTCTGAATATGTTTTTATATTTAGAAGAGGAAAGTTCTTTAGATTGGCTCCTCAGCTGATATAATTGGAATTACATCCATCCCCAAGCAAGGAAAGTACTGCTGGTTTGCACCATCTGAGAATCTGGCACATGATTTCATACATAAAAGACCAATTTCCTTTTTTATGTCGTATGCCCTTTTACTCCTTAAATAAGAGAACGCTTTTAAACAAAAAAAACCACTTTTTTTTTCCTTCCAAAGGTTTTAAAGTACTAAGTTTTTTTTTTTTTATGGAAGGCAGAGTATGCAAGAAAGAAATGGAAGAATTTTTTAATATCTTTTTTTTTCCTGCAAGATAGTTTGATCTGTGAATTTGAAAGCACTCTGTGTCGCCACTTAGTCAGTTACACTCTCTCGCGGCAACCAGTTAGTCAATTTTTCCTGTGCTTATCGTAGGGTTTTCATACAGTAAGCCAGGAAAGGTGGAAAAATAAGGAAATGTAACTGCAAAGAGAAATTAGCAGAAGCATCTCAGAGATATTAGAAACAGCTGAAACTACTATTAACTTAAAAATAATAATTTGTGACAGCTTCTTTCTTTTTTTTTGTCTTTGCTTTGGATAGATTATTTTTCTTTGTGCTTTTAAATATTCCCTATTTATTTGAAAATGTTTCCAGGCATCACAATCCACATTTTGCCTTCCTTTCTTGTACAAAATAATATCTTTCTATGTAAGTGTTCTCAGGATGACTGGCTAACAAAATATTACTTTGCATCTGTAATGCTGCTGCTGTTTAACCCAAAATAATTAAGGAGACTTATCTTGCAGTGATTTACTCCAGCGATTATTTACCTTTTACTGACATATGGAGTTCTGATGAACTTTTTGTCTATATTTTCCTCCCACATGCAGCTTCTTTGATTTCAGGCATATAATGATGCCTTCAGGATATCAGTAGGATAACGCCTGGGGAGACATTCATGCACAGAATTACACTAAGAGTGGGCATGAGCCTCAAGGTACTTACAGGGCTTTCAGATGATGTTTTCAGAATTAACTCCGTAGTTCCACAACACAGATAATACAGTAGATGTGCCCAAGTGGGCTTTCAGGACATGAGTATAGGAACAGGCTGTGGAGGGCAAAAATTGGTAGCCCCCTCCTGCAGGATGCACTTGACAAACCAGCAGGGATTGGCTTCACCTTGCCTAGCTTTTGCTGTTTTTTAAAGAGAAAAACATCCAGACAAAGCCAGTCTCCTGACAGCAGTCAACAGAGTACCTGCTGTCTCACCCTGAGACATGCCCATCTTCTTTAGCATCTCTAGAACTGCACGAAACAAAGGCAGATAGAAAACAGATGAGATGAATTCTACTGTAGGCAATTAATGAACAAAAACCAGAAGTTTTAAGAAGGACTGTTGGTCTGACAGATCAATCTGATAGTTAAAGCACCTACATGTTGACCTTCGTACTTTGAAAGATATGATGTACAACCTGATGCTGTTTTACCCTGAAAAGCCAGGCATCCCCAAATGGGCATGTAAAATTGGCAGTTATGTTTTGACATGAATTTCTCTCGTGTCTAAAATGGAGCCAAGTCAGCCCTCCTCTCATAATGCTATTGTAAACATAAAAGCTTTGATAGTTGTTAAAAAAGTCAAGGCTGCAGTGATGAGTAATCTGGAAAAGCCCGTAGAAAACATTAGTGCATTAGTTTTCCAAGCGGGCCTTGGGCAGTAAGCCGTAAATGAGGGATAGGATCACTTGCTAAGGGGAAAACAAAGCACAGAATAGGTTTTCATTAAGTGAGCACCATCCATCCATCCTTTGCACTAAGCAAGAATGGTCCTGTGAGCAAATTATTTTGTGATTAAAAGACTGTCTCATCGTGCATACACACAAACTGGCTACAAGAAGCCTTCTTGGGCAACCTTACTTCTGGAATTTCCTGATTTTTCTCTTTATCTTGGCAACTTCAATCATGTTCCCTTACTGTGGGAGTACGTAAGTGTTATTCATATATGAAAGCAGTTTTACTGTTTATCTCTTCCTAAAATTGGGTAGTCAGATCATTACTTTTTCCTGTCACAGAAGCTCTTCCTCACAACACATTTTAAAATTTGCTTCCAAACTACTTCTTTCCTGGTTAGAAAATGCTTTTTTTTTTTCCCCTTTTCTGCTTTTAACAAATACTTGCTTTTGCCTCCCCCTGTTCTTCTTGCATTGCTGCTGCACATTGTTACTGCCCAGCTCTTCAATAGCATTGAACTAATGGCATCATTTTATTTGCAAGAGAAAAGCAGTGAAGCATTTGTTTTGAAAAGAAAGGCTTAGGCAAAAACTCCCAAAAGCACAGTCTTAGCAAACTATGTACAGTGCATAAGATAAGAAGAATGTATAATTAAAAAGGAAAGAAAATGCCCCGTTCATGGAAAGGCGGTTTCGTAACTCTTTCTATGTTTCTTCATTTGCAAGTTTTTCTTTCTCATTTCTTTTTCTCCTTAAGGACTTTCTTCTTTACTCGTCCTGAGTGGTAGTAAGTCATTCGAGATGTCCTACATGCCTGCAATCGAATGGCTGTGTCAGCAGAACTGACAAGTGATATCTGTGTGTGCAACTGTGCTCAGAGGCAGAAAGAACCTGGATCCTAATTCTGATGATGTGCCTGAGTCAGTACATGTTTGGGAGAGTCATTCCACCTGTGAGGGTCTCGGTCCAGCTAAAAAATTGGATGAACAAGCACAGTGCTAAAAAATGCAATGCTATGTGTGAAGTCCTGCCTGTCAAAAGCCAGAAAGAATCATTGAAACAGCAGCAAGGATGGTTACTAAAAATAATAAAAAGTCGGTATTTTAAATGGCTCTTTTCACCTTGAAGATGCTTTGACCACTATTAACATCTCTACTCTCAAAAGGCCCAGTATCTACTCTGTAGCCATTTTTGAGGATGGGAACATCATAATTAGAAGAATCCTGGGACCTGAAATTCTCATTACACTCTGAGCTGGACTGACTCAAACATATTGTGAAACGGGGAAAAAAAATTAAATGTGAGCAAGTAGGATACTGTCTGTGAAAAATGAAGTGAGTATGTGAAGGGGAGGAGGGGTTATTTTGCATACAAATCCCAGTTCTGCAAATAGGGTAGCAAACAGCATCTTCCCTCAGTTGTGATGAGCCAGTGGGCATTTATTCTGTTGATCTGATACTTAGAGCTCTGTTTAATCAGACAGAGTTGCTCTTTCTCTCAGGTTTTCTTATGCTGTTTCAGTTAAACTCAGTGGAATTAACCCTGTCACAAAATCATTGTGTGTTTTTCTTATCGGACTCTAGCTTCCAAACTGTTATTAGCATATACACAATACTGCAGCAGCTCTGCCTTCTCGTTAATGCTTGCAGTACCTAGAGGCCTTTGCTCTGTGTTGTAGAGTGTCTAAAATCTCTGGTATTCTGCTTTCCATATTGCTTGTATGTGCGTTTTTGGAAGGCAAGATCAAAATGTGTACAAGGGTAGGAGTTTGGTATGCCAGATCTTTCATCCCCTAGGCATCCTTATTTAAAATTTAATCCTTTATAGTGCCAACTTGTATCTCATGCTTCACTAAAGCCCCATCTGAACCTGATCCTTGAAGTGGTGGGGTTCTCTTTGTCTCCAGAACACTACTGTGACAAGTCTTAGTATCAGCTCTATGAAAAGACCATCTCTTACGTGCTCAGAATTATCTCAGTATACAAGCTCAGTCACGCTAAGCCTTTTCTACAGGGAATAATTATCACTGAGAAACCATCTTTGTTATAAAGATGCTGTAGGGTTATGATCTTTCCAGAAAAAGTACATTTGGATTTTGTTTTCAGGAGGGAACTCATGAAAAGCTATGGTTCC
The DNA here is from genome assembly GCA_013400055.1 of Nycticryphes semicollaris. Lineage (NCBI taxonomy): Eukaryota > Metazoa > Chordata > Aves > Charadriiformes > Rostratulidae > Nycticryphes > Nycticryphes semicollaris. Next base: position 1,814,592 of record VXBJ01003999.1, on the reverse strand, counting down.
ACCCAAACTAGTAAGTGTTCACTTTTTCCTTGTTGGACTTTGAGAAGTCTTGAAATTCCATCAAGATTCCTATTCTTATCTGCAGCTGTTATGGATCAATCTTTGACTGTTCAGCCCAGGAGATCTGTTTCCAACAGATAAGATGGAGTAACACGAGAAGTGGTTCTGGCGAGCAAAGGTAGATGTGTTGTGTACCAGCCTCATGAATCTCTCTCTCTCTCAGGACTGGGTATCAGCTTTTCCCACCTCTTTTTTTTTTTTCCTCTCCCCGGCGAGTGTGATTGAGCTGACAGACACTATACATCTACCTGCTTCTCGTGGAGCCCCGGTGTAAGCAGGAGCTGCCCTGTTCCTTTAGTGCTTGGGGGCTGCCTGTAAATTGGCTGAACAGAGGAAAAACTCACCCACTCTACTAGTGATTAGACACCCCAACACCATGGGAGTATCCTCATTCTAAATATCAGTTCACATCAAGATTAGGCGCTAAGATTTGTTGTGGTATCTGTGAGACAAGTCTTGTGCCTCCTGCTCTATCTCTCAGTGGAATGCGGCCTTGCTATGCCTCTGTCACCTGCAGGTCTACCAGCAAGTCCTCCAGTCTTCAGCAGAGAGGAGGAGAGCAGGTCTGGAGGGAGGTTGCATTGTCTCCTCCTTTCCCTGATCATCCAGATTTCCTCTCCTTATTGAGACAGAAGGGCAAAATTGCGTGTTTGGTGTCTCTGGACCCTTGGCAAGGAAGAGTTTTGTGTTATGGCAAGAGGTCCTGCACCCCAAAAGAGTAAAGTGGGAAGTACTGGGTAAGTACTGAAGAGAGTACTGGGAAGAGTACCGGTGGCCCAACACTGAAGCTTCACCTGAGGGAAAGTTTCCCCAGGGCAGATTTCAGTTCTGCAGTGTAACATGGTGCTCACAAAGAAGGAACAGGCCATCCTTTGCCCTTTCCTGAACCCGGTGTCACCTCATCCAGAAGGTCATACAGCACCCCAATACTTAAGGGTAATAAGGTCCTTGTTTAGACAGCATCAGCATGCTGTAAGAGTCACAGGGGATCACGCCTCATTAACTTTGACCAGTTCCTTTCTTTGTGCGTGGGATGTCTGTGACAGCGTGGATAATCAAATTTGGGGTGGGACTTCTGACGTCCTCTTTTCTGCATGTTTTCTGTCTCCCCTCCACATTAGTAATTCACCTCCTAGCATCGTCAGCCAGATTCTGTCCCTCTGTTGCCTCAGGCCACATACAACCAGAACCAAGCACCTGGTCCTGCTCTACTGGGCTGCTATTTGGAGAGAAAATGGACACTTCTCCACTGCTGGCTGATGCCAGTTCTTAGGCAAACCATCCTGCTCTGGGGGAGCAAAAGTGACAGTGACTTCTTCTTCTGGGCTTTTATTCTGCCACAATGCTATATAAGGGATTTTTCTCAAAAAAACAGATGAATGTGCTCAGACTGCTGCATATAGAGCAGCAGTCCTTCTAAACAGCATGCCTAACCTGTTTTTTAAACAGAGACTGTTTTTTCATCGCCTCCCTAGGGAGGCAGTTCCACTTCCCATCTGCTTTTTATCGCTGTAACTCTCATCCTGATATTTAACCTAAACTGTCCTTTCTTTTGCTGCAGATTATTGCTCTTCCTAACACTGTCTTCTGTGACTGTGAGTAATTCCCGTGCTCAGTTTACACTGTGATAGGCTATACTCATATGTCTGGCATTGATTCTGTTCTAGTCTCTCTTTATCTTCCAGTCCTCTCATCTCTTTTTTTTTTTTTTTATTACAAATTTTGAATTTTTTGCTACTTTTACTCATTTATGAGGGATATGAATTGCAAGGTCATATTATGATTTGGAAACATGGGCCAGTACAGATGCCGACTCCTTAACCTCATGTCTGCCTCAGTTGCCTGTCAGTGAAATTGAAAGAAGAGCACTTCTCAATCTTGACATGATGGCGAGAGGGGCAGGATGCACAAATGATTGCAAGGCACACACATATTCCTGCAGTGAAGGTCATGTAAGTATGTAGCAGAGTATTCCAGCACTGCTGGTGCCCCTGCTACGTAGCATTGCATATTATCTCCTTAGTTAGCCTTTGTGCAATAGTGAAATGAGATAATTACAAAGTGGAAGGAATAATAACTTTATATTGTTACGGTAACCACTGAGGTATTATACCCTGATACCAGCACGATTATCTTAGACACAAAGTAGGGTGATTATTAATAATGCTAAAAGACTTACTACTTAGCCTTAGATGCAATATTTGCATCTTGTTTCTTTATGAACCCTATCTTATTTCATCAGACCACATCCTGTGTGAAGTAGGTATGTGTTGTTGCCTCGTTATCCATTTTTCAGTGATGGGAAAAAGAAGTAGGAAAAAACCCTATGAGGCCCAGTTTTCAAATTCAAGCACCAAGGTAGCTTCATGAGAATTACTTGTCTTTCTGAACCAGAACTACTATGGACAGGCTTGGCAGGTGAGAGTCTAGTAGCTTAGATGTTTAAAGATGTCCTTTGCTCCATTAAGTTCAAGCTATAGAGACCTCTTTTGTCCTTGTTTTCCTTCTCATCAGGGATTGTTTCACAAATTCAGTAGTTTATGCTTGAGTTGGCATATGTACATACAAAACCAAAATTCAAGGTGCAGCTGTAAACCCAAGTGTTGGATGGCCAGGCTCCAGACCGTCTTTGGGAGGTGGATGTCTCACTACGTTAGAATAAGCTTGGGGGATGTGGAGTCTTCAGTTCCTCTGCTTCAGAGGCAGCCTTCTTTGGTAGTTGCAGTGTTTCTGTAGAACAGAGATCTGAGAAGTGACTGAGACCTTCCTTTTGCACTTAAGACAAAAACATGGGTTTGACTTGATGAAGCCACGTCTCAGCAAACTCAAGACCACTTCTTGCATGTCATCTGTTTGTGCAGCAAAATACCACAGCAGCTCTAAGGAGGAAAAATGTATTTTATTTTTTTCCCCTGAGAAAATTATTTTCAAGGGCAAAAAGCTTTTGTATATTGCCTCTGAAGAAAGGAGATCCAGCATTTGGAGCTGGCCTTTGTCAGTTCTTGAAGGCATTTGTGAAACCTTTCCTCTTGAGAAAGTCTGAGCTTGGAATCAAACGGTGGTTTGAGGCCATCTTTCACTGCTATCTCAGAGCTGGTCTATGGGGCAGTGGAAAATGGAGAACAGCCACTGACATATTTGATAATATATGAGAGCTTCAAGGTGTAAGAGAGATATTTTTGCCATCTGGAAAGGAAGTCAAGAGAAACTAAAGGGGAAAAAAATAACCCAGTTAACACCAGGCCATAGCAGAGCTGCAGAAAGCTGCCGCTGATGTATTCTCCTGAGCTCTCAGCAACCTGTAATTATGAATTGGCTTACAGCTAAGTTATTGATGGATATCACTCAAGAAGGAAAATGAGAACGTCTAGATTTTTTTTTTAAATGAACCTGTACTGAACTCTCTGTGACTCTCCTCCTATTTATAACCCTGTATGAAGTTCAAGGAAACTTGTCCTGGAGGTTTCCCATGAGAGGGAACTGTGTTTTTACCTGACTAAAGCTCTCTGGATATTTTCCCATTTTCTATTTGATCTAAGTGTGAACTTTCTCCACCCTCTGCCCCTCCTTCCTTTCTGGAGTGGTTAGAGAGGTTGATTACAGCCAGGATTACACAAGAGATGCCAGTTGCACACATGTTTTGCATAACTGTGCTGTGTTGATTTCAGACAGGGTGCCCCAAGTTCCCTCTGTGCCTTGCAACAGAGAGACGAGATCTCTATCTTCATTCCTGAAGCCGGAGAAATGCTGTTGAGGCTCTGCCTATTGAAACTTTGACAAAGAGCACCTGGTTCCCCCATCCACACAGTTATCTGTGCACTGCAAAGCACTCACTTTTGGAAAAGCCTCTACTTAAAGGCTGTTCATTTTTTTCGTATTAAATATGTAAGAGTCACCGTTCCTCTGTGGGAAACTGTAAGGGACCAGTGGGGCAGTGTAATTCAGTAGGATTTTTGATATCAGGCAACAGAGTTTCGTGGGATGTTGCAGCCCTGAGATAACTACCAGCTGAGAGAGCCAGCTACTCTGTGTTAAGGATGGGGGAATGTGCTCTCCAAGCATGTGTCTTTCCCCCTCTTCCAGCAAGACAGATGTGAATGCTCTCATGCGCTGTGAAATGGTCGAGAGCCCATGGTGAAGATCCTGACCAGAAAATTAAGACAAGCTCATCCTGGTGCTGATTTTGGGGCTAGTTCACTGTGGCTTTTATCTTCAAAAGCATTAAGGTCTGCTTGATTTCAGTGAGAATTAAGGGCTTTGACAGTCTGGGCATTAGCCTGTGTTTCTGTTCCTTTTGCTGGGAAATACGGGCTTTCTTCCTCCTGCCTCTTCAGTTTGAAGTGGAAGTCTAGGACAGCACAGAGCGTTTCCCAAACAAACAGGACAAGGGCTGTTCTAAGCTGGCTCTGACACAGTACTGTATCCTGGGATACAGCTGGTCTCACAGGTAGGCAGGACTCAGACTATTTAAGGGCTTTAAGCTCTTTCTAGAAAATAAATCACATGCAGAGGATACACTGCTGAGAATCTGATGATGAAATTTTTATATAGAAAAGTGACATGGGCCATAGACTCACTCTCACTTGGATACCCTTCATGTGCATTCATTTTGCTCGTCTCCTTGGAGACAGTGGCTTGTCTGAGAGCAGTTAGCCTTGGCTAGGAAAGGCCTGACGTTTCTGGTTTGTGGGATGAAGCTGTGTTACTGAATTTTCCAACAACCACAGAGACATGATTCGATACGAGCACACAGAGTTCTGTACAAAGTTATTGAGTGAGCCTCTCTCTAATACCTCTTCGGGGACACCGCTTGAGTGCCTGGTGTGAAAGACAGGTTCGAAAATCCTCAAAGAGAACCCAGCAATCCCGGTCCCTCAGATATCAGAAACATTTTTGTGAAATTTCTCCCTTCCTTTTCCTTCTTCTGAAGCGCTGAGTCAGCTGGACTGGCATGTCTGGAACTCTGTGGCACTGCGAGCAGGCAGTCTGCCAGCTGCATTGCACACCACATCCAAAGGAACACGTCACTTCTCTCTCTGCCTCAACCACCCTCCCCCAATCTCCACCCTCCCCCTTTTATTTTTCCTTCTTGATCCGTGTAGGTGAGTCAGAGAAACCTGCTCATCCACAACCTGTTCCTTCTTGCCAAATCCTGGAGTAGCACTCCCAGTTCTTGTTAGGTGTCAGGAGTAGGTTATGAAAACAAAAACTGATACAGGCAGCGTAGTGGGTATAGAACACATAATGTAAATGAAAATTAAATGCAAGTTGAATGTGCCGCTAATAGAGCGATGTCTTTTGTAGAAGGCTCTTTATTCTGTGATTCATATATAATATTAGCTTTCTTCCTATAAAAAACCAGGATGGAACAGCAAAATTATTTAAAGCATATGTAAGAGCACTTTTAGGCAGAAAAGCCATCTTAACTCCACTGGATTTTTAAAACAATGGGAGAGTGGAAAGTTTCCAGTAGAAAAATAGGTGATTCATGAAAATGTTTTTGAACAAAATGACTGAGCTTTTGATACCAATTGTAGGTGTACTAATCTGAAGAAACTCCGTTGATATTGGCATGATTCCTCAGAGTTTACACTATTGATGTGTTTCTAACCCCAGGAATTAGAAAATCATGAATCCAGCCCCCCCCCAGATTATAAACACTTACAAATGAGGAGAGTGAAAGATAATAAGTTGGCCTTTTTATTTACCTTATGATGTCTATTTCATGAGGAGGGAGAAAACAAGCAATCTGACTTTTCTGTCTGGTCCACTGACTCCAGGAGCTGGAGATGAAGGAAAGCATAGCATCATATCTGACTTGGGGTCAGATACCACTGTTGTATCAGGTCTGTCTCAATATCCATAGCTACGTTTTCATTGAGCAGCATCAAAAGATGGATTTTTGGCAAATTTTGTTGTAATGAAGCTGCTCAACTACAATGAATAGATCATCTACCAAGAAAAGTGCTTTGTTTGACTTTTATGTGCCACAGCAAAATGTCTACGTTAGCTATATTGTGAAAAATGTATCCATTATGTTCATATCATTAGTCTTCTGCAAGCAATGAGTTTGTCCCAAGGGCTAATGATGAGCCAACTTCAGGAGGCTGCAAGTATCATTTTGGTTGAGATGCATGAGATTTCTGCCTTGATCAGCATGAAGTCCAGGACAAGTTTAACCTGGCTGGGGTACAGTTCCTTGCATAGGATCATCCCATTGGTGAAAGGGAGAGGACCATTTTGTGTCAGGTAATAAATAACAGTCATTTCTCAGATTGTCCAAGACAAGAGGACAGCAGGGTTTACTGCCCAACCATCTTCTGCGAAGGATGAACCTGGAGTATAGACAAAAAATGACTTGTCAAAGGCATTCAAGTCATCAGTGTCGCAGATGGAAATGAATGCAGATGTGCTAAATCCCTGTCTGCTGACTCAGTTACAAGACTCTATACACAAAGGAAAAAAAAATACATGTAAGAAAATTAGAAAAAGAGAGACTTTTCTTCCAGATATTGAGAATTGAGTTGTTTTACACTCTTTCACTCTTGATTCAGACCTCTGAGACATCCTTTTAATGGCCTCTTGGAACCTTCAATGTGAATTCTTGTTTCTTTTTTCCTTTTTTTTTTTTCCTGTCAAGGAACAGAGTTAAATACGCTCAAAGTTTCCTAAATACCCTGTTTTTACAGAAAACCTTTTAAAAATACTTCTTGATGTTTAGAGTGCTATGTTTTGTGTTCTCCAGCTTTTTTTTTTTTGTCTTTCAGTCCAAGCCATTGCTTTTACTTTCCTTCTTTTCTTTTTCTTCCTTTTGGTTTAATTTCACACCCATATTTAATTTCCTTTCATTTTGTCTGCCTCCTTTTCATCCATGATAACAGTTTCTCAATCTATCCAAGGCTTATCGTGCGAAACTAATCGCACCAAAAAAACCCCTATCCTGAACCCCCAAATCTTTCTTCCCTCCCTGCCTTTTCATTCTCTTCAATGAGCAAACCTAAAAAACCCTGCGTTTTAGGAGGTGCTCTGGAACTGCCAGTATTTATTTTTTGTGTTACAAAAAAAAAAAATACAGCTAGGAAAGATGTTGAGTCTACCAAGAATTGCTGAATTTTATTACCCAGAAAAGATCAAAAGATTAAGTGTCAGACAGACACTTGCTGTAGAGGTTTGCCCTGGAACAGAAGCTGTCCAGTACCTCAGATTCATCTCTTGGAGAGTTAAAGAATCCCATCACCTTTAAAAAGATATCTTCACTGTTAATTTTTGTTGTGCTAAGAATTGTTTTATACAAAATGGTCCTCCTGACTTCCCTTAGCAAATCCTGTGGCTAACTTGAGTGGCTAACAGAGTGATGAACACCACAAGTGTCCATGATGAGCATGATGGGGAAAGGAGGTGTCTGTCCAGCTCTGGTGGCAGAAGGTTCATTTGCCTTGAATGAAGCTGGAGTAAAAGCTCTGGGTCTGGGTGTTGGCAAGAGCATTTGGGAGCAGTGAGCTGGCCCAAAAAAAGCTTCATCCTGGAAAAGCCTTTAGCATATGAGATTTTGCACAGTATGTGGCACAGCTTGGCCCAGCACTGTCTGCTTGAGAAAAGTCCCACCCTTATTTCAAACTCCTCTGTAATATAAATATATATGTTGTCAGGCAGAGAACAACAGGAGAAGATAGCAAAACTGCATAGGTAAAAGGAGTCAGTCAGCTCTTTTCCTGTTTGACCTCATTTGACATCTCTGCAAGACAAGACAAAACCACATGCTTGAGCAAGCAGATCTTTACGAGGGTAACACAAAGGCATGGGCCACACTCATTCTTGGGCAGTAAAGACAGTATGAATAAAAATGTTCATGTCCCAAAGGAGTCCATTAGTTTCACAGCCTGACCTGTTTTTGGAAGCAAGGTTCCCTTCATTGCTGGCCTTGATCAAAATACATGAAAACTCCCAGCTTCAGTGGTTGGGGAAGGGGGAGCTGTCAATACTATTCCTCCCCTGTTACTCTCATCTTTATGACAGCTTGCTCTTAATAGTCTGTTTCCAAAACTTTGTTTCTGATAGTGACAAGAAAAGGGAAAACTTATGTAAAGGGAAACTGGAGCATGTTCTTTGTATCTCCTAATATGAGACATAAAATTGAAAGATGCCAAGTGCTAAAAGAGATGCTTTTTCTTGTGCAGGAGGATGTAGTTGGAATGGTGGAACACATTGCCACAGGTTGAGAAGAAAAAAGCTAGAGTTAAGGGCTTATTCAGTGTTTCTATGCAGAAGGATACTATGTAGTGCTATAGTGAAAGTTAAATGTCATGCATTCTGTCTCCCTTTGTTCATGTAGTATAAAATAACTGGTAACACTGTGTTTGGCACTGCTTGCTTCAAATAATTCTATTGGCTTTATAATGCTAAAGGGCTTCTGCAAGATATTCCAAGCTGTGCTTGGAATAAATATAAACCATAAGCAGCTGATGTAAATTGATTTAAGGTATTAATTCCATTGATACTACCAATGAATCTGGCCCAACATGTAGACTTGTTTTACCCAAGGGGAAAAAAAAAATCAACCCAAAACAAACAAAAGCACTTCTCAAGGGAGTGTTTGTCCAGCAGCATTCCTGATCTGCACCGAGGTACCCACACCCTGCGCTGCGTGTGTGAGCTGTTTCTCTCTCCATCTGCAATCGGTTGCTGTGGAGCTTGGCTTGCGATGATGTGTGAATCTCCAGTCACCTCCTTAAATTCCTGCTGAGCTGTTGCACTGACAGGGAGCAGACAGGACAGGGAAGAGAAGATTAGCAGACCGACCTAAACTTGCTTTTGTTTTCCCTGCTGACTGTGTCCATGGAGAAGAGTTAAAATTAAGAGAAGCCAACAAGCACATTTTGGAAGGTTTATTGTGTGAACCAACTAACACTTACCAAGTCACCTTTAATATAATGTTAAAGGGCTGAAGTGGAGTGGAAAGTACAGAGCTGGTACATACAGTTAAGGTTTTAACCTCCGTCATAAGCCAGTTTCCACTCACATCCAGACAGTGTAGTCGTCGAAGTCCCCTCTTCTGTATCCATTGCAGGGCCTCTCCTCCTTTAAAAGTTAGTTGCTGTAAACCCAGCTGCCTTTAAGCAATTTTGAAGCTATCCAGGTGATAAAACACCCAGTTATTTTGTGAACTTCCTGGTTTTTGTTAGTTTATTTCACCACCAGAGTGCTATTTAATCAGAGTCCTTTTTTAATAGTGCTTAACCATTTTGGAGTCAGTGTGAAATTCCACCAGTGCCAGGGGTGGCTGGAGGACTGGGGCACGTTGGTACGGGACAAGGACAGTGTGTCCGGTTCAGTGGCCTCACAGAGCAAATGCAGAACTTTTGCACTTGAAATTTTCAAATGTATTTGGGGAGTGAGGGATCTGAAAGCTCCATTGCCATTAATATAAACTAAAAAAAATGAGTGTCAGGTGCCTTTTGCCGGCTTTGAAGTTCTTCTTATATTGAAGGAAATAAAGGTAAGCCAAGAGAAATATCCGAGGAGAGCTTTGATGTGGTGCATGTGTGTTTCTCGGGATACAGAATTGGAGCAAGTAACTGGGAATTTAATCTTTTTTTCAGAACTATGCGCAATGTCAATGTCCGTATCTGTGTTTTTGTTGATTTAGTATGTAGTTTATTTGCATGGATTCACAGGGACAGGTGCATTTTCCTTCATTTTTCACATGTACTTAGACGCAACAGAAAAGCCTACAAAGTAATCTGTTTGTATTCTGTGCTGCAAAGGAAGAAAGCGAGGTGTAAGATTGTTTCTTTTCTGTTTTTAATTCTGTAATGGGTGCTGCTAGATATGGCAGAAGTCCTGCAAGTATCTGGACAATTAGGGAAATTACAGTAATTCTATGACTCTGCCAATGAAACAGGAGTTTGTTTGTTTGTTTCTTAAACTTCTGGCACAAAAATGCCACCTACTTATTTATAACCCTTGTGGCAGATTGGAACAGTGTTTTATCTGTAAAATCCCGCAGATCAGTTAATAAATAAACACAATCTGATGAATCAGATTAAATAACAGACCCACCAGTAGCTGCAAGATAAATTGTAATGAACTACTGAAGTAGTAAAAGGCTGCAGGCAGAAACATCTTGAAGGTACAAATAAGGACCCCAACCCCTTGGGTGTTGTACATGAGCACTAATGTTTACTGGTTTACACTGGATTCTAGCTGCGTGCTTTAGAAAGCATAGGTGCTTTAAAGTTTCTCCTGACTTGTGTATTTACTTGTTCTCTGTTTTTGTGAGGCCGTTCTAGCCAAAATGTAGCACGGATGAAATCCTCAGAGCTTATGTATAATGTGATGTTTAGTATTGCTTGTGGCAGGAGGACCGAATGCTAGTCCAGTATTTCACTGGTAGCTGCTTATTTGACAATACTGTAAACAACTGGCAGGTAGATGCAGGTGTTGAGCTGCTGGTTTGTGCCCTGGAGATATTTGTAGGAAAGGCAGGCGTGTCTAGAAAACAAAAGGTGTGTAGGTGCAGTGTTTTGCTATTGTTTTACTGCGTGCCTATGTACCACAAGTATCTAGTGGTGTTTCACTGCTGGGTGCATGGGGCTACTGCAATAATACGTAGTAGCTATTGACAGAAATAACTTATCATTGACTGCCACTGTGCAAAAAGTCAGGACAAGGCGAGCTTTTCATTTGCTGGGAGGCTCACAAAGTCTCAAACTGCCACCTATATATCAATAGGCAATTGATAATAATCTGTACTAAGACATTGGACCACGAGGTCATGAAGCAAGACAAGTGCTCTATTTCAAGCTTCAAGTCAAGAAAGTACTAGTTGCTTAATGGCATGTATGTAAGCTTCTCTTGTTGTACCGCTGCATTTTGCTTTTTGAACCTTTTGAGGTATCCAGAAACCTCTTTAAGCACAGATCTAGGTTTATGGTGTCCTTTACCACATGACCTCATGAAATCTAACACTTGGCCAAAAATATGTAGATATAAAAAGTACTGTTAGAGTGGAGACATCAGAATTCTGAGGTCCAGAAATGTGGCTGCATCCCATGAAATGTACCCTGAGTTTTGCTGTCTCCACTGGGACTTGCAAGTATTAAAATATTAAGGCATGGCTTTCACAATTCAAAATTTTGATCTTTCTGAAAATCAGACTACTCTAAGATGTCACACATTGGGCCCTCAGAAGTGGAGGTACTTGACACTGCGTGCCACAAGCCTGTGTGTTTGTGTCCTCTAGCAGCCGGGAGCCTTATTTTAGATGTTTATATGTTGTGATTTCTGCATGCAGGTTGTCTTGGACAATCTCCCGTTAGCTCTGGGACTTGCTGTTATTTCTGAACTCCGGTGTGTACTGATGTGTGTGTGTGTGTGTGTGTGTGTAATCTCCCAGGAAAGAAAAAAAAAAAGAAAAAAAAAAGAAAAAGGCAACAAATCAAAGAACCCCCATGAATTTAAATGAACACATTTACAGTCATTAAGCACAGCAGCGAGGTACAGCATCAGAGTGGGAGGCAGTTTCCTTTGCAAAGCTACGTGCTGCTCAGAGCCAGCATGGGCTTAGGTCTTACTTAATATTTTTTTTTTTTGTGATTAATTAATTCGGGGGTCTATTATTCAAGTAAATATTTTTGTGTGTGAAGCTTTGAGCTAGGCAGCTCTAGAAAAGCCAAAGTGCACTATTTAATGACAGTAGTGAACTAGAGGGACCGTGTGTCACCTCTCTGCAGCCTCAGCCCTCCTGCTGAAACCCCAGCATTGCCTCAGCCCTCCCCAGCTCTTACAATTGCTTCCTCGGATTGGGGAAGCTGGAGGTGGGAAGGACCACAGCAGCTATTACATGCACATTTTTGTGAATGTTTCACTCTCTTTTTTTTGTCCTGTGTGGTGTTAAATGTCACCAAGCTCAGGGGTATTTTACATTTCCCGGGGCTGACCGTTTAACAGCCTGAAAGGACACCATACCAGCAGATCGCCTAATTTGCCATCTATTTTTTTTTTCTGATTTGATTTTCTTATTCCTGCTTGATCTGCTACTCTGTGCCATCCTAAATATCTCCTCCCGCTCTTTAATGTTCACTTCCATATCTAATAAAATCACACTGTATTATTAAGTCCTTAATTTCTCAGCAGAGATATGGGCCATATTTTTCTGTGTCTACCAACTTGTGTGAGCTTCACCAAATTAGCCTCTGTGCATCTCACAAAGTGCGTGAATTCATTTACATACTGTGAAGAAGGGAATTATTACCTTAATCATACATATGAATAATTGAAGCACAGGAAATCAGAATAACTTGCCAGCAGTCACAAAATTTGCAGCGTAGCTAAGAGCTGAACCCTACGCTCCCTACTCCCAACCCAGCACCTTATTCATATTTCTTACCTCTGCATTAAAACTCATCGTACTGTGGTAAGTCCCACTCACTGTGTAATTGCAGAACAGCTCCCCTCTTTCCAGGCAGCTCCCAGTTTTAGGGAAGATAGAAGAAATAAGGAATTAATACTGGTTATGATCATGACAGACAATTCTGCAACCTCACTGTTAGGTGCAAGTATCAGCCTGAAAAGGACATTGTAACTTCTTCAGTGTTGCTTTGGAAAGCTTCAGTTAGAGGGTGCTGAGGTTTCCTCACAGGAATGAGTAGCGCTGGGTGTGCTGCTATCAGAGGGACTTCCACAGACTGAAAGTAGCTATGTCAGATGGCCACTTAGTCCAGAAATCTTGGCTGGTTTCCCTTCCAAGGCCCTGATGGGGCAATAATGCAAAAATAATAAAAGTCTGATACAAAGCTCAGTACAAAGTCCTTTGATTGGGCTGATGTACGTCACACAGCTGTAGTAATGCCCTTTCCTGTATGAGCCTGGTAGTGTTAGTGGTTGAGCTGTTGCAGGGACTCGGGACGTGGGCAGATGGACAGGAAGGAATTCCGCTCTGTGCTGCTGCAGAGAAGAACATGGTACCTGAAGTAAGAAAATGTGGGAGTAGTTAATCCTGACTGCTGAAACTGGTGCATGTTTTGTCATTGGGCTTAATGGAGGCAGGATTTTAGCTCAGCGAAGTGTATCATTGCTCTTAACCTGTTCTGTAAGCCTTTCCCCTGTTTTATGCTATGGCAAGGTATTACCTGGGATGCCTTGTTTTCCCTTTGACTTACTTTATATTCTGCTGTGCATTTCCATCTCTTGAGAACAAAATGCTGTGTGAATGCCTTACAGGCTCTTTCTCTTTCACTGACCTTTTTTTATGACTTTAAAGAAGTTTCCCTAGGCCCAAGTCTGCTTTCTGTCTTGAATATTGACCTTAGAGTTACACCATCTCATTGTCACTCCACACGGACTTCTCAGCTATCAAAGCTTACCCACAGGACTCAAAGTATTCCAAACTCAGAAACACCTTGCCTTTTATGCCCTCATCCTTTTCCCCCTCCTCCCTCCACATGAGCATTTTAATTTCACAAGGAAAATCCATTTCTCTGTGAATTTCGACAAGCGGTTTACCTGTTTCATGGTAAAAATTGTTCTTCAAATTTAAATGTCTTTTTCATTGTGACTGTCATAATATTTTCCATTTGAAGCTGAGACTCCACTGTGGGTTTTCTGTGCCATGTTGTCATCTGTATGAATCTGAGCTTAAATGCATGGAAATTCTGACTTTTCAGTAAGAAATATAGAGTGTTTTTTTATATCCTCTAAGTTAGCTGTTTCATAGGTATGGCCGCTGGGTTTTGCCCAGTGCCCTGGTCTTTCCCAGTTTAATAACAGATTGAAAATTTCTCGAGATTTTGGCCTTGTTTGCATTCACCGTATTGTGTCACTTCTGTGAGAATGAGTGATGGTAATTTTTTATCAGATTACTTACCCTGAAAAGGTGATAAAGGAATAATTACCCCAAACCAGGGATTTCCAAACTGACTTTGCTTGGGTGCCACTACCATCGGGCAGAGATGGTTATGTACAACGCCCAAAGTCGTGTCCCTGTACCATGGTCTTCAATGAGGATCTCAGAGAAGGCACCTTCACGCTAAGCAAGGTGAGCCAAACTTTGGGTGGCTGCACAGTGGAAATGGCTCTGTGGGAACTGCTCCATGGTGGAAAGAGCTGCCTTCAGTGGCAGCTTGATGAGGGTTTTGATAGGCTTATTGCACTGTTGAACTTTCTACCTTCAGGTCAGCGGCCTACAGACCAAGACTGGGCCTAGTAGTGCAAGCCAGATGTTTTGGGGGTAAATTTTTATTATTAACGTTTACCTACTGTACAGTATTTAATAAAGGCTGAAATCTCTCTTGCCAGTTAGTGGTTTCACATTATGATGGTTTGCTATATGGAACAAAGTATGATGTTAAGGAGATCACTAGAATTGAGTTCTTGAATACAGTTTTACATCTTTCTGTTGGGTAATATGAAATAAGGAAAAATGTATACCCACTGGCAATGTTCATATCCACAAATATATACATATATATATATATATATTTTGTCAGGAGTTACTTCGAGAATGAGGGGAAATTTGGAGCTATTTCAATGACTTGACATTTGTCACAGTGACAAGGTTTCTAAAATCCAGACCGTAATTGCTACCTTGGCTGGGTGTACCTCTTGCCAAATGGGTTGTGAAAATTGCTGGTGACATAAACTGCTGCTATCGGAACCAATTCCGTTGTGGTGTGACCTGATCAATTGTGCTGCAACCCAAGTCACAGTCACTTTGTATAATTTTATAGTATAAATCAGATTTTACACTTGTGGGGCTATGATGTGATTGCATCTGTAGAGCAGGAAGGAGAGAATTTGGAAATGAACCCAAGGGAGTTGTATTCAGTTCTACTCAAGTGGAATTCCCAAACTTCATTCTTCACAATTGTGTCAGAGCAGCTTCCAGTTGTGTATTAGGCAACATGACTAATACTTGTCACATGTTGTTTATTCTCTTCTCTCCAGAGGAAGGAGCATGTGCACTGGAGTATTTCTTTCTTTTGGGAATTATGTTCAACTCCCCTGTTGCATGTAGAAGTTGTGCCTTTATCATCATTAGTTTTTGTCATCTCTGTGAACCTTGAAATTTGATGGAATTTGAATAGTTGACCATCATTGGGAAAGCTCAGCCTTGTTGTGCGTGAATAGTTTGTGAAATTGTTGCAATGCAGGCAGCAACCATTTGAAGAGGTATAATAACAACTTTTTTTTGATTGTTGAATCTACTGTTTGTACAGTGAGCTTGTAGGGAAATATGTTTCTCTGTGCTAAAGAATAATACAATTAATTGTAGCTACCTCTGGAATAGCTGAAAGCAATCATCCCTTTCCTTTGTATCTTACTGTATATTTAAGTTGCTTGATAATGTGGTGTAGACGGATCAAGTGGGCTAATTCAGACCTCCTTCAGCTCTGTTAACTTAATCCCTTCAATTGCATTGGATTTTAATTGTTTTTTTTTTTATTTATTAGGTAGTAAGTTAGCTTCTAATAAAGGTGTCAGTCTGGCAGGCATTGATGGCATCTAGATGAAATGATGAAGCATTGTAACAGTGATGATAAGGGTCTTTCCATCCTAGGGAGCTGCCGGTATGTTTTCCTGAAGGTGCTTCCAGAATGAGACAGCGTGTTTATGCTTATGAGCTGAGGCTTGATCCAGTTCATTTGCATCAGGCGCAATTACTCTGAGAATGATAATAAGCATCACACTTGGCTTCCACTGAGATTCCCAGTACCAATGCCAGTTACAGCAAAAGTGTAAGATAGCAAGCAAAATAAAATACAGACCACAACAACTGTTTGGTTGGAGACGTGCTGCTATCCTGGGGATAAGCCTTATCTCTAAATAAAGAGAAATAAATCCACAGTTTGGATGCTTATTAATAGCAGCCTTTTTTTCCCTAGTGGAAAACTCAGTTGTGTCAGTGAACTGCACACACAAACATACTTTTTGAGAAAGACAGAAACTTTTTGCAAGTGTGCTCCTTCCATCAAATCCCTTTTGCTCTGAGACAAAAACAGGTGAAACTTTGTGACCAGCTCCAATACTGAGGCTCAGGCTTTTTTATTTCCCATCATACAGGTGATGTGGGGCACACGCTGGGTTATCTGCTAGTCCTGCAGAGACCCCAGAGCATTTTCCTAACTCTGTGTCTTTGATGTCTGGGGCTTCAGCTGCTATGCAAGGAGTCCTTTGCCTGGCTTCTTGTTGGCTATGAGTGTCCTTCCCACAGTTTCCCTTGCAATTTCTCACCCCAGTGGTGACAGTGCATTTTGGCCGCAGTTAGTACAGCTGGGATTTCATTAAGTAAATGACCATGAAAAGCTATTGATATTGGGACAAACCCAGAAGAAACATGTATGTTATCCAACAGAGGATGTTCTCAATTTCTTTGGCCAGAAACTGAAATTCTTACCTAAGATTTTCAAAACTCTGTAAGGAGTTTGACTTCCCCGTCCCTCAGCCAGCTCTGAAAATCAGAGTCAGTGATGTTTTACTAGACTTGCAGTACTGACTTAATAGCTCTTTAGTTATTAGAGAATAAATGTTCATGTTCTACAAGTTTAAATTCTATTAAAATCCTCTATTAACATGCCTTGGCAGAATACACGTCTGGCTAGCTTTCTGACCTTGGATTAGGCCATTCTTGTGGTTTATTAATAACATGCTATGAAAGGGATATACTTTATAAGAACCTAGTGCCAGGTTTTGCATGTATTAAGAGGCATTTGCCATTTGTTCATAATGCTGCAGAGTGAAACAAACAAAAATATTAAAAAATCAGAGTTACGTCTTGCAGTCCTCTGGCGTGATTTTCATTGTATGTGTCCTTTTATATTTTTTTAATGTATGTATGTTTATATTATGAATTACTGGTGGCGGCTCAGTTCTGGCATGTAACAGTGCTGTTACCAAAGTTACTTTCTGTTGTCTTTTGTTTTCCAAACTTCCATTAGCAATTTTGGCAAAGATCTCGTAATGAAAGAAGAACTCCTCTTGGCCACATAATGGGTTTCCCCAGAGCTGGGAGCAGATTTAGGCCACTGGGGCAGTCCATTTTTGTGAAGGCAACTGTTCGTGCTGTGGGCAAAATGTCTCAGAAGTTTTATTTCCCGTGAGACTTGGTGACACACAGGCAGTGCTGGGGTGTGATTCAGCTGTTTGGTTTGTTTTCCCCACTTGTCATCTGTTTATTTGCTTTGTGACCAACAAGTCCGCCTCTTTTTCCTTCTGCTGATACTGTGAGTTAGCGTGAAAAACGGAAGGGGTGAAGTACCTGATGGGTGGGAGGAAGTGTGTGCGGTGGGAAAATGGGGCTGGGAAAAAGGTCTGGGACTTGAGTAACCTTTCTTAGGTGTCTTTCCATTGTAAGAGTTGTTTGTTGCAAAGGTGTGATTTTTGACAGCAAGAACTGGGTTGCAGTGGATATGACCTGATGCTCTTGTTCTTTCCGCAGTGGGGAAGCCTCACAAGTGCAACTACTGTGGCCGGAGCTACAAGCAGCGCAGTTCGCTGGAGGAGCACAAGGAACGCTGCCACAACTATCTGCAGAATGTCAGTATGGAGGCTGCAGGGCAGGTCATGAGTCACCATGGTGGGTGGAAACCGCCTTTTGAGAGGTCTCTTGGACTTGGAGCATCTCTTGCGGGTTTTTTTTCTGTCTGTTTTTCTTCCTTCCTTTCAGCTCTGCGTCACTTCCGTCTTATAGCTTGCTTATACTCAGGTAGGCAGGAGGAGAAAAAGAAAGGCTAAAATCCTCACTCTGTTCAATTTAACAGCATTCGTTTTGCTGATATTTTTATTTTAAGTCAGTATTTTACTTTTTAGTGTATATAAACATGCAGACGTGAAAATAAAGCAGTCTTCTGTGCAAAGGTACCCTAAAAATGATCTAAGCCATCTATAAAATGTGTAATTCCCCTACCTTTCCTTTCTGATAGTGACTTATTAGGATGGTCAGAAGTCATTCCTGCTCATATATTATTATCTAATATCCCCCCAAAAAGGAGAGATAGCTATAAAAATCTCTACGCAAGAATGGAATTTGACAGTGTTGATGAAAGTAATTAGAAAAAAATGTTTATATGTGTTTACATGTGTATAGTATTAATATATTAACTAACACACTGCATGTGTTAATAAAGACAAAAGATTGCCAAAAATATCATTGAAAGTGAGAAATGTCAAACTCCCTAAACGTCTTTTCAAAAATTTCTGTAGCTATTAGTATGGATAATGAGCAAAATATCTCAGATTGCAGGCTTATCTGTAGTATTAAATACTAAATGGTAGCTGTCCAAAAATTTCATTCAAAAATGTCATTTCAGAAACTCTTCTAAAACTTTTAACTTTTGGATGTTTGGTACTTGAAGAATTTAAAATTTCTTATTAATCAGAAAATATAAAAACTATATGTTTTCCATTTTGATTAAAAATTACCTTATACCTAAGAATACCAAAAAGTTAGATTATGGGTAAATGAAAAGGCAATAGAATGTTTCTTCTTTTTTATTTTTTCCATTTTGCTTTTCATTATTGAGCGGAGTCATATGGCTTCATTTGGGAATTAATTATATAAAAGTTCTGAAAGGGCATTTCTAAAAACCTAATAATACAAGTTGAAATAAAATATATCTGGCATTTCTAACATGGGCTGTTTTTTGGTGAAAAAGATCACTGAAAAATTTTAAAGAGTACTTTTCCGTGAACAATTTAATCCTATAAAGGCATTCTAAATGTCTTTAATATGTATTGCCAAAATGTTCATACAGATCTATTGAGTAATTACTATCTTTGTAGGCATCCTGGAGACTAAAATCAACATTTAAAGTGTAATAACTTTAAAGACATGAAAGTTACTGATTATCTGCTCTAGGCCTGACTTTACATTTGTAAAAGTCAGTGAAAAGACAGATTTTGGGACTTTGCTATTTGCAGGTACCCGTTGAGTCTGTTAGATGGAGCACTGGATGCTCGTTGGAATTGGTAGTAGGATTTTGATCACTGACTCTGCTGTTCCCCAAAAAATACACACTCTTCAGTCAACAAGGGTGTGCCTGTCACCTGAGTGACGATTTCAGTCAAGATAACAATAGGCTGATACAGTTATGACAGCCAGGATGTTTCGGAGATCATGCTGTGGAGGATCTTCCCAAATTCCACTCAACTTCTGCATTTACTATTCAGTTACTTATTAAAATTGGCTTTACTCTTGTCAATAGTATACTTCTGAGGAAATCTAAAGCTTTTTTTAAAGATGCTTAATGCTGTGACAAGAAGGGTAAGTCTTCCCAAAGTCTTGTTTACCCAAGGAAGCTGGAATGGTTGACGTTGCATTGATTTTTCTACCAACTGAAGTTAAATCAGTGCAAATCCCATGTGGACAGTTCTTTTATTTACAGCCTGACTGACTTTACTTGGGCTTAAACCAGAAAAGTTCACACCACCACTTTGCTTTTCTCAACCAAATTAGCTTAAAAGAGCACTTTGAATTCCACTAGTGCCTCTTCCTCCTCTGGGCAAATATGCCTATATCTCCCCTGGTGAACATTTAAGGGATGTTTGATGCACTGTCTTCATTGCGCTGCTTAGCGAGGGCATAACGAGGACAGGCAGCGACAGGGAGCTCCAAATTCAGCTGGAACCAGTAATAAATCTCATCTCGCATCCCAGCATCACTCCCACCCATGAAGCTCAGCATGGGAGTGAGGGTCATGAGCACCACCCTGTAGAGGTCTGCAGGTTCCTGTTCCATAAAGACACCAGGAAAGAGAATTCAAATGATTAATCAGCTTAAAGTTAGGTCTTAGTCTAACTCTAGAAGATATATTTGTTCCCTTCTCTCCCATTTCACACATGGAAAGGGTATTCCTGATGATGAGTGAGTGCATGCTTTGGAGATTTTAAGTGGTTTATTTTGCATCATATTTGGGTTAAGTTTTCCTGACTATCTTTCCAAATACTTCTAAAATAGTTTATTCTTGCTGAGTGTTTTGAATGTGTTTTGGTTTCATTCCCAGTCACATCTTCACCGTTAGGTGCAGAATAGGTAGAGGTGGGGATTGTCTTATCCCTACCAGCATCCTGCTTTAAGGACACAGGCGTCCTTAACGAATATGGCCAACAATTAACATTAGTCTAAATTATTTCTGCAGGATGAATTGTTCCAGAAATCTGGAGGCAGCCTGGAGAGAGTTTGGATTTTTTCCAAGCACTGCGTTCAAGTTTTAGTTTACAGTCATGCTACAGACATCTACGTGGATGGTTTTGCCATGATCTGATGAGGCCTTTCATTTCAATTATATTTGTCTTGCAGGTGGCTAGATCACCTAACTAAAGGCACGAGGGGAAGCAAGAGGAGGGGAAGGAGGGCTAGTTTCAGTGCATGGGTAGGAAGGTACAAGTCTCTGGGTCTCTCTCCATCCTCTAGCAGGGTGTTGGTTGCTTGTTGAGCTGCCCCTCCTTGTGGCTAGGTCCTGTCTCCTGCTCAGCACAATGGGTGCTGTGAGAGAGCTCCCATGACTTTGTTGTTGGCAATTCTCACCTAAGCAGAGCTGACCTCGGAGGCAGAAATTAGTCTGCAGTCTCTTAGCTAGTGGCATGTTGAGGGTAAAAAAAGTGACAGTCTATGAATGCCAAGAACATGACCATTGCAGGAGCAAACAGGGAGAAATGTTGAAGGCTAGCTATGGTTTACATAGGGCATACGTTCTTTTCTACAGCCACAAGCAAGAAGTCCAGGGAAATTCTTAAAGTGGAGTAGAAAAGGGTACTCTCCTTAGGAGAAGAAGAAAAAAGTCTAGTTCTAGGCTGTGTGAGGCTCAAAGGGCAGCTCTGCGTAAAAAACACAGTGGCTGTGTGTCCTTCCCTCTTACATAGTTGGTTAAAACATCATTAAAATGCTGGTCCCACAGGAGACTTCACACCAAGGTCCATGGGAATATTTCCTGTTGTTTCTCTGCAAGCACACACTTTTAGATTGCAATATTGTGAGCTTAGGAAAGAAAATTGAGGCTGATGGAGTAATACTAATTTATACCAGCTGAGATTTAGCCCTATGTCTGTTGTTTGTCCACAAAAGTGTTTATCAGCAAAACGCATTCTCTATACTTTTTCTACTTCTTTTCTTCCTATTCTTTCCTCACTGGAACAGCATAAACTTTTTTAATAATGTAGTTTCTTATAAATTAAGAAGCAAAACATAAAAGGTAGCCCCTTTGACCACTAGGATTGGACCAGTGTCTTCAAGAATGTAAAGACTTTGTTTGAAGACTATCCAGGTTTGTCTGTTGAGACTTTGGGCTTAGAAACAGCATTTGGTGTTAACTTCAATTGAGGACATTAACAATGTCAGAGATGGTCGATGCTTCCATGGGCAGTTCCAAGACCAGACCCTGATAGATGATTAAGAACATCCCTTAACCGAAACATAATCAAATGTGGGCTTTTCGTGAACTAGACACTTCATTTTTAGAATAAAAAGCATTCCTGAGCTGAGACCATAAGTTCACAGCATAAAATGAGTTGCTGTATCAAAGCTAGTTGTGTCAGCTGTTCTTTGCGGCCTTCCACTACCAGGGTAATGAAGTACAATGAAATTCAACAAAAAAGGAATTGTGTTTACTGCAGAGTAAACGTCTACACATGAGCTTCTGCCACTGAGCAGCTGATTTGCAACAACTGTTGGTTGTGTGTGATAGATTAAAAGGCAGGCTAGGCTATTTGTCCTTATTTCTATATTTTGAAATTGAAATGAATGTATATTTTGAAATTGAAATTAAAATTAATATTTAGAATTGACAATGTGATATTTAACTCTTCGGGTTTCTAAAATGTGACATGTCACCTGTTTGGTCCAGTTTTACATGCAATTTTAATTATTTTGGAAAACTAGGCTATTTCCATTTCTCTTCTCGTAGGAAGTCTATGTAGCAAAACACATTCTAGTTACTTATTCCCTTTGTAACACAAATATTGGTGTGATTCAGTGACTCTGCTGCAAAAGACCTGTGCCCTAAATTATAGAGTTGAGTTCTGAGGTGGGAAAAGGAGACTGCAGCATGAAAGACAGAAAAGAAAATGCTTTTATTGGTGAAAGTTTTACTTTTAGAAGTCCAAGCAGAATTTTTGCCTGACTTGCAGACGATGTCTTTTTCATCACTATTCATTTTTCATGGAAGAAAGGTTTCAAATTCCATCTAGGAAATCTTACACATATATGCCCAACAGTAGAATTATTTAATTATTACTTCATTGTTGTAAGACATACAAATGTCACTACATTTTGGGCGTAATCAGGTGACTATTCAAGTAACCAGGAAGTTTTCAACTGATTTGCTGGGTAAGTACAGTCCTTCAAAACCGGCATAGCTTTAAGAAGTCTTCCTAGGAGGGATTTAGAGACCTCTGCACCTCTCTAGGTCCTCACCAACAGCCTTATGTGCCCTGTACGCTATCGTTGGGAAATTCTTGAAGTGGTACTTGGATGCAAACCTGGCCAATCACAGTGAAGATGGGTATTGCCACTAAGCTGCAATCCAGGGTTTCAACAGAACATGTGTGCATGTGCATGCATACGCTGGTTTTTAGTAAACCAAAAGGACAGTCAGATGCCAGTTTCCAGTGAAAATGCACAGATGTAATCTTTCCTTTCTTCCAAAATCTCCTCAATAAATACTTGATAGCTCCTGACCAAGCACAGTATTTAAATTGCCTTAAAATTTTAGCCTTAGCTATTGAAGTATTCCAGACATCCCAGTCTGCAGTGAGCATTAATTAGGTCAGTCAAACACTGCATCCCATTTTGTTGCAACATTAGATTCATTTCATATTTATGCTTTTTCTTCTTCTCTTCCACTGATGCCACCAGGACTGCCTTGTAAATGAGATACCATTGTGTTTCTCAGGGGGAGCATCCTGTACAAATAAAAAAGCAGCAGCGTAAATAATTTTATAGCATATGGTAGATTCTAATCTTCAAAGTACTCAGCTTTCCATAGCAGGAGAGCGGAATCAAATGGAATCAAATGAATAAATTGCCATGTGTTCTTATTACAAATGTCTGAATTGAGAAGTTCACCTGAGCAGATACTCGGTTTTGTAATTGCCTGGTGTTTGCTCTTCCTTACTAGAAAGAAGGCAAAGACAAGGCTTTTATCACTCCATCTCTCATATATCATGTGCTAACAAACAGATGCACATTTAAGAACAGGAGAGTGATTATTCCATATTAGGATCCTGAAGGTAGTAAAGTTATATAGGAGGAAAGTAGATTGGTGGTGTCCATTTATAGCATGGTTTCAGGGAAAAGCTATCTGTGACATGAAAGGCTTCTACAGGGAGACACCAGAAGAGGATGAGGAGAAGATGTGGATTTCAGTCCTCTACTACCTCTGCAATACCACTCACGACTTCTCTGGCAGATGTATCTAATGCAGAGAATGCAATGGTTTGTTCACAATTTACAACTTACAGGAACTCTTTGCAAGATCATACCATTTTCTATTTCTCTGCCATCCATTCTTCTCCTCAAATAATTTTTTACACTTCAGCCATCCCATTAGCACACAGAGTAGTGGATGATCCTCCTTCGGTTTCTCTTGCTATCTGATGATGATGAATGCAAGACAATTAGGCTATGTAGTAAATTCATAGCAGCAGAGCAGTGGGAAGAACTACACATGAAATCACACTTTTGACATATACTGCAAATGACTCGAACTCTCTGAGCCTGATCTGCAGCATGATACCACTGATGCCTTCTTGGTGTTTCTAAGAGGGTGCTCAACAAAACCAAGATTACTCTGTATGTATTTAGTGATTAGCTATATCAGCAAGTGACATAAACCCCTGTGTGAGTCATTTGCGATCCTGGTTAGTAGGCCATACATTTCCTATACTTCTTTTCCTGTAGCACCTTATTCCCTAACCCAACAGGGAACGATGAGTGAAATGCATAAAGAAAGAAGGGGTCATTAATTTCTTGTTATTGTGTCAAAGACAATGTATGAGTAGTAATGTAGTTACCACAGGAATGCTCCCTGCTGATCCCAAAAATTTAGAAGACAGACATGGAAGACTTGCGTTCACCGGTTGTTAGGAATAAAATAGTAATAAAAAAATTAATGGTTGAGTTGAATGGGAACGAAGAGAATTTCCACATGATGTTAATCCTACAATTTCAGTGCAGCATTTGTTGATTTTTACAATCTTGCATAAAGAAAGAGGAAACACACTTTAACATATTCTTCATTCTGGAAGCCTTTGTCTTGAGTAACACACATCCAGGCCTAGGAAATGCAAGTCGTCAATGCCTTGTATGTTTTTTAGTCATTGAGATTAGAATAGAAAGTAAATAGGAACCATAAGAATGCCATATGATAAGTGTGAAGTTAAAGAAATACGCAAAGAACAATAACTAAAAGGTGACCATACTGAAAGGAGAATAACAGCAAATGTGATCTAATGAGTGAGTTTTCAAAACTGTCCCCTACTCACTGCGGATTTAGAGTATCCAAAGCAAAACAAGTCCTATAATAAATGCTTGAAGTTGGGCTTCTGCTAAATAAAATGGTCCCGAAGACAGATATTTTGAAAATTGGCTCTGCTTAAAGGTGGTTGCTATCTTTATGCCTAGTGTGTTCCTACACCGTGCTCTATTTTGTGTTGCACTTGTTGCAGAGTCAGCAGGACTCAAATGATTTATGTTGTCTGTGAACTGAAGACCCGGCTTATCTGATACGATTTTTTGGTTTTATGTAGTACCTGCTATGGAAGATTGTAAGGAACAAGAGCCTGTGATGGACAACAATATTTCTCTGGTGCCTTTTGAGAGACCTGCTGTTATAGAGAAGCTGACAAGCAACATGGGAAAGCGTAAAAGCTCCACCCCACAGAAGTTTGTGGGTAAGCTTGAAATACGCCTTTTATTATCTTTAGTACATAGGTATAGGTTACCTGTAACTTGTATTAGCCAAAAGAACAAGGGGAGAAGTAATGCTCTCAGAACTTGATTGTGATGGGGAGGGACAACAGTGGAGATGGTTAAACCACAGCAAGAAATCCTGGAAGTTATTGACTTAATTTTACCAACCCAGAGAATTCAAAAGTGAGGTCCCTTGAATCATGAAAATGGCTTAGAAAAATCTTCAGCTTTTTACTTTTTAAGTTTTAGACTTGTCATCCTTCCCTCTCCTTGCCCTAGCAAATAAAAACTTAAGTCTCTCATATAATTATCTGTCTCTATATGTGGTTTTTAAAAAAAACACACACAGAACCTACACAAAACAAACAAAAAACCAAAAAGAAGAAAAAACCCAACAAGTATCTCAAGGCTTGTGTTAAATCCTTGAGAGTTGGCAGCAACTGATCTGGTAATACCGGCATGAGGAAGTAGATTCACATTGCTTCTGTTGGAAGAAGTACTTGCTCCATGTGCAGCATTCTGCACACAAACTTATTAATGCATAAATATACAACAGCATTGGATGACTTTAGATTACCAAACTTAGAATCCTAGGCCTGGAATTCATATTTTGTTTTGTATCTGGACATCTTTAAATTGTTCAGCTTGTAGCACAAGACAGAATGGGGTATTTTACTTGGTTTGAGCTGTAGCTTAAAGCTTCCTTTTACTGTTACTGAGGCAGTGCAAAACTTCTTAGGAGAGGAGCTGGGACAGAGAATTATTTGGGGTAAGTGTCTGCAGCTAGACTCCAAAGTCATGTAATATACGTTTTCCACACTTGCTCCCTGGAAGGACAGTTGTGCAGATTTTAAGGGTGTCATACACTGTTTCTGCCTGCACAGAGGACACTTACGGAGGGAGGCTCGGAGAGGGTAAGCAATTAACACAGACATTTAGAAAATTCATTACCCCTCAGCTAAATGCAGATTCAGATGGATTTGTTAAATCACCGCTGAAGGTGGTTTTAAGCTAACCCACATGGTTTTCAATAGCAGGGGGCTCGCAGCATGCAGCAGCTCACCTGGGGGACACTGACACACTGACCTGGCTGCTCTCAGTCATCTGACCATTCCCAAATATCAGTGCTAAGCCAAGATTCAGTCAGGAACCATCCAACACCCCTGAGGAAAGCTGGGAGGCATCAGTATTTCCTATATTGTTATTAGTCCTTCCTGAGAGAAAAGCTTAATTCTTAGGCTGTAGTTCTTAAGAGTGGTTTGAAATTAATTACTGTGTAGCTTTGATAAGAACTGGGTCTTTATACTCTGATTTAATTTACTGCTGTGACAACAGCTGGGGTTGAAGAGGGCGGAAATGGGAGCAGAACTCTCTACTGACAAGCCAAATACAGCTTTATGAGAATAGCAGGTTCCCTAGTGTTGTCTCAGCAAGTGCTGTACTTTGTTGTGAGTTGTGATCAACAGTGAAATAGTTTACTATGCTGATACTTAAACTGGTGTGTCTAGACTTCAGAAACATTACAGCCTCAAAAAAAACCAAAGGCAGTTCACACCTCTTGCTGTCTTTCCCCCAGCTTGTCTGCAAACTTGAACAGAATTGTATGTGTAATATCTCTCAGAGGTTGTCTTTGCAGGAGCTGGAGACTTTATCTGAGAGGGCTGGAGACCTTGCTCTCCTCCCTGAAATTCTGGTGTACCCATGCCTGCTCTCAAAGCTGTATAGTTAGTGATTATAAGTATACCTCACAAATGAGGCAGCCCACCTGTTAGATGGTGTAAATGGAATCCATTTTTGGAAGCTATAGATGATGGTCTCTTGTTTTTTTTAGACAGGGAAGGTTATTTTACTTGTCCATTCACATGCAATTAACTATATGTTGTCAGTGTCTTCGAGGGCAGATTCACTGACTGCAAATCCTTGCGTGAGATACGCCTAGCAGATTATTCTTATGCTTTTTAGTAGGGTCTACTCCTCTGTTAGATAAACCTGTTTCTTCTATAGGTGAAAGAGATTATTTTGGTATTCCATTATTCTGGGACTAGGAATTCAGGGTTTCATGTCACATGCAGTTTCTCATTCAGGTCCAGCTGAAAGGAAAAAATCCTCTTTCATATTTACTCTATCTTATTTTTCTGCTTTTTCTGATCTTTCATGGCATAACAGTTTTGAATTGAAAAATAGCAATCTCAGCTTTACTATAACTCTTTTTTTTCTTTTTTTTTTTTTTTTTCACCATGACCTCACTTTTCTTCCTGTTTTCTCCCCAATGAAATATTGTTCAACTCTATCAGGAAGAACTTGTAATGGTTCTCTTGCTTGCAGGAAATCTTCCTGTGCATACTGCAAGTGTGGCACCTGTCCAAAACAACTTAATGGTGTTTATGAGAAGGTCATGTAAGCATAAGCTAAAATCTTTGCATGCTACATCTATCAATGCTTTACTGCTTTTTCTGATCAGCAATCTCCAAGGGACCTTGGTTATGGACCACAGTCTCTACTCTGGCTGAAATTTCGGGAGGAAAGGAAGTAGCATGCAGCAAATTGAACTAAGTTCTGAGTGAGTGACTTGATTATATATCTGCTATTGAGGTACTAATCTTGCCAAACCTATTGAAATAGTGGAGGCAGAGAGTATTAACTTATGATGCACAGGAGTCAGAGTACTTGTTTTTGCCTCTACTCCAGTGAGGGGAGAAGCTGACACTAGTGAAATTGAAAACCATTTTCAAGCTGATCACATGAAGCAGATTAATGTATTTTCAGTTTGACCATGGTGCTCCCTCTCACAAAGTGTCACCAAGGTTGAGAACCAGCAGGATACAAAAGGAGACATTTATGTGGCTTACCATAAGATCACAGTTGTTATAGTAAAATTAAAAATACAGAGGCATCTCGGAACAAATGAAGATCAACTGGCTTCAAAATGAGGGTCAGGAAGAAATGTATCCAGTGGTACGATCTGCAACTGCTTTCTTCTAGATTTCTTGCAGCTTTCTCCTAAGTGTCCAACATTGCAGTTTCTTTAGATATCTTAGATACTTGACAAGATGTACTTAAGGTATCACAGGACAGCTGTGCCTGTGTGCTTCAATTTAGCTTGAAATACCTGTTTTGAGGGTTTTTTGAATGTCATATGATAAGATGACCACAGTGAAGAATGTCTCTTCTTCTACTTCTCTAATGTAGGGCAAAAATAAATAGAATTTCAGCATAATTTTACGTGAAAATCCAAATTATGATTCTGAATAGTTAGTTTTAAGTACAGCTTTGGCAAAAGAGGAATTAGAATTGGAACCCGTGTTGGACTGTCTGTGGTGGAGTTACTCAATGTGGAAGATCAGAGGAATCGAAATAAGGCTTGCACCATTCATCCAAGCAGTCCATAAAGAATAGGTATCATTTCTTCATCTCTCTAGCCTACAAAGGACAGCATGGTTGGAGGCTGGATCACACTCTCGCTTAGAGCCAGTTCTTTATTCAAACAAAGGAATGATACAGGTGACCAGAGCTGGTGAAAGGGACCAATAAAATTTTCCATTTTCATTTATTTCCTCCCACTGTGGCATAGACACCACATGCTTCCTGGAGCTGTCCTCCTGTCCCACTTTGGCGCCGCCTGGGAAGGAGCCATCCCCCATTAAAGAGTTGCCCATGCTCTCAGTGTCACGACAGACAAGTCAACCCACAGCAGAAATACCGAAAAGGGGAAGTTTGATGACAAAACTCATCCTTAGGTCATGTTAGATTATCAAGGTCATTGTTTTAGCACCATTTGCTTCTTCCTTCCTTCCCTATTTTTCTCCAAACGTCTAATGTGTAACAAAGGAACAGTTTTCTACGTACATTTCAATAAGCCATAAGCGTAACACAGCCAGTCACAGGGAAACATAGTGAGGTACATGAACAAGGTGTCTAATCAGAAGCACCTGAGCAGTACTGCTGAAGAAAGTAGGAGTATTCACATGCTTCACTTTAGACTTGCATTTAATTATCTCGTGAATGAGGGCTAAGTTCCTGAGCAAAATGCATCACCTCCAAGGATAACCTGGCTGTTCCATGCAAAATGTAAAGTTGTTTCTCTCTTTATGTATCACTTTAAGATAAGCCACACTAAGTGGAATGAATTATTATAGTAAAAAATAAAATGCTGAGTGATAGATATGTTGAAATGTACTAATGCTATTTGGAACAGATTTGGGATTACAGTTCTGATTCTTTCTTATGGTGGTTTATACGCATTTTGTTCCAAGCAATTTTGGCAAAAGGCGATACAAGATCCTTGAGTTCTTTTATTCTTGGATAGCCAAACCAGTTGTATGTAGTGAATTCTTGAGTTTATTAGTTACATTATTGAAGAAAAGTCTGGTTTTATATACCAAGGCAGTGAAATGTAACAAAGACAATGAAAACCAACTAAAATTATCAGACTTTGTAAGATCAGCTTCAGAAGTTAACTGTTAACTCGCTAATATTTGTGTGTGTGAACACATACAAGCTTGTCTATCTTGTATCTTACATGTATGGTATAGATATAACCCTTTTAACTTGCAAATAAGAGCTGTTTTATGAACTTCCCCCGTACTTGCACTCTAAAACCGTCACTGGAAAAGCAGTGCTGCTGAGCTGAGCTCTGATGTAAGTAGTCATAAATTTGTTAACTTCAAAGGAGAGCTGCAATATGCAACATGCTCTGTGACTAGCATAATTTACCAGTGTGTGGTTCTGGTTTCGGATATCTGTAATGCAATTGATTTTAAAAGGTTACAAGGATGTTAATTTGGGTTCACACAGTGATGTATCGGCTGGCTTCATCCTCATTATATATTTATTTATCCCGTGTCAATGAAAGTTATTTTTGCCTTTTACCAAATGAAACTAAGCTATACGTGTGTTTTCTCTGTTTTGTTTTCTTTCCTAAATGGACACTGGGGAGTGTGTGTCTTTTTCTCTTGGTCCAATACATTGGGGTAGAATTTTACATTTTTTGAGGGGATGAACTACAAAAGTACTGTAGCCTGAACACAAGACAGCAGGTCAGCCCCCTGACTAGCTGTCTGCAGTCACTTTATATTTTGTCTGCTGGTTGAAAGATTTATATACTGTGGCTCTAAGAGTGTTAGGTCCCCACTGTGCCAGCTCTCTGAACCCGTTTGTTAAATTTCTCACCATGCAGCCCTGTTGGAATGTATGTATGAGGCACCTCGGAGTGTGAGGCACATGTAGTACCTCCTTCAATTTTGAGAGAGTATGTCTAATGGTATAAACCAGCAGAGCTTCATTGACCACGGTGTTTCAATCCCATTTTCTACCAGTTAACATGTATCTCCTAACTTGAGGCATGGGCACAATCAGGCCCAGTGGAAGGTTTGAAATCAGTGTGGAAGTCGCTGCAACCACATGCTTCACCTGGAATTAAAAAAAAGAGGCTGTTGGTGAGGTTGCTGTTTTACCCATGTCGGGACAGAAATTTTGTAGGAGGTCAGTAAATAAGCACAAGGAGAACTTTGGACTCTGGGATGAATTTCACCTGAAGTCGGGGATTTTCTGTCCCTTCCCACACTTTTTACTGTGAAACCTTGGAGTGATTACATTGATTTTTCTCATACATTTTTCTCTTGTTCCTTAGGTGAAAAGCTCATGAGATTTGGCTATCCAGATATTCCCTTTGATATGAACCTAACCTATGAGAAGGAGGCTGAGCTGATGCAGTCTCACATGATGGACCAAGCCATCAACAATGCAATCACCTACCTTGGAGCTGAGGCACTTCACCCGCTGATGCAGCACACACCAAGCACAATTGCAGAGGTGGCCCCAGTCATCAGCTCAGCTTATGCTCAGGTCTATCATCCTAACAGGATAGAAAGGCCCATTAGCAGGGAAACAGCTGACAGTCACGAGAACAACATGGATGGCCCGATCTCCCTCATCAGACCAAAGAGTCGAACCCAGGATAGAGAGGGCTCCCCCAGCAATAGCTGCCTGGATTCTACTGACTCAGAGAGCAGCCACGAAGACCGCCAGTCCTACCAAGGAAACTCTGCCTTAAATCCCAAGAGAAAGCCAAGCCCGGCTTATATGAAGGAGGACGCCAAGGCTTTGGATGTCACAAAAGCTTCTAAGGGCTCTTTAAAGGATATCTACAAGGTCATTAATGGAGAAGGGGAGCAAATTAGGGCTTTCAAGTGTGAGCACTGTCGCGTCCTTTTCCTGGACCATGTCATGTACACCATCCACATGGGCTGCCACGGCTACCGGGACCCGCTAGAGTGCAACATCTGTGGCTACCGAAGCCAGGACCGCTATGAATTCTCGTCGCACATAGTCCGAGGGGAGCACACATTCCACTAGGCCTTCTCATCCAAAGGGGACTCGTATGAAGTAGAACTGCACATGAAGAAATACTGCACTTACAATCCCACTTTTCCTCAGAATTGAGACGCCTATTTTGTTGTTGTTGCTGTTGTTGTTGTTGCTGTTGTTTAATTATTATTATTAACTTTATTTTTTTGTGGACCCAACTTCATTTTCTCTGCCCAGCTTAAGAATGGAAAGAAGGAAGGGAAAGGGATTAAAGAGGAGTTTGTTGTTGCCGTCACTTTTTGGTGAGTGACCTGCCTCGCTTTCTGTGGGAATTGAAAGGCAGTCAATTTCTGTCTCAATCAGCTGTACGTTGTGTCCATTTTTTCCACATCGCTCAGCCCTGCTAGGTGCTTTAAAGTCCCAACAAGATGCCACTCATTTACAATTTCAGATGACTAGGTAGAAACATTTCAGAGGAGAGCCTTTTTCAAATATGTAGATAGGGTTGGGGTTTCGGTGGCTGGAGAAGGGGGGAGGGTACTTTATTCTGCGGAATGAACAATTCTTTTTAAAGCAAAACTGTTAGGGATTTAGGAGCACGAATCAAAGTCAATATTCTTTTCAAAATACTTTCTAGGGTGAGCTGTTTTCCTGGGTTCAGTGTGTATTGCCCCTCTAGAATATAAAAATAATAATGTATGTCTTAACACTGTACCACATCACAGCAGTTTAGTTTCATAAGTCTGAGGGCCTTCTGTGGTAAGTCTCGGCTTTTAATTTTTATTTTCCTTAACTTATGAAGCACCTTTTTTAGAATTGTTGATTTGCTGTTACTCCATGCCTATGTGTTGACTGACTGTCTCCTTAGAGACCCTTGGGAGCCTTCCTTATTTAGTTGCACCCTATGTTTTAAGAAATAGCATTTAGAAATAACTTTTGAACTTGCTTCTAGGACAGCAAGTGGCCTAGGAATGGGTAAAAGAGTCTGTAGTTTACTCAAGAGGTTCTGCTGCTCTTCTGAAATAATTTTGATTTAAAATTACGGATTTTAAAATTATAGAAGTACTAGTAGTAAAGTGTTCTTTAAATATAGGTATATATGCATATATAATTATATCAATACTTTCTCATTCTATTATCACAGTGTTAACCTCTTGGCAGCAGCCTAAACTAAGACTTGCAGCTGGGAAAATGCTAGGAGCCAGATCCTTATCCAGCATTAGTACTCTTAGCTCCATTGAATTTAATGGGACTACCCCAACTACTTCAGCTACATGAGCCTTGACCCTGTTTCCTCTTGTTAACATTTTATTTGCTAATTTCTTGAACCAATTACTTCCTTTTGGTTTTAGGTCATC
Organism: Nycticryphes semicollaris; assembly: GCA_013400055.1. Classification (NCBI taxonomy): domain Eukaryota; kingdom Metazoa; phylum Chordata; class Aves; order Charadriiformes; family Rostratulidae; genus Nycticryphes; species Nycticryphes semicollaris. The sequence goes on along the minus strand of VXBJ01003999.1, from coordinate 1,781,967 downwards.
AATTCTTTTTTTAATTTAGAAGTGTTTGCAGGTTTTGCTGGGTAGCCTTTGCTCTTGGAGAGCACAGAAGCCCTTCAAACAAACAGGTTGCATATGACCTTCTGTCCTTTGATTTGGATTTGCAGATTTCATTTTTATTCCTAATTTATTAATTTCATTGTAGAGAAAAACTCCAGAGCACGTCCTTGAACTACAAACTGGACAAGAAAAAAAAAAAAAAAACCAAAACCCAAAACCACCAATCTGTTTTGTTTCCTTTCTTTCTCTCCCAATAAATAACAAGGCCGGCAACCACCCAGCAAATTGCAGGTTGCATCAGTAAAAACTGGGCTTAAACCTAAGTGACAGATTGCCATTGAAACCCAACTGTTTGTACCAATCACAATTGAAATGTTGTTGTTTGGCAACAAGATCACAGCTTGAGAATGGAAAGATCTGCATTGGGTTTAACCCCCTCTGTGCACGTGGTCTCCATGCGCTTGGTGAGACCTTTCCAAAGTATGAAGTTACTAAAGTATAAAAAAGAGAGCGCAAGATCAGGCCATAATGAATTCCCATCTGCTCACTTCAATCTGCGTACTCAACGCAGATGCCAGTTTGCTGTTCGTTTTGAGGGTATTGGGTTTTTTCTTCTTCTCTTCCTAGACCTGGAGCATTTGAAAGTAGGAGCTGAGTGGTATTGATTGAAATCTTTTTATGGTGACATTCTTGGCAGCTAGAACCTGTGTTTAGAAAGGATACAGTAGATCATGGCCAGATTACCTGATGACTGCTTCCCAGCACTGAAATGCTATTAAGTAGGAGCTGGTAAAGTCTTGCAGTAGCCTATTAATTATAATACAATATGGAGAGAAATGTCATCTTGTGTAATATGAGAGCTATCGAGGCTGGGAATATATGGGCTTTGGAGAGACAGATTTAAATACCTATTCCCAACATTGTTCATAATATCATTGGGTTCCTCCCCCCCTCCTTTCTTTGTCCTAATGTAGAGGAAACTCAGGCAAATGAACTGCTGTCGTCCTCCAGACCATTCTCATTTTCTTGTGCTTGGTGCAATCAAAGGAGTTCATGCAGAAGAAAAAGGGGGAGATGCTGGAGGGCATGACTTTTATCCTGTATGGCTGATTCTCTGCAGCTATGAAGGTTGGCTTAGAAGGTGGACAGCCATGTTCTGCATCAGGATGTGCTTGGAAAATGAGAAAAGGGGGGCTGCTTTTACAGTATGCCATCAAAAAAGGACAGAAGAAAAAAAAAAAGTGGTTAAGATTTCTGCTGAGGCAGGAAAGGTGTTTTAAGAACAATGTGCAAAGGGGAAGGTGCTGAGCCTGAAGGTAGAGACACATGCCTGAGCCAGAATTGCCAGCAGTCCCTTCCAGTCTCTGGGGGACTCCATTCTCCCTTCTGTGGTCAGTGGAAAGAAAATGGCCTATGGTTTCTTGGAATAGTTAGCACTAATGAAGAAGTCTTAAGAAAGTCTGCCTGTGTTTGGGAAAGCACTGGAATACAGGAAAGGCAGAGAATCTCTTATGTATCCACAAAAAAGTTGGCTGCAATTATATCTGCAGTTGGTTAGTGTGCACTTTCATTCATTGATGATTCATCGATATCTCCTATCATGTATATTCTCTAGATGATTAAAAGATGTGCCAGGGAGGGGAGGCTCAGTGGTTTTGTGTCTGTCTTCAGTTAAGCCCAATTTCTTGTTCCAATGGTAGCATGCAAGATCTGTGTGTGAGCACTGCTGTGCCCTGCTATCGCAGGCACGGAGAACTGGGGAGGCAGTGGGTAGACACGCTGGTTTAGTTATCTTCCAAAACCTGCCTTATCAGGAGAGCAAGAAGCTGAGGGGGATTGCATTCATTTTTCTTTTTATCAATGTCCTTTTCTGAAAACTGACTGAAGTTTTTCATCCTAGAGGTGGGCAAAGGAGAAAGGTTAAATTCTCATTCAAATTTTCAACAAAATTTTAGACTTGCATTTATTTTAGCATTCATTTCCTACTGAAAATTATTGGAGGGTTTTATATAAAGCAGTTTGCCCCTACACAGAGGTCTGCAAAATCAGGCCTTGGAGATTTTTATTTTTTTTTTTTTTTACTTGCTTGCTCTCTGCACATTTCTAAGAAAAGCTCTTGAGTTTTGTCAAGTTCATTAGTCATTCACCATGTACTAGGAGTTTCAGTAGATAATCCTTGGTCTGTGGATCCATTTGTTCTAGGTATTTGGTGTTGGAAGTTGAACCTGGCTGATTTTTATTGGACTCTTCTTGAAATTCTTGGAATCAGGTTTCCAGTTAAAAACATGCATTTGCAAATTTAGAATTGGCTTACTGTGAGCATTCCTCATTTTCATTAAAAAAAAAAAAAGCCGTTTCTGCACACATCCCTGCCAGTAAATCCTTGCGTTTCTTTTTAGATCAAAAATAGCAGGATTCTGACTCAATTTAGAGTATTACAAACCTATTAATTGAAATAAAAGTGTGACTGCTTGTTCTCCTCTTGGTATGATCCATATTCTTGGAGCAAAGGGCATTATCTATATATCTGCTCTCACAGCCAATGAATTTTACAGCCACCTCTCTTTGCAGTCAGTTAGGAGTGCACATCAAAATATATAGCATTTTTCAGTAAAGCCAGGTCTTTATTCAGTAACTTAGGGGATTAAAACAATTTTATTCTCTTTAAAAAGTGCTTCCATCTATGATGTGATGTGAAAGGTTTTAGGTATTAACATCTACTGGACTCTTAATTATTAGAGAGAAAGAATCTGTATTTGTTAATTGACCTGGGGTTTTTGTGGGTTTAGTATGGTAGTTTCTATGATACAAAGACACAGCTCACAAAACAGCCATGTGGAGCTAAAGTGTATTTAGTAAAAGGTGAAGAAATTCTCGGCTTTAAGAGTTTCCGGATTTTTCTGTTTACAAGGGCAGTCCTAAATTGAGGCTGTTAGGCAGAAGAGGAAGCCAGGAATTAACCCAAACCCTTCAAAACTGGCCTTTAATAGGACATTATGACTGTTGTCTAGATCCTGAGCTGGCTTTTTCATATTCGAAAGAAGTCAGACAGCAGACACTCCTTCCTCTAGAAAGATACTTTGGAGATAATTTAGGGAAAGGTGCTTACTTCAGCCAAGGACAGGAGGCACAGTAATACAGTTCTTTCACTAGGTAATACTTTTCTTGACTCTCACTCTACATTATAATGTAATGAGGAAGGAGAAGGGAGGCTGCGCTGATACCTGAGTCACCTAAACTCAGTGTGGGATTTTAGGAAAGGTGCAGTCAGATTAACTTCAGTGCTAGAAATTTGCATCATTTAAAAACAAAAATGGATGGTAGTAATAGCCTGAGGTCTAGGGAAGCTGGAGATGTTGGGAAAGTATATTTATATGTGTAGTATTGTATAATTAGATATATGCTTTATTGTATATGTGCCTTTTTCCAATGCATTTTGAAAGTTTGTGATGTCATTCATGATATCCTACCATACCTTTTCGGAATGCACGACAAAAACCAACCCAAAGTCAACATCCCTTCTCCTACGGCGCGGTGAGGCAGATCCCTCTCCCCTTCTGCACCCTCCTTGGCAGCTTGACCCAGAGAGAGAACCATCTTAGTATTTTGCTGTGGGATTTCCTGGAGTCAGATGGCTTTTAGGAGTGGGAAGGGCTGCAAATTACCTGAGCTAAGTGCATTCCAGGTATCCAGCCAGAGCTGGTCTCGGAGCTGGTCCCAACCAACACAGCAGCCCCAGAGCAGCCCTTGGGACTCGCCCCAAGAGCTACACAGTGCCCCATAGAGTGCCAGCTCAGCCGTCTCCAGTTTTCTTCCACTCCACAGCTTTAAGTACAGCATGCTTGAAAACGGACTTTATTCTGCTTTTAAGTTCCCAACGAGGAACAGAGACAGACTTTAAAGCATCTGCCACTTGCTTCAACCTGGAAAAAGAAATCCAGGAAGAACAAAAGTCCTTTGGAAATGGTTTGCAAGTTTGACTGTCATGCTGCTGCCGCCCTAATAGCTGATGTAGAGGTGAGAGAAGGCCATCTGTAGAAGATGTTATGCGGGTTTATTAGCTCGAACACTTTGGTGAACAGCGCAGTGTTGTTTTGGTACTTTCCTGGCAGGTTGATGACCTAGTTTCAGATCTACTTATTTACCCTGCACAGATGCAGCATTTAAGCCTGCAGGCACGGGCATGGCATGAAGCCTGACAGCAGGGGAGAAGGCCAGGCCAGCATGCCTTCTGTCAGACCCTGAGCCCAGCAGCAGCCTGGTACCAGCTCCTCGGCACCTCTCTGCTGGGGTCAGGGACACGGCAGTCACAGAGAGTATGTGGGAGGAGAAATTAGCTATTGGGTAGTAAAGAGGTAGGATTTGCTGCCAAGTACATATATTCCTTTTTGTCCCGTTAAGAATTGTCCTGAAGTATAGGCCAAGGAGAACATCTCTGGTTTCCAATTCAGGCTCCTACAGCCGTGCGTGGAAGTGTGGGGTTACTGTCCTCCTCCACTGAGGCTCTGAAGGGAACATGGGGCAGTCGGGAGGAGGTGGTGTGTGCTGACATCTTGCCGTGCTGCACACTTGGTAGGCCAATCATCTGGCTTTTCAGTTGATCGTCCAGACAAGCATTCCTGGTTCCTGTTTGCTTCCAGCCTTCAGAAAGGTGGTTCTCCATATGCTCATGTGGATCTTTGTTTGGGAGGATAATTCCTTGTGCTCTCTCCTTCTATAAAAAGCTTCCTTTACATATGAATCATGGGACCTAATGCATCTGTAGACAGAAGTGACCATTTCAACAGACTTGCATTGCTGTAGTAAAACCTAATACTATTTACAGTTACAAAGGAAAAAAAAAAGAAAAAGACTGTGCTGTGTTTACTAGCAGTGCAGGAGGGGCTCATATGGCACGTACTTTGGGAGAAAGAGAACAGCGTGACCCAAAGCTTTGGGCTAATGCTGCTTCCTTCCTGGAGCAGGTATTGATTTAGGCCACAGCACTGCAGCCCAGTAAAACATTTGAGCCCGTGATGGCTCCTGCCATCCCTTTGATTTGATCTGGAAGTGCACAGGAGCTTGGCAGTTAACCATGTGCTTAATAATTACCATTATTTGTGAGATCAGGGACTTACCTGCTTATTTGGTGCAGCACAGCAGCTCTGGTTCGGGCTCGGTCGTCAGCACCCAGTGGCAGGGCTCTGCGGTGAAGATGTGTTCGCTTACATGTGAGTAGCAGCCTTAATCCCTCGCACTCGGCGGTACGTGATTGCCAGTAGCCTCCAGTCTGTTTTATCAATCATGGATAAAATACAGACGCCTCCCGCAAGGTGCGGTGGAGTGCGTGACTCCGTTATTGGCACAAGGAGGCCAGTTTGCAGTAAATTGGGCCATTTAGTTTTACCTCAAGTGACATCGAATAAGAAAAGCTTCTTGAAGGGGTAGAGGTCACTGAATCCCCTACTATGCACTTACTGGGATTTGACATTGCTTACTGGAAATGGATGTTCATTTCTGAACACACTGTAACAAGGGAAGGACTTTTTGGTTATTTTTGTAGTCGTTCAGATTCTGAAACTGTGATCAATTATTTGACAAATTGTCAAGTGTCCTCAGAGCTTGAACATGTTCACTTCCTCTGCCATGTAGCAATCTCCTCTGGCTTTCAGTGGTTCTCTCTTTCTCTCTCCCCCTTTTCCTTCTCGGAGCTTTAAGTCTGGGCCTGCTCTTATCTCCTGTAGCTTTGGGCTTCTAGGGGTTTGGGGAGTTGTTTGGGGGTTTTTTTTGTTCATTGGCTGTACAGTCTGTTTACATATTTTTGTACTCAAGTGTAGTTTTATATTAAAAACAGGAAAAAGAAAAAAGATAGTTGATTTGAGAAAAAAAAAATTAAGGTACGTACTCTTTGTAACACTTTAAAGATCTAGGGTACCTTCCAAGATGACTCCACAGTGATGTAATTATAATACTGTATATTTGCCTTCCTTTTTAGTTGGTTTTATTTTCTGGTTGTATTATTTTTTTTTTCCTAAAATGTATATCTTTTTATGAGAAACTGGAAACTTTTAATGCAAATGTTTAGAAAGATTTAAAAATGTAAAGTAAAAAAAAAAGTCATATAATTTTTTTTCCTGTTGGAAGAAAATGCTTTAAAAAAGGTTTTACTACTGTTGTATTCCAGGGTGGGGGTCACCACCCCCAGACTTGCTTCTTATGCTTCATTCTTGGATCCTGCTTTCTAAACATGCTCATTGCAGACATGATTGATTTGCTTACATTAGTTTAAAAAAAATCACCAACAAAACCACCTTTTTGGGTTATTTTTCTGTTCAAGTGCAATACTTTTCCTGATGTCTTATTAATGTACAGTGATGTATATTTTTCTTTTCTCAGTCCACACAAATCAGTGAAACAAAATGCTCTGTCTTAAATACATTCAAAGATAAGGTTCAAGTACCTATGTAAACTAAGATTGTGACTGACAAAAGGTGACAAACTGTAAATTAAGGCTAAAGCTCATACCTTAACTCCTGCTTTTGACACTGAAACACATCCAGTGTATAAATTAAGGTCATACCTGTTCTTGCCTCTTTCTTCCTTTTCTTTTGTAATTGCAGCTTTCTTTTTAAGAAAAGCACTTAATATTGATGTTTATTAAAAATAACAAAAACTTTTTTTTTTTTTTTTTTGGTCTGATCCAAACCCATTCAGTGGAGACTCTTGTTGACTTTGATAATGGATTTTGGATTAGGCCTAATCTCTTAGCTAGGGCAAAACTGCCATTTGCTCTAATGGGAGAGATTTGCCTGCGTAAGAATTACAGGACTCGTGTCCTTTATCTACCTGAGAGACCAGAAAAGCTTCTTTAGAGTTGTCCTTGTCTTATATAAGTTTAGATGGGACTTGTTTTACATATCATACATATTTATATATAGTGTATTTTTTATGCCTTTCCCCCCCCCCCCAATAGACTGAAGCCGCTGTTTGTAAATATGTATTTAGGTACGTAATAAAATAAAAAAAATCCCATTGAGATTTCTTTGAAAGGCAGTTACTGCGCATGCACAGTAGCCACTTTTGTCTTTAAAATTTGTATTTAAGATATTTCTTTTTAACCACGACAAAGGTGAGAAGACTGTATCCCATTCTGATTGATTGCCAAATTTATTTCCCAGACTCTTTAGTTTGAGTTCAAGAAGAAAAATGCATTCGGTGAGTGACTGTCGGGGTTGCCCGTGGGTTCTTACGCTCCAAGGGCCAAATTCTGGTAACCTCACGGAGGTTGTTCGGGTCCTGCCACAAACGGGGACTGCACGGAAGCAGTGGGATCATAGCAAAGTACACAGCGTTTTGTGAGCGTGATTTCAGGCTGTGGGGTCTGACCCATTTGTTAGGGCATCTTCCCTGACTCATACGGAGTTGCACTCTGCCCACTTCAGTGCTGCTTCCTTGAAGCAAGCCGGGTGAGTCATCTGGCAAATGACCACTTTTCTCCCAGGTTATGATTTTTTTAAGTTCTGTGACTGATGTTCTGAGCTCAAATTGAGGAATCTTTTAAATTTAAAAAATAAAAATCAGAGTTTATTCCAAAAAGCCAGTGAAGACAGTGGGATTTTTCCCATTGCTTTACATGGCCATTGGAACAGGCTTTTATAAAAGGAGCTCAGAAGTGATCACTATCACAGTGGTTTATATGAGCAACCCTAATGTAAACCTGTGACCCCCTGCTAAAAAAGTTTTGCCGCTATAGACTGAACTATGGAACTTGGTTTTTTTGGTTTTTTTTTTTGTTTTTGTTTTTTTTTCTTCTCAGTATACATGCATACATATGGTTCCACATCTGTATGTGTGTACTCTGTACATGTGTGAGTGTTGTACAGCCATGTGAGAGTGTGAGTCTGTATGTGTGTATAAATAAAAGAAGCTGCAGAAACTTTGTAATACTTTGTGAAAAGGATTATATTATAAAGGTTTGTACTGTCTTGAGTGCACAGCTACTGGAATAAATGTAGGGAATCTCAGGAACAAGCATATAATTTGTCCAAGAATTATTTCTTCTCAGAAGTGTAAGTGCAGTTTTTAATTCTGTATATTATTTAATATTTTACCAATAAAAATAAACTTCTGACATGAAAGGGTTTTCCATTCAAGCTTTCTGGAGACATTGGTGTACGCATACATTTTTTCTTTCTTGCAGCAAGAAACATGCATGGTAATTTGGCACCTCAAAGGAATCACATTTCTACCTGATAACAAATCCTATTAATTAACTAGAGAGACTGAATGTGTTATGAGTTGGCATTATGAGTATGGGTTATGAGACCGGTGAATTGGGCGCAGATCCACTTTTAATATTCATTGAAGCTAATGACATTCTTTTCATCAGCTTCAATGTGAAACTGGAGAAATATTCCCCCTAAGGTCCTACTATGTAAAATGGTGGCATCAGTCACCTGCCAATTGGTCTACCATTTTGAAATGAGTTAATGGCCTGAGGTCCAACTTTTTTCTGGAAAGCATTCAGGCCACATAAGCAATGCCTCTGACCCCCTCGCTCAACATGGGGTTTTGGCTGAGTTCCCCTCTGTTGTATCCAGAGGTGATCTTCCCAGCAGGGATTTATCGGGTAGTTGACGTTGCCTAACTTGTTCTTTCTTTCGTAACACAGCTATCAACCTGGTAGCGTTCATGGTACAAACTCCTCAGAATAAAAAGGAAGATCTCATGAAGCTTTCTAAGTTGTCTGTTGTTTGTTTTAAGAATCTCTCGTAAATTCTTGGTTAAAGATTAACCAGCCTCTCCCCATAATAAAAGTGTTCATCGTTGACATGAGAATGAAAACTCCTTCAGATATCATCTGAATAAAACTTAGTCTTCCTTTAACTCATGTTGGATATACGTTGTCTCCAACAAACGCTTCTGTCTGATGAGCAGAATTTCCCCTGTTTTCCTTTGCTCAGGATTGCCACGTTACTGGGTTTGCGTCAAAAAGACCCAAGATTCAGCTGATGGGATAGTCCAAATATTTAATGCATGGAGGAGAAATCACATTGCACCATTGTAAAACAGAAACAACTGACTCAACCAGCTCAAGGTCTTGTCCCAAAACTTACTGGAGATGGTGATGCTTTTTTCATGACTTCAGCTAAGGGTCTGAGAAGATGAGGGGAGAGCTTATAGGCAGAAACTAAAGGACTGAGAATCGTTAAGACTGCCGAGTCATTTGCAGGAGTGAGGTTCTGTGCATGGCTTCATGTTATTAAGGAAGAGAGTCTTAGAAATCTCCTGGCCGTGACTCAGGGACAGTGTGTTTTTTGTCTTTGTTGAAGTGTCCGGGTGAGAGTAACACCATGGTGTACCATTGCCTTTTTCTCTAGATCACTCTGTCAGCAGCTGGAAGCAAAGGGCAGGTTGACCTCACCCATTCAGCTCTAGGCAACAGGGAATCACGTCATCTCCTTCTCCTGCATCACTCCTGCTTTGCTGAGAAACTCATACTCTATTGAAAATAGCCTTTTGCTGCTTTATAGCAAGAGAGGCTTAAAAACTACTTTAGTGACCACTGTGCATGCTCTCATCGTTGAGTCTTAATTTGGTCGATGGGAGGCAACCGGTTCCAAAACACTTCATCATTTTCTCTGGTATCAGATCGAATTATTTAATTGCAGTGGGTCTTAAACTGGAGCATCACCCTTCATGTTGATTGACTGGATCAATCTCGTAGCCAGGTAAGTGACACACATCTGACCTGCCTGTCCAGCACCTTGGCATTAAGCTGAAATGCCCCTTGTCATCAACAGGCAGTGACAGCACAACTGAATTTTGAGCAGTGTGTGCTCAAGTGCTTTACCAAAACCAATATAATTTTCCCAGCTAATAAAGATTAAGTGTTGGTTCCTGGCTTTCACCCCTATAGTGCTAGTAGTTCTATTTTTATGCAGTACTTTCAAGAAATTACTAAAGCTTCATCTGAGGGTGAATTTGTGTTTTTGTAACGTGGTGAATCAAAGTACGTTTTTTCTCTGTTTCTGTGCTCGAATGTCAAACCCCAGCCCTCCAGTGAATCATCTCCCACCAAGACACCGCAGAATATATAACAGAACTGTGTTAATGGGAGGCAATGGTAGGCCCTCAAAATTGCGTTATGAAACTCACAATAATCAGAGGCTTATAAATAAATATTGCTTGGATTGCAGTTTTTTCACATGCTTGATTTTTTTTTTTTCCTTTTTAGTCAATCCTAATGTAGTTGGTCCTCAATAAACCCAGCTTTACCCTTCTGCCCTTCAGTGTTTATTTTTGTCTCTTCTTGGTGCATCATATCAGCATGTCGTAATTTCCAGCATGCAATTATCTGAGTTTTGTTTTTTTTTTCACAGCGGAGTACCTTAGGAGCCACAGTGACTTCTGGATTCAATGAAAAAAGAGTCAAAAGGATTACTCTGTAAGTACTCGGGTCACTTAAAATTTAAGACTAAGAACGAAAGCTCTTTTCAAAGGAATATACTTGTGAAATAGCCTCTATGTATCCTATTAATTCTTGGTACAGAGATTAGGGATGGAGTCCCAGAATACAACGTTTCCCAGGGATTTCTGTCAGTGGAGAAACGGAGCCTTTCTAATGAGACTATATAAATGCTCAATATTATCTCATTATTTTTCATTAATCCGTGCACACCAGCCCGCCTCCACACACTGTAATTCCATGTTACCACCCATGTTCACATTAAAATAGGAACAGATTATTCAAGACTCCCACACAAATCGTGAACCTCTATCCCTTCTGATCTGTCACCTGCCGTCCCTGGGACAGAGGAACCTCTCCTCCAGGCAAGAAAGTCATCTTTAACCCTGGCAGCCCAGCCCTTCAGAGCTAAATGCCTATTTTTATTCTTGGCAAATGCTCCTCTGGCATCCAGCATCTGAGCCCGGATGAAACTGCCCTGTCAAAACTGATTTTGAACAAAAAAATGCTTTTCAATGAACCCATTCTCTATGGAAAGAGTCTGCTTTTCATAGATTTGGGAGGATTTGGGGATTTTTTTCCACAATAAGAAAGCCTGAAACTCTAAACCCCCCAAAGGTTTCTGGGTTATTTTGTTTGGTTTCAAGAGGAAATACTTTCCTGCCCTCAACTCCTGTTTTCATATCAGTTCAAATAATGTCAAGACACTATTTGCTGGTCTTTCCCATTATTTTTGTTACTTTTCCAGTTTCAGGCTGCCTGTGTGTAGTTTATAGGGTGTGGTGAGGAATGTAAATTATTATTTTCATGTAGGTGTGGTAGCTATTCAGTCGTAAATCCTGTTTTCAATCCTTCTGACTATTTTATTTGTGATCTGTAATATTGATCTGTCTTCACGGCAGAGAACGTTGCAATCTATCAGGAGCAGGGACTTCTATTCCTTGCTAAAATAAAGTGTTCAAAGCACTCCCAGAAATCTCAGAGATGAGAAAAAAAGAGATCTTGCTCGAAGCCTTTCTGTTTTGTTTTTTGGTTTGGTTTTTTTCTTTTTTTTTTCTCTTTGAAATGAGTAGAGGAATTTGTTTCTGTGGTTGATTTGTTTTTATCAGTCAGTTGCAAAATCTGACCAGCCTCCCTTTTCAAATTCATCTCCCATGGTAGCATGCCACTGGCTGTCCCTTGATAACTGGCTTTAAAAAAACAAGTTTAAATGTTTGCCCCTGAATGCGATTCATGATGGTGAAGAAACAGGAGTAATCTACAAAAGGGAGCTCTGCAATTGCTGTTGGACTTGAGTAAAATTGTCAAGCTGTTTTCTGTTCCACGTGAGTCATTGCAGACATGCCTGAAACACAGCTGTATTTTCACAAAAGCTGTGAAGAGGCATTTTGGCAGCCTGCTGTCAGCAATACCACAGGTGCTCTGGCTCTCCAAAACCCTTTTCTGAATTGGTTCCATCTTAGGAAGGACGTGCTCCTGTAGGTGGCAGAAGGAGGTACATGGCCTATAGGACCAGATCCTCAGCTGCTGCAAATCTACGTGGCCCCAACAGCTTTACTGGAGCTAAGCTGATTTACCCTGTTTCTCTGTGAGATGCGAGTGCTCCTCTGAACTTCCTGGGCTATTTTACACGCTCTTATGGATATGCTCTGATTTGTGGACATCCTCTTGTACATACCTGTTCTGATAATAGCCCTTATAGCCACCAAAATGAGAAATTATGAGACAGTATCTGTCTGTATTAGTGCAACTTGACTTCTGGTTGTCAGCTCAGTCTTTATCTCATTTATGGATAAATCCAGACATCTAGTAATACAGTCATTGCAGATTTGTAATTTTTTTTTTTTTTTAAAGGTTAGCTTGAGGTGTGTAAAGTCCTTGTGCCAGAGGTTGTGGAAAGTATCAGTCATTGGTCTCCATGAAAACTAAAGTTCAGGTGTCACATGCTGTATACTCAAAACTGATGGCCGCGCTTGACCATTTTGGCCAGTGTACTCTGAAAAGCCTGAAATATAGTTGTCCTTGGATAACTGTATATTGTTGTCTATCAAAGAGATGTTTCGATGACTGACCTGAAAACAACCCAAGTCCTACCAGCTTGAAAAGCTTCTCCTTTTACTGAAGTGGCAGAAATGTGTTAAGGTGACGGTTGCATTTCCTGAGCAGTGAATGCACCGATTGGATGCCAGCAGTACATACCGAGCGGTATGTTGCTGCTGTGTGGCCACGATAAGGCATTTAAAGTGCTTTTTTCTTGGGAGTTCTGTTTAAAAATTCATTTCTTGAATCAAATGTTCTCTTTTCCCTGCTTTCTTCCAGTAAGAAAGCAGAAGTTGTCAGTAGACATTAGAACACACCAAGGTTTAAATCAATCCAGGTTGATATTGATTATTTGCATTATGTTAGTTCTTAGAAGCCCTTCAGAGCTAGGTGGTATTCTAGTACAGAGCAAAAATAGGTCCCAGCTAGCACTAACAGTTCTATTGTCTAGTTATAAAAAGAAACCAAGCTTCTTCTCATTTTCCGAAGTCCAAAGGTATTTTTGTAAAGCTATTCTGAATCCTTTATTTGTCAATTTGTAGACACCAGATTTGGAGACAGTATTCCAGTAACTGTCCCTGTAGCATCTTGCTGCATCTTGAGACTATTCCCCATGTACATATATATGGATATATACAGAGAGATACATCCTTGTGTTCTGATTAATGGCTTTTCAATGCCATTTGTAAAGCAACGAGCTGTGCTTAACAATTGTGCACTTGGACCTTGTGTTTAGCCGACCTATAGCTTTGGTTGAATCACTGCTTTGCAGAATACAACCCCCTTCCTTATAAATGTGGTTAGCATCGCTGGTCCTTGGATGGCTGGTCTGAAGCTGAGATGTACTAAAACGCGCGTTGGTCAAAGAGTCCAGCTACCTAACACATCCTGATGGCTTTGGATAACTGACATCCTAACCTTTATCATATTCTCACAGCTCTGCCTCATCAGAGAACGTTACCAGCTCTATTTCTCTGGGTTTTTGGTTAGATCTTTTGGTAAGATATTAAATGATCTCGGTCAAACCCACATCTACATGGGATGTTGCTAGAAACACTGCAGCTGGATGATGTCCTATTAGCAGTTCCTACTGAAACTCTCTGATACATACATTGGGCTGTGATCCATCTAATACATGAGCATTGATTTCTTATTATTTTGTTGTTGTTGTTGTTTTCTCCAGAGAGGGCGGAATTGATAATGGTATCAATAGGATGCCATTTCTATGCTGGTCATATCCGCTGGAAAGGAAGTTAAGATTAAGCTGGTGTGATCCACTAGTCCACAAGGCTCTTCAATTGCTCTTAGGAGAAAACTTTATGTAACAGATGAAAGATAAAGGACTTTCTGGGTTTGATACAGACTTAATTATAAAAGAAAACTTAAGCTCTTAAGGAAGGAATGGCTTTAAAGATAACATCACGAGCCAGTTCATTCAGCTTCACGTGAAATTGCTGATACTTTAGTGACCTCTGCCTCTCCTATCCTGCCAAATTCAGAGGACCCCAATACTGCCCATATACTTCCTTTCATCATATGTGTTGCTGCATTGCTGAGACTTCTTTGAGACCCCGGCTCTTAATAGGGAAACATTTGCTGTTATTTCAGGCAGATCTGTGCCCATCTAAGCTAGGCTGAATAGGCCATGATGACCTCTGATGCAATTTTATGTTTAGTCATTTGCTCCATTCCACTACCAAGCTTACACACTGCCAAAATCCCTAACAAATTTTTCTTTTTCTTAAGTGGAATGGTGGTGGAATAAGCCAAATGGTGATTTTATAGCACAATAGTTCACCTATTGCTGCTCTCTCAGGGTACCCTCTGATTTGTCATTTTTCAGAGCCTTTGCACCATTTAGTTTACCCCGTTCCGCACTGGACCAAAAAGAGGGTTTAAGTGCAAAGCACTGTGTATCTACCTCAGAGGGTGTTTAGGCAGTGGTATTCCACAACAGCTATTTTGGGCTATTTCCCCACATAGAGAAGCTCTAGTGCTTATCTCGATGGAACAAAAGTCAGGCCTGTTCTTCTAGATAAAATGCTTTCCTCTCCAACTGCCTGATGGCTTATCTCTGGTCTTGCAGCATCACTCATAACCCTTCTTCTGACCCACTTAACTTTCTGCTTTTAGCAGAGCTGGGTTGGGGGCAGGGAAACTTGATTAATGAATAATATTCACTTTCTTTTAATGTGAAAAACTCTTCAAGTGCTCCATGCTCACATAATTAGGAGAGAAATCTCTATTCTTAATCAGCTGATAAATTATCTATAGGCAATGCCTTAAGAATGTATTTCTGGTGCATTTTGTTCATACTAATTATTGGGTTTTAAGCATTTTAAAAAATCTCCTAACAAAGAAAAGAACTTCAATAATGTCATTTGACACTTGTCACCTTCTTTTCTTTGCCTGTTTAAAAAACAAAACAGTGTTATCTCTTTTCAATATCCAAAGCAATTTCTATGAAATCAATATGTTAGCAAGCATTGCAATCGCCTTTTGAGCTTCAAAAAATAGGTAAGGACTGAATACAGGTAGTCAAGGCAATGAATGCGTTATCTCTTCAATTTCAGTTTCAGCCCAGTGGCAGGTGCAGCCAATGCAAGCTTGTTTGTTAATTTATTTTGAATTAAGTTGGTAGTTTTAAGCCATTTTCTAGTGAATGATTGTCAAAGTGTTTTTATCAGCTGGAGCTGACTTGTGTTAATTCAGATTCAGCTCCTTGGAGAGCCACCACATGTGTAGTTAAGCAGAATTCAGTCTGGTTTCCTATTTGAATATTAATTTTTCTGAATGTCTTCATTCTACACTGTGTGGGAGGGACTGCTCAGAAAATGCTCTTCTCTGTGACTATGTGCAAACAAATGCAACAGAGTGATAGAGATGATCTTGTTCATACACTGCCACTGGGTGGTCTGGTGAAACAAGGAAGGATAAAAATTCTGGCTATTCTGCCAGCTGTGCCAATGTTGGGACCCTCCAGGGTAGACTACGGAAGCGGAAGCCATGGACACTGCAGCTGAAGACACGGCTATTGGTGTGGGACTAACATGAGAATTCTCCCCTTCCTCCCAAAACTAGTTTAAGCGACTGGTCGGAGGACTACCAAGGTGCAGGTGACAAGATACTTGGCTGGTTTATGGTTTCAGCTCCAGGGAGAGGAAAAGGGAGGATGTAATCGCTTGCACATCCAACTTGATTTGGAAACAGCAAAACAAGCAAGCAAATCAGTTAATGACTATCTTCACATGGCACAGAGCCTTTTGCTTTCTTGTACTTACCTTCATTCCTTCTATTAATCATATGCAGTGTCACCATTACACTCACTGCTTTCCAAGGACAATTTCACCAAGTCACCTTTGATTTTATTATTTATTTCTATGCGTTCATTCATAGGTGAAAAAGAAGAATGAAACCTGCTTTGCTTAGCCTGTAGGGAGCTATGATTTCACTATGCTGGCATATTGAGTTGCAGCCACGTGTCACAGATCTCTTGCTTGTCACCTCCCAAGTTCTTACTATTGCCTATCACTTTAGCATTAATTCATTGCTAATCACTTACTCCACCCAGATGATACCCATATTCTTCTACTCATGAGGGACCACCTGATGTTTCATTTGGGGAGGATGGAGAAAGGGAAAAGCAAAACCTAATAACTGCGCTGCGAACTGTGTAATTAATATATTCCATATGTGAAATTTAATTTAAACGTTATTAACGATGAATCTAGCTCTTTGACCAGCGCATTTCTCCTCCAGATATTGTGATGCAATTTTGTCTACACAAGGGAGCAGAAGGAAAGGACTCAAATCTTCCTTTCTGAGTTTGTACGGAATCTAGCACTCCCAGGTCTTGGTGGATGACTGAGACAACTTAGCATTAACACTTGCAAATCATAGTCATAAAGAGTAACCATTTTCTCTGTGCCATTGCCAAAGTCACTTTTGGTAGCTGTGCTCTGAGTCAGGCTGGAATCTTCTGACACAGAATGGTCGAGATTGGCAGAGACTTCAAAAGATCACCTGATCCAGCCCCCTCCCCAAGCAGGGTCACCTAACAAAGGTTGCCCAGAGCTGTGCCCAGCTGGATTTTGAGTATCTCCAAGCATGGAGTACTCACAACCTCTCTGGGAAACCTGTGCCAATGTTTGACCACCCTCACAGTAACAATGTGGGGGTTTTGTGCAAAGATCATGGCAGTGTTGGGAAACAGGATGCCCGTGTGGAGCAAGGCGGGGTGTTGCACACGCTGGACAGATAAGATCAGGGCAGAGCTCCTTTTTCGGTTGGCGCCAGTTGCTGAGCTCTGCTCCCTGCTTGCAGCACGTGTAGCGACGGGGAGCCACCTTATCTACCAGCCCTGAGCAAGGAAGCCTTAAAAGATGTCTGGGAACATTTTGAAACAGATTTTTGTCACCCCGGAAGAAACATTATGGGAGAATAACAGACCCTTGTAGCTGTAAAGCAATAATGACAAGATAAAGGCACCCATCTTGTCCTTTGTACATATCTAATAGTGCAACAGCAACTAATTTTAATGCCTTTATTTCGGGATGTAGAGGAACAAGATCATTTCCTTTTCTTAGCTCTTCTTACTATTTTGTTTCCTAATGTAATGCAATCTTTTCTATGTGTATACGCATATTGTGGGAGGAGTGGAGGTCTGTATGCACATACAGAGAATTGGAACATGCTAAAATAGTGAACGTTAGTATGGAGTTTGAGGAAACACAACCATGAAAGTCAAAAGATGGATTCCTACTGTATTGCGTGGAACATCTCGGGTACCACTCAGAGCCTAGATACATGACATGGAACACTTTGCTGGACTTGCTTGACATGTAACATCAAGCCAAACTTACAGAATTAAATTTTCACCAAAGGCAATACCTTTCTGTGCTCAAAGGATGCCTTATGCTAGCAGACGGGTTCTAGAAAAACATGGACAGTGTAAAATGCCCAGAGAATGCAAAGTGTGGTTCAGGAAGGGTTCTTCAGAAGATAAGTTGGGTTGATCTGGTGATTGCCATCAGGTAAATGATAGCTGTCCCTGCTACCATTGATAAAATAATGGATAAAATATTAAATCCCAGTGGAGAAGTGAGGGAAGGAAAGCCAGAAAATAACCCACAAGTGGAATGGGATCATATCAAAACCTGCTCTATTTCGTATAAAATTGATTCACTTTATTTACTCCCAAATAAGCACCTGAATCAGGATGAATCAATACTAATGGAATCACTAAATGTACCTCGATTTAGTCTAGTTTAAAACGTATTTCAAAAGAGAACCAAAGATAGGCTCTTAGAAAGTATTTTAATACACTGATGCATGAAATGCTGCAGTCGGATAAATTCAGATTATCCTGGGTAAGGGTATTATAACACAGAATGAACACAGACAGCAGAGACATAAAAGCAAAGAAACTGTTAGTGCCAATTTCTTGAGAAATATCAAAAAGGGTGATGTGAGAAGTGGTGGTGTTCGAGTCCTGGCACCAGCTAACATTTGCATTGCTACTGTTTGCCCTGCGCTTGTGCAGCGGTACAAGCGACAGCTCAGTCTCCAGCAATGCCAAATACTATTCTATTTAACTTTTTTTTAATTTTACCAATAAATGAGAAGTATGTCTTGTTTTTCTTCAAAACTTAGTCATCTCAGACACACCTGGCACCACTTCTGTTTTGAAAAAGGTGGTATCATATATTCCTGAATGCTTTGAAACCTGATTTCGGAGTATGTTAATCTGTTTTTTATAGTGTTTTCTAATATGAATTAGTGTCAGTGCAAATTTCTGCCCTGTTTGCAAAGTGTGCCACCCAAAAAAGATGAAGTTAACGTGAAAGCCAATCAAAAGCTGGACTAAGAAAAAGGTCAAAAATATTATTAAGCATTAAGATTCTGAGAAGTCCCTGTTGTGCAGGAGATCGTAACAAGAAGAGGAAACAGCACAGCTCTCGTGATAAAGATCTGGTGAGCAAAGAAGAGGGGAGGAAGTAGGGCACGTGTGATGATTCCTGTTACAGGATGTGGCCCTCCTTTTTCCCATTAGGTGGGCTTTGGCTGAAATATACTGGAATTTGGTTAAACTCAGAAATAATTTTACCTTTTTGCTTATTTCATCAAGTGAATGAGACCCTTTGTTTTTATAGTTGCAGAAAGGCATCTGAGACTGAAGTTGTCTGATCTCAATGAAGCATTCTCTCCTCCCCTGGCCCCCGGTCCACCTTGGACCTGACCTGGAAGGAGTTGCTGCCACTTGTCTCCAGGTTCACCATCTCTGTACCATGCTTTGTGTGCAACTCAGCTATTTTCTGTGACCTGGGATGGGACTCCTAGCATTGTCCCATTTTGGCACCAAACAGAGTGGCACCCAATTGCCAAGGCTGGTGACAAGTAGGGCTACAAACACTCCATTTAAGCTCTTCTTGTGCAAAAATTTTAAAGGTTTTAAAGCCCCTGTTGCTATTGTAAGGCTTGAGCAGGTCTACAGTATTTAGACGCATCATCTAAGAGATGAGCAAAAGTTAGTTAAATGACCTCAAATATAAAAAATACATCATTATTCCTGTCACTCAGTACAATCTGCTGTGTGCCTCCACCATGGAGGCTTGGTTTTTAGTCTCTTAATGATTGTCCTCTGCTTTTACCCACAGGCAAACCCGATGAACAAGGCCAGAGTGATAGATGTCCACCTATGTCCATGTGTGTACTGAAACTGTAATTCATCTAGTTATGTACAAATGCTGAGTCTCAGAGGATGGAGTGAGATAGTCCAACCTTGGAGGGTACCATCCTCTTCAGACACTCTGCCTCAGACTGGACCAGGGTTTACCTCTGTGGATGAGTGGATAGACAAATTTCCTCCCCCAGTGAGGACACCAACCAGATTACAAGCAGGACGGTCTTCTCTGTGCCAGCAAATGTTGGGTTTGCTAGTGGGGTTTGGCAGCCCTGCTGAATTGAAAACAGAAGTGGGCACCTCAGTGTTTTGGAGTTTTTGATGGTTTTTTTTTTAGCTCTGATGTAGGCACAAGCAATTTCAGAGGAGGAGAAACACAGTCAAATTACACAAAGCTCACCAAACAGCCGCGAGTGATTAGTAGCTGAGAATTGCTCAGGGCAGACTGGGCAGGGTGTGCTAATTCGTCCATGCATGAAATTTTACTGGGGTGTGAGAAGAGGCGATGGTGTGGCAGTGGGGAAAGGAAAGAGCAAGGGGAAAAACCTGCTCTGTGCCCAGAGAGGAGAGGAATCACCTCATCTATTGCATTTGGAAAATGCTGATATATGCAGAGAGATGCAGGGCCCCAAGTTTGTCTACGGAAGTTTTTGATATGAAGAAGGTAATTATAAAACTTGATTGACAAAAAATTAAAAGGTGAAAAAGGTGACTCCGCCATCTTCCGTCTTCACACAAGTTTTTACCTAGCTCCAATAATAAGTTAGGAACACAAAGGCATAGAGCTGAAATGGTCTAACAAGCAGTCTAACAAAAGCACACAGACAAGAACAAGTTTAACTCTCATAGTAGAAAGAAATTAAATCAGGATAATATTTATTCAAGCTTTTGTGCAGTCCGTCTGCAGAGATTTATTGTGGAAGGGGGACGAGGCCCATCTCACCCTGTACCTTTTCAGGCAAATTTGGCAGGCAGAGACAGTAAATCCTGGCAGTGTGTGGTTATCTCCCCAGTGTCCTGAAAGGTGCTTTGGTTCGTCTTTCCACATCGCACAACAGAAACATTGCTGCTACAGGGCAAGAGGGCTGAAATCTCCTGCCTGGCCCCCAGGAGAGGTTTGTATCCAGGACACACAAGGAAATGGGTATTTTTGGGTACTGTCTTGCTTATTTAGCACTTGTCAAAATAATGAGAAAAATAATTTTGCAGATTTTATCAGAAGAGTTTGTGGTTGGCTTGAACTGGTGCTTTATTCTGCAGGGACTGTTAAGGGCCTGGAGTTTTTAAAAATGTTGACACAGGGATGTTTTTTCCATTTCTTTCTTCCCATTCACCACAGAATGAAAACAAAATCCAAACAGAAGCCTAGCTGATGCCTGTTGTTTGCTTCTTTCCATGCTTTTATTTATCCTTATTGCTTGCTACCTAGTGTTCTCCCTGCCTTTGGAGATGCTGGTGAAGAAACAAAAGGGGAAACAAACCTCTGGCAATGAAAATTTTCAAGATACATCTATGCTTTGCTATGTAGAGATGAAAAGGGAAAACTCAAGTCTAATCCTGAGATGTTTCAGTTTTAGGCTGCCAGATAATACTCTAACCCTCTTGCATGTGCTTTAAAACAGAAACTGTCTTGCTATGTGTGTAGAGAACAAGGAAACAATCCTTTTCTGATCACATCACGGAAAACCCTTACATTACTCTGTCCTAGAAGCCATGCATCTAGTTTGAAGATCCATGTGATTTGTCTTCTAAAAAAAAGTTAATAATAATCTTTCCAAAAACAAAGATCTTCTTTTTACCCTCTTCAGATGCCTTTCTGTCAGGGCTGTTTTCAGGTCAAGAACCTGCCTCTGGTTTCAGGTGGCAGCTTGTCAGACAGGATTTTATTTTTTTTTTCCCCATGGATGAATGATTTGCCTTATTCAGGAATTCTAAAATTATTATTGTTCTCTCTGGGCATGAGAAACACACCTGTAATTTCTCACGGAATATGCTTTGTGACAGAAAAATTGCATTCCCTCCCGCGCCGATGCGTGAAATGTATCCTTACGTAAAGCACAGCTTAGCTCATCTGTTTATTGCTCCATCAGAGGCAGCGGCCATGTGTAAATGCTTGGCGTGTTTGTTTGTGTGCCGGCGGTTAATGCTCATTAAGCAGAGAGACTAATAGCACTGCCTGGAGCCAAGCAAAGTGGAAGGCAGTTGCTGTATGAATTTCCCCAGCTTGATTTGGCAAGCGCGGGCGGCACTTAACCTGCGGCACCCCTGCTGATCCTCTTCCCAGTGTCGGCTGCCCGAGCTTGTGCCAAAGCCCAGAATGGCTTTATGAATGGCATCTCCCTGCACAAAAGGCACGGATGGTTGGGGTGGGGGAGTGTTGGACTGCTGCTGTGTGTTGGGTAGTGATGGAGCCATCCCAGCAGTTCCATTCTGCCTGGGTTTCCTCTGGGTTTCCAAGCTGTGATCCCCTCCACTGCCCGTTGCTCCTCCTAGGTTATCATCTGCTCCGTTTGGTCTTGGCTGGCTGATTTCTCCCCCAGCTTCTTTTTTGGCACTCGGAGAATTATCTATGTGTGACAGCAGAGGGGAAACTGAGGCACCTGGCTATAGAGTGTGTTGTGTGCCGGTGGTGTAGTTCTAAACAACCAGAAAATATCACCAGGCTGACAGGTCAGAGAAAGATCAGGGTGCCAATAACCTTCTGCTTTCTCCACTCAGGAGAGACAGACAAGGGTAAAAATCTGGCATAACACAAGGGCAATATGGGTTTTCCCAATTTGTTTGCATCCTGTGCAATTAGAGGAAAGGGTCAATTAGGGAGAAAGGTGGGAAGCACTTTGCTTTTGTTCTGGCATTTGATTCTCAAGGATAAACAAGCCTTAGGTACCTAGGACAGGTGTTTTTCCTAAAAATCTGTACCTGTGGAGTTGGGGTGTCCTCTGAGCTGGCTCATACCACTCGGTAAGCATGGGAATGGCTGTCATGAGAAGTGTCCACAGAGACAATGCCCAGGGGAGGTGCCATATTGAAGGCATCAGGTCCCAGCTCTGACAGCTATGAAATCACCTTGTCAGCTGCACTGGGTGGATAAAACACAGAATAGACCCTGCAAGGGAGCTAACATGTTCGGTGGTTATCAAGGAGCCAGGTTCCAAATGGAGTCACTCATTTCTAATATTAGTATTTTATTAGAGCCATCTTGTTTGGACTTGGCAATATCTGAAGAAGCCTCATCTTGTTACAGAAGGGTTTGTAGGTGTGTGTGGCAAAGCCCAAGGTCTGAATTCAGGCAGGAGTTTGAAGGTAAAATGTAGCATGATGCTCCCAGCTGTGAATGGAGGCTTCCAAATATGATGATGGGACACACAACGGCAGAAGGCGAAGGACATACTCTGCAGCAGGGTACCACGTTTGTGGAGAGTAGGCTCGAGGTGCTGTGCATTACCTTGAACCAAGGGAGAGCTTTTTGCCAAGGTCCCTTGGGAGGAGAAGAGCTCAGGGGGTCCTCACTACAGTTTGGATGCTGAGGATTGGGCTGGGCACAGAGTGGGTGGATGTGAGAGGGAAGCTGGCAGTGTCTGCTTCTGCCTGCACTGGGGCTCTGGCCATGGTCATGCCAAAAAGGCCAAGCTTTGGTCCAGGTATGTGCAGAAAACCATGCCTGGGTAAATGTCATGCTTTAAAAAAAAAAATAAATAAAGAAAAGCTAATCAGTCTTGGTGGCTATGATTGGAGATTCTGGCTTTAAGTCTCTTGGGATAAAACCCATTGTGTTTTTCTCTTCTAGAAAGTGGAAAATATCAAGTCCATCAAGAAAGACTGCTGCATGGCCAAAGAAAGCACAAATGAATTCTGAAGGGGATTGTCCTCAATGCTTATGGTTAAGAAGGTAGTTCAAATGCACAGTGTTAGTACTAGAAAAACTAGGCAGTACTTAGAGCATCCATAGGGTATTTCTCTGATAAGCAGTACAAAACTGTCTAAGGGACTTGGGCACCAGAATCTCACTCATTTTGTCTGACAGCTTTGGGCTTTTCAGCCTTCTGCAAACATTAACAAACAATTTGTGTGGATGATGAGTATTTACATTCAAGTTATTATTGTCAGATAACTTTGAGTCTTACAGAGTGGTGGTAGCTCCATAATAAAAATTACCTTTTCTCAAGGATGACTTTGGTCTTGAGTGACAATTTCACTCTTCCGCTCTGCAGAAAAGATGCATCTGACCTTCAGACAGCCTTTGAAACTAGCTCTTGAGTTTGGTGAAAATACTTTACCGATGAGATATTGAATGAAAGCTGTCACATTTTACTTTTTCCTTCTCCTTTTTCCTTTTTGGAAGGACAAATATCCTGTTCAAATTCTTAATCTGAAAGATTGAAGTACCACATTGAGGAATGAATTTCGTGCATGATGGAATCACAGGAGTGCAGAGTTATGGGGAGGTGAGATGAAAGATAA
The DNA here is from genome assembly GCA_013400055.1 of Nycticryphes semicollaris. NCBI lineage: Eukaryota > Metazoa > Chordata > Aves > Charadriiformes > Rostratulidae > Nycticryphes > Nycticryphes semicollaris. Next base: position 1,758,319 of record VXBJ01003999.1, on the reverse strand, counting down.
CTCCATTCTTATCATTCCCTCACTGAAGGTTTCCTGGTCCTTTTGTTGAGCTCAGGCAACTGCCCCTTGCTATGATACTTAAATCAATCTTGTCCTGAGATACGCAGGTCTTCCTAGCTGTTCACAGCCCAGGGAACATCTCCATCCATTCCGGGCTCAGGTTTCTGCTATGGGGACTAGCTTCCTGGGAGCTCTGGTAAATCTTAAGGCCACAGCCCTTCAGCCCCTTTCACAAGAGCTTGACCCAGTAAAGTCAATGAAAGTGTTACCATGGTCTCTGAGAATGTTTGGACTCATATATCAAGCAGCACATCCATAAGGATTGATGTACTGCATGCAAAATATAAAAGCAATCACTATGGAACAGGAGTTGATTTATTTTAACTTGACTTAATACATCTTCTTATTCTAGCTTAAGAGCATCCAGAAAAGCTTTTCTAGTCAATTTTCAAGTGTCAACAAGCTGTTTTTCTTGGTCTCATAAACTCATCTTTGAAATGGGAATAACTTAGTCTCCCATATGGTGTTGAAAGCTACTTCATAGTAAAAATCTCCTGTATATTCATACAAAATTTTAGAGGAGCAGGTGGAAATTATCTGGCAATTAAAGTTAGTGTTATGGAGCTAGGACTTGGAATGACAAAGTCAATCTATTCAAAGTTCACATCTCCCACTCTCAGCAGTTGGTTACGTGACTGTTCATTGTGCTGCTCCTCAGGGGTGAAAAAGGCCCTTGAAGAGATGGCAAAAGATTTCAGCTGATGTCTGATAACTTTATTTGAGCAGATGATTACATTTATCTGAAAGGAAATGGTTAAAAGCAGTTCTGGCTCTGACATAGTTCTGTACTTATTGGGGTATTAACAAAGAAAAGTATTTTTCTGTGAATGCAGGAAGTGGCCTCCAACAAAGTTTACAAAATTTCACAGAAAAACTGACATAAAAAGGTCAAGACTCTCCTCATCATTCATGTCTTATTTTATTTCAAGCAGCACATTTCTCTACTCACTTAAAAGGGAGGTTGTTCCCCCCCTTTACTCTGCCCTGGTGAGGCCACAACTGGAATACTGCATCCAGTTCTGGGCTCCCCAGTTCCAGAGAGACAGGGAACTACTGGAGAGAGTCCAGCATAGGGCAACAAAGATGATTAAGCATCTTCCTTATGAGGAAAAGCTAAGAGAGCTGGGGCTTTTTAGCCTGGAGAAGAGAAGGCTGAGGGGAGACCTTATTAATGCTTTTAAGTATCTGAAGGCTGGGTTGAAGGGGAATGGAGCCGGACTCTCTTTCTTCAGTGGTTCCAAATGACAGAATGAGGGGCAATGGGCACAAGCTGGAACACAGGAAGTTCCATTCAAATATGAGGAAAAACTTCTTTCTGGTGAGGGTTACAGAGCACTGGAACAGGGTGCCCAGGGAGGTTGTGGAATCCCCTTCTCTGGAGACCTTCAAGACCTGCCTGGATGCAGTTCTGAGTAATGTGCTCTAGGCAATGCTGCTTTAGCAGGGGAGTTGGACTAGATGATCACTAGAAGTCCCTTCCAACTCTGACAATTCCATGATTCCGTGAAAATACTCGGGTCTGAGCAGCAATATAGGATGGTTGCCACCACCATGAAGGGGGTAGTGTTCATCATCATCTTGCAGAAGCAGCTAAAGGTGTATCAGTCATCATTTTTCAGAATTGCATGGAAATGTTGTGACTGTTCGTAGCTGATGTTAGATTACCAAAGAAACATTTTTTTCTCCATTGCAGAAATGGCAGATTTCAGGATTATTTTTCTTGTTTCTCTGCCTTTTTTCAGTTTATGCAGAATCAATTATTTCTCATAACTCCCTGAAAGGGTTTGCTCAAACTTTCCAAACTGTCTTGGCTGGAGAACTTGTCATGGATTCTGGAGCTAAAATAGTTATCTAGTACTGAGGAATAAGCATGTATAAACAGCTGGTTTGGCTGAAAATTTACAATAGTTTACAATATTGTTTCAAATACATAAAAAAATGAAACACAACATTTCAGCAAGGTCCCACCAATGGACAGGAAGTTTTGCTACCTGTATCTTGTAGACCACTATTCCTGTTTAAATTTCTCTCTGATGTAATGGTGAGGAGTATCACGCTGTTGCCATGCAATGAGAATCCAAGAGAGAATCTTCAGCAGTGTGGATGCACATCCACTCCTGACAAAACAGAAGCAAATTTGCATCGCTGGTGGGAATGGAGGAGGTCCCTTGGGGTGGCAACACGTCTAGACTGTACTGATGGAGAGAAGTGCTTCAGGGTCAGCCATGGAGGGTTTTCAGAATCAGGTGAGGGATGTTGTTCTAAATACATCAAACTGCATATTCCCTTCACCCTACAAGTAGAAAATGGGTATGAGCATATGAGCAGCAAGCAGTTCCCTGGGGAGCAGATGCTCTGGTGTGATCCTAGAGTGATTCAGGGCCTGATCCTCAAGCATCTGAGGGCTCTCTCAATCCTGCTGGGGCCACATGGTGATTGGGGAATTCAGTTCTTGGCAAAAGTGGTCTTGGAAGAAGTGAGATTAGCTGGTTTAAAATTAAGGAATGAAAATTAAAAAGAAGCACAATCTATATCAGCTGGAAGTTGATGCATTTTAAATATAGCATGGTTCTTTATTGCAACCTGTGTAAGAGTTTTCTAATGCCTCTCATTTATTATAAAAGCTGAAAGAGCTTTGGATAGTGGGATAAGCATGCATTTGACTTGGTTCTAGGCATGACAGTAGCTAGAAGACAATAGTTGCCAACAGTCCTGTCTAACTCAGATGATCTTGATTTTTTTATTTGTGCTGTCAAACCCTGCTCCCTTGTACCTTTCTGATGGAGCTTTCCCTTTGAGAGCAGCTTTTTTCCCTGTCAGCATTAACCATACTTTCTCTGTAGGACATGAAGAGCCTTGGAAAAATAACTCTCTGCTTCACTGGCAAGAAATGCTGGGTACCAAGCAAGGAGGACACACAGTGTGGAAAGAGGTTTGACCTCTAAGGTTCAGAGTATGCCAGCAGACAGCAGCAACACATCTAAGATGATATTCAGGAAGGCATTCTTTGCTCCTGACAGCAACAGGAAATACTAGACCAACTCTCTTTTCCTCTCCTCCCTGAAAAGGACAGTGAGAGGCCAGGTAAGCCTTTACCACCCCTTGGCAAGAAAATATTTGTGCTTGAGAAATCGGTATGTGTGGATGCTAGAAGTAGTGCAGTATTAGGCTGCGGGATTCTGTTCTGAAATAAACCCAGAGCTTGAATGTTTTGAGGTTTCTTGACACTGAAAATGAATATATTTTTACAGCTGTTTACGATGTGGGTTATGTGTGTTCTGTGCAATTAAAATATTTTGGTTTACATGCTCACGTAGCATTGCACCTGGAGTTTTATGGTGCTTTTCTTCTTGTTCTGGGAGGAACATCTTCCCGGACAGGTAAAGAACACTGAGTGTTTGGATGGCCAACTAGGCAAGGTAATAACAAGAATGAAAACTATGACATTCTAAGTAGAAAAACATGAACTTCAGTCCTTTAATATAACTTGGAAACAATATTTAAAAGTTGGCTAAGAGTACTTACCTCTAGCCACAGATTAAGCAAAATGTCTATTTTATTCCTTTTTCCCTCATCAGACTGTTTAAACCTGCTAAGATATTAGTTTTGACTATGAGTTTTCATGCACAATTTGAGCTGCACATATATTCTTTTTCATCTAATATGTAAAATAATTGGGTTTTAAACAATATCATAGACTTGTTGAAGTTACATGTTAGATGTAGCTAATGGTTATGAAGTATGGAGGGTGTTTCGGATCATTCTTTGAGAGTAAAGATGCTGAAGAAAGCCACAAGTTGGAGCAGTTCAAATATTTTCTTGACTACAGCTTTTGCTCTGTCCTGTGAATTTCCGTTCATTGCCAGGATATTGGGGATAAAGGCTATCCTGAAGAAAAATAACTTTTAAGTAGTGAATAATACTGCAGTAAGAGCATAGGGTGTGTGGCATGTGTGAGCTGAACACCTTTGTGGGAAGGCTTATATTGAAACTTTGAATATGCAGTCCATAGTTTTGAACATGAAGATGAGCGGGGGTTACCTTGTTTGAAGAATTTGATCTTGAACTGAATAATATATCCTTTAAAATCCTATAGCGGTGATGCCTGTCTTTCAGAAACCTATGCAGGTGTGTAACCTGTTACTTTTGTACCCAAAGGCATTTCTACACATGTTTCTTCATGGACTAAGAGTCCAAAATACCGCACTGAAGTGCAATAATATTGCTTAGGGAAACTGAAGATAGCCTTGCCTTGAAATCCCATCTCCTCATTGCTAGACGCATCTGAAGACATGTGTAATAAGCTATGTAATTATAAGGTATATATAGTTGTAAGATAGAGGTAGTTAAAAGCTACTTGGACACCCTAAAAACCATGAAGGTGGCAAGGATGAAAAGTTTCAGGAGGGCTTGGGCAGAAAGAAGAGCCCATGCTTAGGAACACGCACAGATGTGCAGGAGGGGAAAAGTAGACTTGAAGAGAAGCCCTCACTGGACGTAAGGCAGGGAGCCTCAGGATGCTACTGCTGTGGCCCTGGCAGTAATGTCCAGATCTAGCAGCTGTCCACATGTTTGCTGTTATTTGAAATTTTAGGTCTGTGTTGGAGTAGAATTTTAATGTCAGCGCAGAGTATAAGGGCTACTGGTTTGCATTTTTAAGGAGCAAAGCAGTGCATTTGTTCATCAGCTGCTGTAAACTGGATCTCAGAGTAAAGAGGGAAGAAGACAAGCTGTGAAAGTCTGGATGGTGAGCCCCTTTCAAGATTATTCTGCCTCAGCCAGGAGTTTCTGTAGCTTTACAATCAGCGTTTAGCATAGGGATTTCTTCTCACCCAGAGAGGAAATCTTGTCATATCCATAGCAAAATCCATCAGTGCCAACCTCTTTCCCCCTCCAAAAATCCTTGTGCTCCACTCACCTGCCCCCTAGACCAGCACACAGCTCTGATGCTTCTCCTTGCTCCTCCTTCCTCCACACCTTTCTGAGGGGCTTCAGATTTGTGATGCAGGTCTCTCTTCCTTTCCCTTCCTTTGATGGATTCATCCCAATCCAATTCTGGAGCATGTGATGGCACCGAGTTTGGCAGAGAAAGGACATGTAAGCTCATGTCCCTGTGGTGAGATGAGCCCTGATGGTGTGGGTCAAATTCAGCAGCCTGGCAAAACTGAAGTCAGGTGGAGAGGGTAATAAAATATTGTTCTCAGTGCACAGTAAGTGCCACAGTGCTCTGGAGTACATCTGAAAACGCCCTGGTACGTGCAATTTGTCTCTCCCAAGGCTGGGAGTAGCTCCCTTGCTCTCTGACAGTCTGAAAGCAGCCAGAGAAGCCAGCATAGTAACGGTCATTATTTTGTTACACATCAGAGGAAAGCCTGTGGGAGGAGACACATGGAGTTCCCAGTTCTTTGTTCCAGCTTTTTGCACACCGATGTCCTTAGAAACACAGTCCAGACAGGCGCAGCATCCTCTTCTGAGCCCACAGCAACAGGTTTGCAAGATCAGGTCCTTCATGGATCCTCTCAGGCACTTGTCATTCATCTTGAAGATACAAATTGGTGATAACTGAGAAGATTTTGCTTTTCCTGAGGTTAAAATTCGCATTTTGTCAGTAGTGGCTTCAACTCTAAATTAAGACAAGTTTCGTCTGGGCGGTATCTGACACACAGCTTGCCACTTGCTAAATCTGAAATTAAGATGCCGGTTTGTATCAAAGCAAAATCCTCTGATATTAGGACGTTATAGCTACATTTTCTCCTGTACGATATCGAAGCTGCTATTTAAAGGTGCTTTAGCAGGAAGCACCCACTGATGCTGATGGCAGCTCTCTCTGCTCTCTGCCTATAGGACTCAACACACTCTTGTTCAGTTTCTAGACAGTTTGTCCACATGCTAAACTCAAAGACTGAGTTTTTCTCAGAAGCTTTGTACGTCTGTGACTCAGTTGGTCAGGGATCATGGTGCAAATTCTATTTCTTTTTTCAAGATCAGCACAACCATGACATATGATCTGGCTGTTCTCTGGACTGAGACCACAGTGCCCCTGAGTACCATTGTCTCTTGGCAGAAATGAAATAGGCATGTTTGGGTTTTGTAGGTGACAATCCCTGTTACCCAAAGACCACAAGGTATGTGCAGGAGTGTGTGTTTGATACAGATCTGACCACACAGAATTCCCCTGGGGGTTGCAGTACACACTTGACATTACTTATTAGTTTTTATTTTCAAATGCAACGTGTCAGAATGAAGAGGAGACTCTTAATATGGAAAAAGTCAAATGCGACACTGGATCTGACCTAGATTTCTGGCCAGAAACTCTGATCAGTGTGAAGTAGCTACCCTGAAGTTCTTGCTCTCCAATTAGGGAGATGTCAGCAAGCACACAGCTAAGCAGCAGTCTGGTAGGGATGCTTTTATTAAACAGCTTTGGGATACAAAATTATATATACTGACCTTGTTTTCCAGCTCTTCAGAGGCCCAAGGAGAAAGCTCTGTAAGAAGTAAGGCTCCTTCATTATACTGCTTCCCATCTGTCGGGTTAGTTTTTAGGATCTGTATGTATTCATCCCTTGGGGCATACTGGGGATTTCACAGGCAAGAAAACTCATGAATGAAACTTTGTTTATCAATGAAGGGCCTAAGAGAGTTTTAATGTATCATATGGACATAAATTTAATGACAGGTGAATGGGTTGTTGGGATGCGAGCAAGGTTAGGTTAGATCCACGCAGTATTGCAGAGCATGTAACCTGTAACTGTGGTATCCACAGGCATGGGTGGACGGGGGTGTGTGAAGTGTGACCTCAGGTTCACCTGCAAAGAAGTCAAAGCCTTTGGGTTGCCAGAGGAGAGAGAGAAGATAAGGTAACCTCTCCCCTTGGTGTCTGTGGTGATAATTTCCTAAAGACATCATATAAGGTTGCAGTTCTCTTGAATGACTGAGGGGATGACAAGCTCTAAGTACTCTGATGGTATAATGAGCAAGAGCAAGCCCTAAGCTTGGATAAAAGGTATGATTTTTCCAAGTGCTTAAGAGACCCATCATTTCCACTTCAACTCCTATGATAATTTAAGGTGATATGTTTCCCTTTTTCCTTTTTGGCGCCTGGTGAAATTTTCAGTGGGAGCAGCTACCACATCTGCAATGTGGAGTACCATGTGGTGGTGTGAGTCAGGTCTCAATGAGCATGGGCAGGAGGCTGTGAGAAGCAACCTGAGCTCCCCAGATCTGGAGCGGCAGTAATTGGGGCTTCTTGCGAGGGGTGACGTGACACGAGGTTTGACAAGCAAGCGCCTGGTGGTTCACGTTGGCTTTAATGGAACTACTTATTACCTTTTGAAAAATTATAATTAAAAGTGAATTCACCCATTTGACATATGTTTTATTGGTCCCAACTAATTAAAGTCTGCCAGGGAGAGAAGTGCTGCGGCGAGTTCAGGTGAAATCCTACACTTGAAATGCCTTCCCAGGGCACGTGCAGACCAGGGGAAAGAAAGATGGACTAAAAATAAACAATGCTGGCTGCAGGAAATATGTGAAATGATTTCCTATTGCACCTAGCATGCTTCTCCTCATTGCCATCCCCAGTGAATAGAGGCAGAAGTGGGGCAGTGCTGTGCACAAGAGGTAATTCCCAAACTGTACTCAGAACTGGCAAACTCATAGTGATTTTTTACTGTCCTTCTGCAGCACAGGGGCCCCACATAGCTGTTTTTCTCTTGCCCTGCTGTTGATAAGTCTTTCAGGCCTATTCTTGTGATTTCAGAAAGCTCACTCAATCCTTTGTAAATTGGATGCAATCTCTCTGGTTCTTTCGCTCAGCACTGGTGTTTGGCAGGTTAAAACATGCCCAGAAGTCAGATGTGTTGATGCTGATTTTACCCTGTGGAGAGACGGGAGGCACGTTCCTCTGTGCATGGCCGGGGCATGTGTGGGAATTGCGAAACCAGCACTTTCCTTAGGTGAGGGAGGCACATCTGGCAGCAGTTTAGGACCACCTTTAAACCTTGCAGCCTTCATAGTGTCTTACAGGAGGAAGGTCACTGGGAGTATATGAACAGCACTGTCTTTGCAACCCAGGTAAGTCAGTGGGCACTGAGTAGCACCAGATCATGTCCACTGAAATCTGTTTGCTGGAGGCTATGCTGCCATCACTGACTGTGCTACTGTCTAGTCAAGATGCAACAACCTCTATGTGCTGCAGTACTGATGTTCTTGACCTCTTTTATCAAAGGACCTTGAAATAGAGGTAACTCCTGAGTCCTTTAGAAATAGACCTATATAAGTCAGGAAGTGACATCTCAAAAAAAGAAAAAAAAATCAGTATGAGTCCCATTCTGTAGCTTTTCTTACCCAACCTGGAGCACATTATATGAGTTTAAATGAGCACATGGTGTACAGCCATGCTCAGGGACATGGAGCCCAACTCCATCAGCCTTTTCCTCAGCAACTCTGGGCCCAAGTGCTTTGATGTTGCTCTGGCAATAGAGGGGTGGTTTGCAATATGTATCACCAGAACAAACTAATTTTCACTTCAGTGTTACCCTCATGGTGGTTTTTTTTACTGCTCTGTTGGTGCTTGGTGTTTAACCTAGCATCTGTCTTCAGATAACGGATGGAGCATGGAGCACTGCTCCTATTGGAAAGCAGGGGCCTTGCTCAGGTGACTGCAGCTGTAGCTCCCAGCCCAGTGCTCTGTATCACCCTGGCTCTGCTTCTCCCCAGCCACTTACCCAAGCTCTCCCAGTGCAACCTGAGATGCACCTGGATCTCTTTGGGGGCCCAGGTACAGTCGGGGCATGTCCCTAAATCCCTGTGCATGAGTTAAAGCCTTGAGAAAGCAGAGGACAGGTAACCTTTCTTCCCTGGTTCATGAGATTTAAGGCAGTGTTGGGATTCACTGGGGAGCAAGTCATTTGTCAGCTCTTGAAATCTAAGTCAATTACTGCATTTAGTGTGATGATGGTGTGCCCACCAAGCAATCATGTTGTCTCATCCTCCATTACCAAGCCACATTGAGCCTTACTCACAGCTCTTTCCAGTTCTCCATGGCCAGGTTGCTCTAGACTGGAGTAAACCTTGGAAGGTAGTGCCTTCCCTGAGCCATTGAACAAGGGAGAACTCTGCAAAGCTGCCGTAGCAAAGCCTGGAGAGCTTTCCTTCCGCTTGCTGCAGAGCTGGGCTCTTTGGCACCCCCTTTTTATTAACCCTTGCTCTCACACCTGTTCTCACTCTCGCACCTCCAGAGCTTCGGAGCCACTTCTTGCACCTCCCACAAGTGCACATGCTTTTGCTCCAAGAGCCTCCCTGGATTTCGGACCTGTGTGTGATCAGAATGAATTAGATTTGGCTGAGGCATGGGATTATTGCAGACCTGTCACTTCACAGTATGTTCCTGTTACAGCCCACACTTGTGTCTGCTAGTATTTTAAAGTAAACTTTAATTAGCATCTTCCAAAGAGTGTGAATAAATTGTTTTGTTGTTGTTTTAGGTTTGGTTTTGTTTTAAGGAAAAGAGTGTTTACTCACCAAGGACATGTTTCCAAACTCTTCATCCGCTCTAATCCTGGTTTTCTGATATCTCACCGTGCATATTACTGTGAAGCTCTGCATGATGCTACTGGTGGGAGCAAGGCGGCTCAGCAGTGGGGTGAGGTATGCTGTGGAGGCATGTGCAAGTGCTGGAGTATTCTTAAGCCATGTTGGAGCAATGCTGTCAGACTCCTGACGGCTATGTGTCACCCATTTACTGGCAAACTACCCAAGAGAGTCACTCCAGTCTAAGTAGATTTGTGTCTACCTAGGTCAGTGTGGCAGCCCCTTTACCTGTAAGCAATGGGCACAGCCTGGGCTCAGTGCCCTCAAAGGTCTTAAGTAGCTTAGAATCCTCCAACAGTTCTTCAATCCAGCAACACTGGAGAGATCTCCCTCATGCTGGAAGTAACATGTCTGACATGCCCTTTGCAAAGAGTGTTAAGTATAATTTCCAGCTTTCACTCCAAAAGGGGTGAATTAGGTATCTGGTGTGGTCCAGAAATCTGCTCGTAGACAGCAAAGGGATGCAGGAGAGGTTTTGTACATGGGTGGGTTTCTGCAGAATTAATATATTTATTTATTTATTGATGAAATTAATTGCGTTAATACTGTGTAAACGTTTCTACCCACTCAGCCCATTTACTAGACTAAATTTATGAAAGTGGTGGAATAATGGATTGGAAGGGGATGAACTACAGATATGTTTGCCGTCTTTATGGGGAGAGAGTTAAGGGAGGGCTGAGCAATCAGGTTGGGGCTGGGGCATTACCTGCTAGTGCTGGCATGGAGTAGTGATCCCACCCCACACCCTCTGTTTTCAAAGCTGGCGTGTGACGTGAGGAAAGTAAACTCACTGTCTGGAGTAACGAAGGCAGGAAGCTAGTAAACTGGCAATGGGGAAGAAAATGGCCAGGATGGTAAATCAAATTTTTCAGAGGAAAGAAGGTGTTGAATTGGGTGAGCTGTGCTGACTTTATTGGCTTTTGCTTTGCAAGGAAATGTACTTGAGCAAATGTGCTGGTATGAAGTGTTCAGGCACATAGATTGACTTCTTTTAGTTTCACCCATGCATGGCTTAGGTTCCACCCATCTTGTTTAAACAAACATACTTGGTGGGAATAAGGCAAGGAAAATCCTGTTCTCTGCTTGTGTTTGTTCTTCCCTCTGCTCCCCCAGCAGGGACACTCAAAACACAGACAGATTTCCAGGTGTTAGGTTTTAACAGATTCAAATCAATTTGATGCGCCCTTAAAAAATCCCACACGCATTTCCAGTGGCATCCATAGCGCTGCTAACAGCCAAGCATGTGCCCAGTCATTAGCTGATGCATGCATTAGTTTTCTGATACTGAAAACCATTCTTTTCCTGTGAAGTGAAGGCTTCAAGTGTGGCTTTTTGATGGTATCAACACAAGAGCATCTTTAGAAGTTACAAAGTGGTGTTACCTGGTGTACCACCATGGGGGCACGTAGGGCTGTGGAGACCAGGTTGTCATCTTGTGCTTCTAAACCTGGTGAAACCTCTGTCAGTGAGTGCCACATAAAAAGGATCCCTGTTGATTGTTAAAAAAGAATAATGTCTGGGAATTGAAACACACAATTCTCCGTTCCACCAGTAGAGAAAGTGACCTACTGCATGGCTCAGCCCTCAGTCCCTTCTAGCAGTTCCCCAGAAGAAACAGCCAACTGCTCAAAGGAGGATCCTCTGTGTACTAGGAGAGTTTGGAGAAGTGGCCCCTATTGCTTCTCAACCTGAGACGGAGGGGTTGCAAAAAGAACTGGCAGCCCATGCTGTGCTTACCCCGAGTGTATGTATTGTCCTCATTTGCATGAAAATACATACATATTTGATGACTTGCAAGAGTAACAAGAGGCTTTGAAATAAGAATTCTATTTATGACACTTATTTAGGCCAGCTTTAGCTTTGACTACCCAAAGTTTGATCGCTACTGCAGATGGAGATGTTGCCACCTCTCTGGGTGGCCTATTCCAGGTCTGCACTACCTTCCGAGTGCTTTTTTTTTCCTTAATGTGCAAGCTGAACCTCATAAGCCACAGTATGTGGCCATTGCCCCTCTCTGCAATTACCAAGGAGAATTTCGCCCTGTTGTTATTGCAACTTCCTTTCAAATTCTGTGGGCAGGAGCTTGACTTTAGAAGGTGATACCAATTTCCCTTTTTTATCTGTTTTATGTTTGGGAATGATTCTTTGTGCTCCTCAGCTTTGCTACTGGAGGAGAAAGCAGTTTTCTGTGGTCATGACCTCCTCAGATGGGGAAGACCTGTACCGGATCCAAGCCCTAGGGGAAGAGTGGGAAAGTCCATCCCATGCAATTCCACAGGGCAAACTGTTTCTTTGAAGAAAAGTTCACCTTCTTCCATGGCTTATTGTACTGAGATGAAGAATTCAGTAGCTATTGATACTGATTACCAGTATAAAGGATTATAAGGGGCTGAGCTCTGACTGGGAAGCTCTGGTAGAAGTTGAAGGCAAAAACAGGGGCTATGAGAATGAAGAACTGCCCACTGTAGGAGATCAAGTTCAAGACCATCTAAGAAACCTGAAGATGCATAAGTCCACAGGACCTGATGAAATCCATCCATGGGTCCTGAGGGAGTTGGCAGATGAAATTGCTAAACTGCTTTCCATTATATTTGAAAAGTAACAGTCTGGTGAAGTTCCTCCTGACTGGAAAAGGGGAAACATAACCGCTTTTTTCAAAAAGCAGGTTGCTCAAAGACCCATAGCAGGGGGGTTGGAACTCAATGATCTTTAAGGTCCCTTCCGTCTCAAACCATTCTATGATTCTAAGTTCTCAATCTTCCCTATTATTTTCCCCTTCTTCTGAGCCACTTGGTCTGGTTGCTTCCCGTTGCTCCATCCTGGGGGAAGCAGAGTGCTCAACGCATTGCTCACCTCTCCTGTGACCTTTCTGGTGCCACACCTTTGTTGGATGACAGAAACAAAAACAGCACAGAGAATTCCCAAAAGGGTGAGGACTCTTTAATCCCTTCAGTACTTCGTGGGTGGGTCCCTGCTAGTCTCAGAGTAAATTAACATCTCCTTCCTCATCCACAGCTCTTTGCCTTTCTGGTCACACTAAATGCACATGCCAATCCCATGCTCCTCTGGCCAGTCTGCCTCCCTGTTTGCAAAGACCATGCCTCAGGGGGACAAGGTCTTACCCTCTTAAAATTCCAGCTGTTTTTCCCTTTACCTAGTTCCACACATGGCTATCTAATCATGGGTCAAGTTGTTTGTGTAGCAGGCAGTGAGACAGTCCCCTCATAATGAATGACTGGTTTACATCTGTTGACAGTTTTGTTGCTTCTTCAGTGACCTCCCTCAATGTTTTCCATAAATGTTTCTCTCTGGACTGAATCCTTCATCTATTTATTTAGCATCTTTCTTCTGTCCTGCATTTTGTACAGTCACATCACCACGGAGACTCCCTGTGGTCGGCATAAAATGTTAACCATTGAGATGTTGGAGCATTTGCCTCCATTTTCAGACAAAAAGGCTAAAAGAGGTCAATTGCCCAGGTTATATGATAGATAGCAGGTAAGATTTGACTTGTGGACCCTATCCCGTCCAGTCAGACCATTCTTTCCAACTGGTGCTCCAAGAAAGACATGTTCCCTAGGACAGAACCTCAGCTTACAACCCCTGTTGTAAGAGATCTTGAAGTTTTCTTGTCTTTCCCTGGATTTGTAAAGTTGTGATTTATCAAACAAGAACATATCAAACCAACATCTTGTTCTACAGCTTCACCACAGGGGTGATTCATATGGACTGTCGATGGTATCTGGCACCAGGTTTTGGCTGCTCTTCTGGAGTTAGTGAGGCATTTCTGGATATCTGGTCATCAGATGACAAATTTTTATTTGCTCTCACCTGAACTTAATTCAGACTTAGGTGCCGCACATCTTCATTAATCCTCTTAGCTGTGATTTGGTTGCACCCTCTTACCTGAAAGAAAGGAATTTGATAATGCACCAATGAAATGAGCTGCAGCAATCTGACATTCAGACCCAGACAAACAAAACTCTCTTGACTCGCTTGGAGAAAAACCACATCAATTACACTGTCAGTTGTATTTACCTTGCACAGTCCTGAACCATCCCAAGGCTGAAACATGTGCTGTCAATGTCTGAGGCAGTGGCTCTGTGGTTAAGGATGTGCCCCAGTTGTTGGGATGGACTAGGGGCACAGCACATAGAGGTGCATCCATGGGCTGAAAGAGGCTGCAGAATGACAAGGGGCGTAGTCTCTGACACACAAATGCCATATTGAGTTCAGCAAAGTACATTTTGTAAGCTTGGGCTTACAAGGAAAAGGAAAAGAAAAAGAAAAAGAAAAAGAAAAAGAAAAAGAAAAAGAAAAAGAAAAAGAAAAAGAAGAAAAAAAAAAACCTGCCGGAAAGGGGGTTTTTCACAAGTTCCTGCAACAGTAGACACTGCCTACATTCCTGTTCTATGAGGACAGTGTAGTCCAGAAACGCTCACTTTGTTTGTTTTTTCCTCCAGCCTTTGCTTTTTGCTTAAGTCCAGCAATTTAGATTGTACAGTAATGCTCTTCTCTCCAGTTCCTGGGGTTAGAATGGAAACTTTGCTCCTTACGGTAAGATGGGAATAGCTGGTTGGGTGCTCATGCAGGGGATCAGAGGGCAAGCACCCTGATCCAGCCCTGGGCTTGCAACACCCATTGATTTTGTCTCTTCTCCCAGCGCTGCCAATGCGTCACTTCTCTAAGCTCGAAAACCTGCCATCGCAGCTCTCGAGAGCAGCTTTCCTCCTGAGGCTGATGAGCAGAGAATAAGGAGGGTATTGTTTTGCTGTCGTCTACCTCTGCATGTTCAATGGGGAAAATTAAAACAGACACAAGAGCGGATTAGGTGTCAGAAAACGTCTAATTATGGCTTATAAAATTACCGGCTCAATGGCTTATGAATGGAAATGTGTAGGGAACCCTGTATCAGTGTAGTCTCCGGCTTATCCCTCAAAGCCTCATCTCCAGAGAAAAGGGAAAGGAGGAAACCCACCAAAGCTGTCCTCAACAGCCATGGGAGACGCAGCCAGTCAAGATTCCATTGTGTTCAGTTCCTCAGGAGCAGTGTGTGCCTTATGTTTCAAAACAGCCTGACTCCTGGAGGACAGCAAAAGATACACTGCTATTCATTACATAGATCTCTGCACACTCGCAGCTCCTTAGAGTGCTAATATTGTTTCTGTTGTGATTTTTGCTGAACGGTGGAGACTGATGCAGTACTTGGGGCCTTTGCCTACATGTGCAATGCTTCAAAAAATTCAGACGGAGGCCTTTCCCCTCCAAAGTTACAATTTGATGGCTTAATGGTTATGGTTTAATGATACAAAATGATTTAATACTTCTCACTTTTGACAATTTTCCAGGAAATGCAGGGATGACAGCAAATATATTTTGTTCTCAGTTCTGAGCATAGTATGTTCTACGGTATAATATCTGTATCTTTGTAGCCTGTGTGGCAGAGACTGTCCTCAGAGCTGTCTGCCAAGGCATGACAGGGCAGAGGTGTGACTCCCCAGCAGGTAATTATTTGTTTACTTGTTTGATGGACTTTGTGTGCATGCAAAATGCATGTGCACAAACAGGAATTAGCAGAAGTTTTTTGCACCAATCCCCTTAAACCTTCAGAATAAGTGTTTCAGTGAAACTTTGGTGCAACAACAGGAACAGTATGACTTTTTTTAAAACTTTCTGCAAGGTAGCCAAAAATCTGTCCTTCCGTATCATACCAGCTGCATCCTTAACTATTGGAGAGCCTGTATCCCTCCCTCTCAGAAGCCAATATCCTATCTCTGGTATGTCATATCCATCTTCCTAACTGCTCAGAAGCCAATGGTTGCTGCAGAGTCCAAGGGCTAAATCTTGGATTAGCTCCGTTTGGTATCATATAGGCCATACACACAATGGCTTTTCTCCTACTGACTCATGAAAATAGGTGTGCCCTCAACTTCTTTAGGAGCCTTTAAGTGGAATAAATCAAATGGAAAGGGAATGACTTATACCTTGCCTTGGGTGCTTGTACTGGTCCTGTCACAGCACTGGATGACGACCCAGAGTTTTAGCCCTATCAGGGAGATCCTGGGCACGAGGTTGCATGGGGAGTTGGTCAAACTGGTTTATGTTTTATGGGAAATAATTTTTGGTCACTTTATGTTTTAAGATTGATTGCAACATATGTGTATCCCTAGGCTTCAAATCTCTACCCTTTCAATATTTACTTGTGCAAACCTGATGAGTGCTTTACTCAGCTTTTGTGTGCAATTTCCTATAATGCCTTAATTTTGTAATCGGGATGAAATTCTCCATCAGAAGATCCCTGAGCTACAGCAGTATACAACCCAGACTGCTATCAATGTTGGCAGTAACATTTGCTGACATGGGTTAGAAAATCACAGTAATTTTGAGAGCAAAATTTTGTAGTAGTGGATGAATAAGGATACAAGGCCCTCCCAACAGAGCTGGTTCCCCTGAACAGGTTGCCGCCATAACTGGGATGGCTGGGGATGCGTGTACACAAAAAACTCATAGGCTTGGACTTGTCTCTCTTCTACTTTATCTCCATATTCATAGAAATTTGTATGTTTTCAGGAAGTTAACAGGAGAGCTTTAACTGAATCTGCTGGAATTAAGGTCTTTCCCTCAAGGAAAGGAAAAGTGCTCCTCCAGGGTAGGTGGGCAGGTATTATATATGCCATCAAAGTGAAAGGCTCTACTGCACCTGCACAGGCTTCTGCAAGTAGAACTGCACTGACCTGCTCATCCAGCCTTCCAGCTGACTGTATCAGAGCTATCAGAGCAAGTTTGAAACTCTCAATGCTCTCAGCATTGCTTAGTGTATTTGTTCAATCACTGCATCTTCAGATTGCACTTCCCACTTAGGCACAAGACGCAAATGGCTGCAGTTAACATACTCACAAGTAGAAATGTGGTCTGGATAGTGAGGGCTGGTTTGGGGCCACTGCAGCCATTTTTTTGGACCAGTGACCTTAGTCCAAGCAAATGTGCTGGTCTTAGTTGTAGCTATAGTCATGAGACGGTTTTGATGGGATGTTGCTCCACATGCAGAGCATGACCTAGAGAGCCAGTTTGCACATGAGAACGTCAGTGCTACTTTCAGTCAAGTCTATGCAGTGTTTAACATCCTAAAGGAGGTGTCCTGACTCCAACATGGTCAATTCCGAAGTTCCCATGGGGCTGAGATTTCACAGGACTCTCACAGAAATGCAGCTTGTCAGATTTATGATGCAGCTTCCGCTTTTCATCTGGTGCAAAGTTGGGATTTTTTGACTGAAAAGTACTTTTTTCATGCGCACATCTGCTTTTCACCTCAAATCTTGGTATTTATATATCATGCTATTGACAACCAAGCTGTTCCGGCTGAAGACTCAGGCATTTTTGTGCAAAGTGGCATTAGCATGTCTCATGGGAATTGTGGTATTCAGTACCTTCTACTTCCATACTCCTTTCTGGGCCAAGTGTTGTTGCAACCAGCAGCTCCCGGGATGCACATGGACAGAGAGAGTACGTGTGTTAAGCTAGAAAAGTCTTTTGCTTTCAAGGACTTATGAATTTCGGTGAAAAAACTTAAGCTACGAAACAAAAAGAGGTTTAAGGGACAAAAACTGAAGTACAGTGACACATTTTTGAGTCTTGATATTTCACTGAAAAATATTTTTCTCATGTGGAAAATTCTGATAAAACCAAAATTGCGTATCAGCGCTTCCTAGAGGAAAATACCTTTTCCTCCAATTTTCATTCTAGTCTATTTCTGTAACAAGAAAAAAGTTTTAACTGTAGTTGGCTTATGTGGGATTTTAACACCCCAACTGAATGCATCAAAAGCCTTCAAGATATTTCATAGAAAAATTCTCTTGAGTTTTAGAATGTTTGTCTAGCACCCTGCAATTCAGGAAAGTATTTTGATACCTGGAAAGTTTATTTGCAAGATTACTGAGTCGGATGTGTATCTGGCCGGAATCAATCTAACTCCATTGACTTTAGTGCTACAGTGATTTACAGCGCTGGCAAATGTTGCTTGGTGGTTTGAGCTTGCAGTTTGCCGTGCATACAGCCATCAAAATCTGGAGTGCTCAACATGCCCCGTTTGTGCTCTTTTCCATTATTGATAGGGGAAAAGTGGTATAATGTGGATGCAACTGTTTATATAGGTGTGCTGATTTCCATGAAGGGATAGGGTTTTTCACAATTTTTGTGGTTTTTCATTTGTGCGTTTGTTTTTCTTTACTCTAATTGTGCTTTGATGGTATTAATGGTGTTTTATAAATTTTAGCACCTCTACTGAAATACTGAGATTTGGGTGTATGATACTCCCATCTCAGAAAAAAAATGAGCTTTTTCCAGTTAAAAAGTTCCTCTTGGAGATGCAAAACAAGGTGTTCAGCTATACTGATCCATGGAAATCACTGGTTGTGTTTATACAGCAATTAAAGGGGGATTACAGCTGCCACAGAGCTCAGCACCCCTGTCCCATCCCCTCCCCTGCATGCACGGGGAGCCTCAAAGCCACATTGTTCCCTGTAGCTGTCAATGCCAGCCCGGGGACAAGGCGGGTCGTGAAAGCAGGAGAAGGTAGTTTCTGCCAGGGAGTGAGATTTAAAAAAAAATAATAAAAGAAACAAAGCAAAAAGGGTGGGGGGAGGAATTATAGTTATGTTTTCTTCTTCCACAGAAGTGTTCCATGGCCATCTTTGATGCAGGGCAGCAGGGAAGGGAAAAGTTCTTTCCAAGTGCAACCTAGAAATCATCTTTCGGGAATGTGTTGAGCAAGGTGCTGAAACAGCACATGAGCAGAGGTTGTTCTTACTCTGAAAGCACTGGCTTAGTGTCAAAGACTCTGTTTGGAGGTGGCAACCTGAGGGTCTGTGCTCCTGCTCTGCTCAGAGATCTTGCCAAACCTTCATGCCAGGAATGGGGTGAATCTCAGAGGAGAACATATGTCTCCAAGTCGGCAGGATCTGTCAGGCTCAGGACAGCCACAAGAAGAGCCAGATTCCTGCTCCCCATGGAAACAGCCTCCCATACAGTCCATCCCTACCAAGAGGGCTCTAATCCCCGCTCCGAGGCCACCCTAAGAAGCCGCCTGGCTCTTATCAATGAGAATCTCCCTTTGACAAATATTTAGGAGAGGCAGCTTTGCAGGGGTGGAGGTGAGTCACGGTGGGTGGTGGGGCCCCATGTTGCAGAGGCACTGGTGGGGACAGGACAGGGGGGGACGGCGTGATCATGGGGTCCCTGTGGTGGGTGGAGCCACCACAACCCTTTGTCACCCTCCCATGTACAGGAAACCTGGCCACGCTTACCTAGTTTACAGTATCTTGACCTCTGCTGCTAGAAGGAGAGTGTTGGAGTGACTCCCCCAGGAAGAGATGATCCCTTGGTGACGGAAAGTGCGGTTAGAGGTGGGAAGATTTTTTTTTTTTTTATCAGAACAAAGAGCAAACAGCTTTTCTTGTGGAGAGGGGGGTGTTTAAGGGGGGACAGGGGCCCTGCTTCATGCCAGGTACAAGTCCAAGTGCTGAGGGCCACAGGCTATGGCTCAGAAATAACAACTTTGTAGTTAAATTGTCAAATAGCTCCATTCTTGGTTCTCAGATACTTTTTAAAGACCCATCAGAAAGCAAAATCAAGCATTTATCTTGTCTGCCTCATGGGCAATGGATAAAGAGCTGTCCACAAATCATATCCTCCAGACAGAGCAAGAAGCAAAAGAGACGTCAGTCCCTCCCCCATGTAAGGTATAGATTCAAATCCACACATGGCTTACCTGATTCACACAGGCGTTTATTTCCAGAAGTATGTATTTATACTTGGTGGTGGGACAGGAGCTCTTTTTGATGGTGCTTCTGCAGGGGTAGTGAGGTGAAGTCCCCTGAGACAGTCAGTGTGTGGGCTGGGTGAGCAGTGCCAGACAGGGGTTCAGAGCCCCAGTGGGAAAAGAACCCAGGCTGGTACCAGAGAGAGAAAGGGAGGGCTATCACAGAAGCAAGGGAGGAGGACTGGGTGCTAGGGATGAGGAGACAATGAACACATAGTGCCACCAAGTTTTGACACAGGGACTCAAAGTGTGGGGCTGTAAGAATAGCTCAGGCAACTGATGAGAGATGATCCTGGGCACAGTGTTGTGGACAGACCAGCAATAGTCCAAATGAGTCACAAGGCACTTCCTGCCCAGCCTCTCCATCCGATGGAGGTACATGTTGGTACAGATCAGGCTACAGGTCCAACCCCCAGATCTCCATTTCTCTGAGTGCTCAGAACTGCATAGCCAGGTTACTAGCTGAAATTCATAGTGAAACCAGTGCTGGCCCCACCCATGGGGGCATATGAGGCCTGGGTAATCTCTGCAAAGAACATGGAGATCTCAAAAGGGATTGAAAAAGAAAACACTACCACCATTACCACCAAAAAGAAAACCCAAACCAAACAAAACCCACAGACAACTCCAAAACCCAGGCTTTGGAAAAGTAACAAGTCCTGTCCCAGCTTTTGGTCTGGCCTTGGTCATGGCCACAAGTGCACCAAACCTGAGTGCCTCACTCTGAAAGATGACTACACCTCAGTTCATAAATACCTGTACATATATGTGTAAGCTCACCTTTTCTTTTCCCTCTACAGCATGCAGTTAATCACACCTTATGAAGATGTTACCCCTGGTATGTAAAATAAATGAGAGCCTGGGAGCCATTGAGCTGAAAGCACTAATCAGCCTGTGTGGTAATACCCTTCTGCCTGGACATGCAGCATCTAGACCATCTGTGGAAATGAGTAGATACCACACAGTGCATCACAGTAAGTAAATTATATCTGGAGTCTTTTGCAGCATTTTTACATCTCCCCATATTGCTCTTTTGCACCACTCAAACTGACCAGTGGAAAAGGACATGTTCAACAGCCCAAACACCAGTGCAGGGGATGGACGGTCAAGGGCAATTAAGGTTTCAGATTGGTTCTGAAGCCCCTTTGCACACACATCCCGTGTCTCTTATAATAATAAAGTGATGCTGGTTAGAGAGGCCAAAAACTCTGCCAAAGAAAGAAATACAACTTCTACTTGGGTTGAGCCTCAGCTTTGTCTCTTCTGCCTGCTGAAACCCAGGCGGTGCCCAGCAGACTGGCTTGCAGGGGCATCTAGTGGCTGAACGCTGTACAAGTGATCAGGTATCGCAATGTGTTTTATATCCTCCTCTAATGTGAGCTCCAGTCAGCCCTCTCATCCTAAACAGGTTAGCGTCCCTCATTACACAAATACAATCAAGACCTTGAGGTCAGAAACGTTGCAAACAATCTGATTTAAAAGATACCTCTCTCACCATTTGCCCACTCTCTTTCCCAAAATATCCATTTCAGATAAGAAGTAAAACTTTGCAGGTGGCTTCAATCCTCCCTTCTGTCAAACGTGTGGAAATAACACTTAGAGGCAGTGGCATCCCTTCATACATGGTCGTGGCTTCCCCAAGCACAAGGAGGAGTTGCTATGAGGAAGCCTGCTACTACTCCAACATTTTTGCTTGCATAATTTATTTAGCTCAGGGTTGTCTCTTCTTCAAAAGATCAGAGGTATCACAGAATTGAAGAAAAATCAAATCTTAATGTGTTGTTTTATAAAGCCAAAATTTCTTATCTTAATACAGGTGTTCAGGACCAAATCTGCCTCTGCTGGCAGCAAGGTGACCAGGGAGAGCATGGCATAGTGGTGCCTGTGGCTGTCACCAGCTCCAGGGATGGGAAGGGGATGGGGAGGAGGAGGGGACACCATAGTGACACTGGACTCTATGTTCGCTTTCTTTAAATCTTCAGAGGATGATACCTGTGGCAAACACTCTCTGTAAGTAAAAGTGCGATAATAGTATATTCAAGGCTAATAAACAAGGCTCTTCTGTAAGGACCGGTGACTCATGTCTTCTGTATTTTATAAGAAAATACACATAAAAGCAATTACTGGGGTGTGAATTATTTCATTTCTTAAAGGTCTGACAGTTTTGACAGCTCCTAACTTGTTATCTATCACACACTCTCTTGATCTCCCAACTTTAACATGACTTTTAATTATACTTTCGTATGAGTAAGAGGACAGACAATCTATAGTCTGGTTTCCATTCAGTCTAACGTATTCAATAAGGGAAACTTTTCCTCCTAACAGGGTGAAAAGGGTGATTTGGTTGTCTAATACGATAGATATATCCGAAAATAAATTGTAAATGGTTCAGAGTTTGTTTGAATAGAGGGTGGATCAGTGCTTTCTTCCCCTCCCCTTTGGAGATGCTGGGAAAGGTTTCCCCTCCTGGCCGTGAAACTGGCTGGCCTTTGCTGTGCTGTGTTTACTGATAGAGGTTTGAGTTTGGAGTCCAGCTGCAGGTATTACTGCCAGGCAGTGGCTGGTCAGGGAAGAGACTCCTGGGAAGGTGATGGGGACATGAGAAGATCCCTGAGTAGCTCAGCTCCACACCAGGCATGGCAGAGGTATGGGGTTTCCCATGTGATCCAGGCTAACAGGAGGCTTTAGAGCTCTCAGTGGAGACTCCAGTTTAGGGCAATTTAGTTTTTTATGGTTGAAGAAAAATGTCTTTTTATAAGCCTCATAGAGTTTTTGTTTTCTCACCCAATCCCAAACATGCACTAGGTTCCTCAGTGTAACAGCAGTTGCTTCCCAAAATTATCACAAATCTACCTAATTTTTCTCCATGCTTAAAAAAAAAGAAACAAACAACTTATAATTCAGAATTTACAAAAAAAAATCATTCGATCACCATAGGCTTGAGTTATCAATACCTTTGCCATGTACCTTACCATAAGGGCAGTAAGCTGCACTACCTCACCTAGAAGACCCTTTTCTTTTCCAAAACAGGGTCTTGCCTTCCCTGTCCTGCTGACACTTGGCAGCATCCTGCATTTGGCCCCCTTGGCCCATGTTCCTCCAGCTCAGGGGCTAGTCCAAGAGCAATACCGTTACAAACCAGCACTAAAAGGCTAGATATATTAAGGACTACAAAGAGTTTGGGAGCTATAATGAGAGACATCACATACACTGAAAGAGGTAAGATGTGAGCTGGAAATAAAATGTAAACCAAAGTCTCAAAGGTTACACTAAAATTACAATAAAAGCTAGAGTGAACAAAGTTAAAAAATAAGTTTATTGTGTTCTTCCAGATCAGTCATTTAAAAGTTAGGAGGGACCACAGTTAGGGATGCTTTTTATTGTTTTTTGTTTGGTTGGGTTTTTTTGTTTTTTTCTTCCTTATGTATGTGCATAGAACACATTCTTTTTTAATGCCATCATCATACATTAATTTTTCTATATGACCTGTACTGAGCATCCCTTACAATATTGGAAAAGAACAGCATATATGACCAGAAGGCCTCTGGAGTTTCAGAGATACTAAATAGATCCCATACATCAGTTGTTTGTTGGTCTGTCTAGTGACAGGCCACTGTTCATCTTATGATAAAATAGCGTGTTAGGGAAATGCCTCTCTCAACTGCATTTCTATAGAAAATGTTTTTGTAGAGAGAAAATATAAGGAAAAGGTAAGATGAAAAAAGAAAAAAAAGAAGAAAGTAACTTGAGAAATTCAGGGGCAATAAATCACCAGACCAGATGGTATTCATCTGTGAATGCTGTGCAGAGCTATCAATTTAAAAAATTGCACAAGATTGTGCTATTAAAATGCAGACATAATATCTGCCTGTTTTCACTGCCCATCTTTGCAGTGCCTGGGCAGGTAAGAGGTGACTTGGTTCCACCTGCCAACATCTCTAGATGCCTTCAGAGCCTACCCAACATCCCAACTGCAGCCTTGGAAAATTTGTCTCAGTGGGTTGTGTGTGTATTTACCAACTAATTCTCTTATTTATAGTGAGGAAGTGAATCTGAATCTAAATAGGTGTATTTATTAATATTATTTTTAAAATCCATGGCACATTGATTTACAATGCTCTTTCTCCCAATTTATACTCCTGCAGGTAAAAATGTGTTATGTCATGCTCACGTGCCTTTCATCCTAGGTTTTAGAGGGCTTTGGAATGTGTTGATCCCGTGTGTGGATGAGGAGACTGGCTACAATGCATCTACGTGTGGTTCTGAAGATCAGGAATGAAGTCTCGTGTTCCAATCAATGTGCAATCCAGTGGAGGCTGCTCTTGCTGTCAAGACTACTCTACAAACCCATCCTGGTCACCCTGAGTAGGGTTTTTCAGGTAATTCCCATGGTTGGGGTACGAAGGATGGGAAATAATATACCTTAATCCAGTCCTGGGTCTGCAACATTACAGCATCATCAATGAGAATGCATTCTCAGCTTCTCAGTGCGAGCTATCTGCTCTCCCAGTATACATTATTATGTAGGGATCAAGCTATAAAATACTTGGAGGGTGTAATCAGCATGTCATCTATAAAGAAAAAACCCAGCTTTATCTAATTGGGGATTCTTAGAAATTTTTTGAAAGCATTGGCAGAATAATGGACTTAAGGGAATCCAGGAAAAGGTGCAAGGAGAAGGTAGTGCATGCATTACGAAACTCGCGTTGAGAGTTTGGGAAACTGCAGTTTGTACCAGCTGGGACTTCAGTGTCATGAAGTAAACCCCAACATTGCTTGCATCCTCTTTTCTCCCTTACCTTGTGGATCGCAGTGTGAGGATAAATTCAGTAAAAGACAGTGAAGGTACAGCAGGCACACAGCTGAATAAAATAAGGGAGTCTTCGCGCTCAGTAACCTGTGATGCGGTTCTGCTCTCGTTTAACATTTGGTAAAGAAATGGAAAATAAAGGCTGGCTAGGAAAGTGTGGTTGTGGCAGTGCACAAACATTTCTGTTTGTTGCAGTCGGAGCTCCCTGCTGTGCTGGTGACACGGCTTAACGAGTGGACTGAGAAACGGGGACTTGGGGATCAGTCCTTTGGCCTCGGGGATCAGTTTTCGCCTGGCGGGGAGGGTGGAAGGAGCGGTGTGTGCACGCAGGGATACCAGCCAAAATGGGTAAATTCTCCATATAGGTTTGTGATTGGGGAATTATTTCCCCTGTTTTAGCTTAAAGTGGGAGACACTGACTTCATACCCTGTGAGTCCTGTTTAAAATATATTCAGAGTATTGTTGGGGTTTTTTAAACTTAATTAAGAAAAAAGTGTTTCATTCGCCAGTCCTAAAATGATGATTTATAAAGAAAAGAAAATTGATTTAAAGGCAACAGGAACAAATTGAGGGGTCAATTTTGACTTTAATTCCAACAATTAATTAAGGAACTCTTCTGGAGAGGTTTGTAAAATGAATATTGATCTGAGATCTCAGGCACTCTGCAGTCATGTCTCCATCCTGGTTTATATCCTCCCATTTTGATTTATGGATTTGGTTTAGCAATACGGGAGCTACATGACAGGGCTGCTCAGCAGTACTGTGTGAGTGTCCATCCTGAGAGTACAAAGCTAATTGCAGTCATCTGTAGAGCACAGTCGGAATATTTTAAGGGTGTGAGTGATGGATGTGTCATGTTTGGTGTGTGATTTGATACCCAGGAGTCATCTACTGCTTTCCTGGCCCAGATCACCCTCCTGGCTCCCAGTAAATGTTCATCTGAGCAGTATTTTTGTCCCTATAGCAGTGTAAATTAACTAGATTCTGCATTGTTGGGAGGAACAAAACCACATTTGATACTGGAAGAACTAGGCATAGTTAATAGCCTTTATTTGAAAGGAAACTTGTCTGTAGAAGGACTGCCAAGGTGAGATTAGGATTTTTGAGTTGTTTCGTCAACTGGGTTGGGATTTCTTCATAGCAGGGCTGGAGTCTGTTGCTACCAGGTATCTCTGATTGCTGAGGAAGTGGTGCTCAGGGTTTGTTTGGGCACAGGCACAGGCACAGGCAGACAGAAAGGATCCTCACTTGTACCCACTGAGGATGGGTTTGCTCCATTGGGAGGGGCACTGCAGGGCTGGGCAGAAATGCAGCACTGAATATCTGAGGAGTGAATAAGAGAAAAGTGCCTTTTGTCTTCTTGGCAATACCTCATCCCATCCTGTGGTATCTAAAAGAAAAATCCTGATATACATATGGGGGAAAAAAAATCACAAAATTAAAACTATCTCATAGGCAAGTTTTTCTCTTATCTTATTTTCTCTCTCTTCTTCCTACTCACTTCTTCTAAGACAACAGTTTTCAGAGTCATGGACTGGAAATGAAGGACATAGCTCTGTTTTCTGTCAACCTCCGCTGTGCCATAAACAGAAAATTTTAGGAACAGTTAATCTTCAGAAAATATTTGTACCTGCTCAGTGTAAATCATGTCCACTTTTTGTGGGAGAGTATTCGGATTAAACAAGGGAGAGATATTTAGCATAATTTTAAGAGATCAAGTGTGAATTCTAGTCACAGTGTAGCTTAAAAAAAATTAAAAATCATGGGTTTTTAACATTGGGAATTGCCACATGGCTGAAAAAGTACCCCTGACTATGAAATACAGCTGATATTTAGAGTCTTTTTGTTTTGTTTACTACTGCATTTACAGCACACCCAGCTAGTTAGCCAACTACTTATAAAACATATTTAATGTTTGGAGGCACTCAGTACAGCTATAAAACTATTTTTAAGGGCATGCAAACATAGTGTGTTAACAGCATTACATGAATTCAAGTTCCCTCTGGAAAAAAACCAAGCCAACCCCCATTTTCTGAGTAGACTTGATCATCTCGTCCTGAGTTTTGTAGCTGGGCCACAGAGCTCAAGCTCGTTGACTTTCCGGCACTTGATGGGATCCACTTAAAAGGATAAATGTAAAGAGATCAATACCCCTTGCATACTCTAAGTGATGTAACACCAAGTACTCTGGGGCTGTTAAAAATTCTGCAATAAAGTACTGCTCAGAAATTAAACAAGAGGAGGGGAAAAAACCCCACACAATGCTTTTAGGGATGCTTGTACATGATGCTTGTAGTTCCATTTCACTGCATGGGGGATTTATCTGCAGAGCTGGGAGCTGATGATAATCTTTCTGGCAGGTTTTCCTCTAGTTTTATTCCTGATTTATACCAGTAGCAATGAAAACAGTATCAGAAGAAAAGTCGGTTTGCAGGCAGAGATGAGAAGAGGCGCCGGAGAGAGAGGCACCCGCTTGTGTGTTTATCCATTTATGAAAATGGGAAATCCAGAGGCAAACATGCTCAGCAGTCCCTCGGTGCAGATAATTGAAAGTGAGCACCGAAAGCGTGCGCTCCTGTTTCATGCTCCAAGGGTTAATAGTCTTCTGGGGCACTTAAGATGAAGCTCCTTTGAGAGTCCGCATGATACCTCCTGCCTATCCCTCAACCATTACTTTGTTTCTCCTTTCAGTAAATTCTTATTATTTAGGACAGAGTGGTGTTTTTTTTCCCTGGCAAAACTCATGCTGGCTCACCCTTCGCATATTATATTCATCAAGAGGCTCTACAGGTTTCCCTAAGGATCTTTGCTGCTGTTTTTCCTGGTAGTGTGGGG
The DNA here is from genome assembly GCA_013400055.1 of Nycticryphes semicollaris. NCBI lineage: Eukaryota > Metazoa > Chordata > Aves > Charadriiformes > Rostratulidae > Nycticryphes > Nycticryphes semicollaris. The sequence continues at coordinate 1,731,202 of VXBJ01003999.1, read as the reverse complement.
AGGGACTGGGAGTCCTGGGAGAACCATTAGTTCCTTTTGAAAGGATTGATATGGACCTGGCCTTCTTCCAGTCCCTTTGCTGCAGAAATTGTAATTTATCATTAAAAAGCATACATTATTGTTGTTAGCAGTTCAGCTACTTCATTCTGAGTTCCTTCAACTTTTCTGGATGGGTGCCATGGAAACCCACATGATTTATTATAATTTAGTGGCTGCGATTGAATGGGCACCTCTTTACCACTATCTGTACATCTCCATCCACTCTGCGCATGGCACAAAACAACCCAGCCCCAACACCCAGTGCAGGAGGTATGGTAGGATCCAGCACACCTGCCTTAGGTGTGTTGGGTTTCTGAACTGGAAGCAGTAAAGGCAAGAGACACGTCTCCTTCTACGTGCTGCAGTATGAACATATTCATATATTTGGGCATGAATCAGGGCTTTTGAAAATATTTACTCTCTACATTAATCATTCTGTTCTCACACAGAGGAGCTCCCAGCCTTTTCTGTAAAGCTGATCTATAAGGCTAGGTCTTAAACTTGTTTCACATTATCTACACACCTCTCACTACTTCACTTTGAGGTACTCCTTGCTGTCCTATTGGCATGGAAATAGAAATAAGAACAGAGACTGAAGACTCAACAGCTTGTTCTCAGTGACCCCTCCCTCTTCCTCTTCACTGATGTTTATAGGGTTTTTTTCCAGTTGCTTCAGACATTTTCTTCAACCCAATACAAGAATAGCAGCAAAAAAAAAAAAATTGCAATAAAATAAGTAATGACTCTTTACTGCCATATTGCATGTAACAATGCTACACGTGCTACACTAACAAATTTCTAAGCCAGAATAATGCAAGAAGCCTGCTGCTACCTCACATCTTCATGCACGTGTGGACAGGTAACATATAGCACACATAATGCTGCTTTATACTACCAACAGGCTGTCCAAATAATACAGGACAGCAAACTTTCTCTCCTGAGATTATTTTGCTGGTGCAGACACAAAGACTGAGACATTTAAATGAGAAGATGCAGATCCCTGAGGCTGAACATAAAATATTTATATGAAGAGACCATGGACCAATAAATTTCAGTTATAAATGTTTACAGCTGAAGGTAGTAATAAATAACCTTCCAAAAGTAATATTTCAATTTGCACTTATTGTACTTGTACTACGCTTTATATTTTCAGGAAACAATAATAATTATAGCAGCACATGGAATTAGCTCATGTTTAATGAATGATTACCCAGTTTAGTTGTGATCATTATAACATCAGGACACAATTAAAACTGTGAAATGTTGTTTATTCTGGAGAGAGATGGGACTGTTTCTCCATGGCTACCATTTATATGTCCAACCAATGTATAATCTGTTCATTAAATTGTGACAGATGTGATTGCACTTTAATAAATTTGTCAGATGACTCCTAGTTCTTGAATTTCCAGTTACCTAACTTCAGCTGTGCAGGCTTCACATGGTGTTTGGCAACAGAGAGTTAAAGCCAGGAGAAGATTTGCTCTTTGGGGAGCTTAATGGACAACTTCTACAGATCAGCAAGAACCAAGGTTCAGATCATTGTAGGATGTTCTCTTTCCCCTCCTGTGCATTGACTGTACTCAGTGTGGCTTCTTTCTACTCATTACTTAGGAAAATACTGTCACTGTCTTCTTTATTCTGTGTATCTCTTGTGGAGCAAGGCATAGCTTTCTTTCAGGTTTTCATCTCGCTATTAAACACTTAGGATGGGTCTTAAAGAGAAATACCTTATTTGGTGACATAGATGTAAAGGACATTTCTGTTGGGTTGATCCTGCCTTCTTTGGTGCAAGTGGAGTGGTTTATGCTACATAAAAACAAGTCATCTTGGTGTGAGGCAGGCATCCACTAATAAAGCTGGTTGTCTAGCTAACCTTCTAGTAACTGCAGCTGCCCTGTGGCAGGGATCAGTAAGCTCTTTCCAGACACAGAGAGCTCTTGGGTTGTCCATCTGGCCCATCAGCCTCAGGTAGGGAGGGAGATAATAGTGTTACAAATAACTCTATATATACTTTGCATATAAGTTGGAGAACTCTTATCTAACCCGAACCTCTAGCAGATGGGCTTCACCTTTCATTAGGAATGGCAGCTGTACAAAACTGTTAAGCACAGTCCTTAGGCTCCCATGGGCAGTGCAGAGAGAGGGAGAGGTATCTACTAAGGATGATCTACCCTATGCTTGTCATAGGTGCCATGAGTCTTCTCCTAGGGGGGCTTATTGTTCATTAGGGACTGTAGACAGTGCTGTACAATGGTCTCTGACTGATCAGCTTTCTCTAGACAGACAGCTCTTGGGTGGCTGAGTATGATGAGATGACATCTGTCCTCTCTTTTTTTATATCCTCTGAGTGTCTCCTGCTGAGTTGCACACTATGATAATTTTTCCCTTCTCTTTTTTTCCGTCTGTCTTTTCCCAGTGCTCTGTGTCAGGATGCCTTTATCTGGCCCATGTGTCTCTGTGGAGAAAAGGTTGACTGTGGCAGGAAATATCTTCTTAGCCTTTCCAGGCGAGGCCATGACTTACTGCAAGGATAGGTGGGAGCTGTAGGCAGGCTGATACACAGCGCATGGTGCCTTCAAAGCCCTCTGGATAAAGGTCTCAGACATGTCTTGGCCAATCTGGTAATCAGGGTACCCCTGGGTGCATGCAGATGTCTGAGAGTAGTGCTTTAGAAGTGAGGCACCTCTATAACTTCCAGGCACAAGTCTTTATAATAGTGCAGTGACTGTGTTGTTTTAAAGATAAAGGTGAAACAAGGTTTACAAACTCCAAGTAATATATTGAACAGATTATCGTAACTAACAGGAGAAAACAGAGAAACCTCAGGTCACGCAAGCATGGAGTAGAAACAGCTTTTTAACAAAACTGGCAAAAATTTCAATGCTAAATGCAAGCTGAGCACAGTTTCTCTAGGTCTAGTTAGATATGCAGCAGGTTAGCCCATGTGATGGGCACAAGTAGACAAGAGTTATTGGTAGTATGGGAGAGGTGATTACTTGACTTTCTCCAGAGCGGGAAGTACTGGCAATTTATAATTATCACAACTTTCTACTGGTTTTGCAGTTCATAGATGTTATGTGTATTTCCCATGCAATATCTAGACCCTCTTGGTGGCTGTTGGACTGCTGTGCTTGCTCCTCTGGAAGTTTAGCATCAATGGGAAGGCTGTATGGAGGCTGTGAAGGGGTGGTGCCAGAAAAATGGTCAGGCAGCGGTTACTCTTCTTTCATTCTTCCTGGTCTAATGTGCTCGGTGAGCTCCCTTCCCCTTCCCTTTTCCTTTCCCTTTCCCTTTCCCCCTCTCTTTTCTCTTTCCCCCTCTCTTTTCTCTTTCCCCCTCTCTTTTCTCTTTCCCCCTCTCTTTTCTTTCCCCTTTCCCCTTTCCCCTTTCCCCTTTCCCTCCCCACTTCTCTTTCCCCCTTCCCCTTTCCCCCTTNCCTTCCCTTCCCTTCCCTTCCCTTCCCTTCCTTTTCCCCTTTCTCATCCCCTTTTCTTCCTTCACAGAGCATGACAAGGCTGCCAAATTTTCCCCTCATACTTTGCATCTCCCCTAGTAACTACCTGAGATAAATTTAGCCAGGAAACCAAGCCGGTTGGGTTGCCTGTTGGGGGAAAGTAACTAATTACAGGCTTTGATCTTTGCTACGATGTTTGGAATGTGCAAGGAGACAGAAAAAAAGGAGATACAGGCAAATATTTGAATGCAGCCCTCTGTGACAGCTCCCCTTAGCAAGTGCTCCACCCAGAAGCCCCTCAGAGAGCTTTCAGCTGCATCATCTCAGGATTGACCCTTAAATGGGTAGACAAAGACAGCAAAGGTAAGACTAAAAGTAAATAAATGTCTGCTAAGGATGCACTATATTTCCACGCTCTCCTCCATGCTTCTGAACAAGTTCTTTTACGAGGCTGTGACCCTCATACTCAAAAAGATTATTTCAGGCAAATTTTTCCCATTAACGAAAGCAGAAGGAATATTTCTGAAAGTTCTATTGGGAACTGGGCTGAACTCTAATATATGAGCTCTAACAATGCATGAAGGTAGCTCTGCTGTCATCCGTGAACTGCTCTTGCTCTTAAAGCCAAGAGTGTCTTTGAATATTTTGGTGTGTTGGGACCTTGGAGTAGATAGTAGATTGTGGGCTCTGCACCTGCCCTTACAAAATGGTCACTTCAGGCTCTTATTCAGCAGCTTTATGGTAGCTTTGCACAGAACAGATAGACAGATGGAATAATGGGCAAGCTTAGACAAAATGATGAAAATATTAATACATATTAAGATTTCCATTAATAATTTAATTACTAATTCAATTATTGGAGAATAATTATTAATATTTATAGCATCCAGATTGGTGATGATAGATTAACTGTGATGGCATAATTTAACAAATATTTTTAAAACATAACATTTAACAAAAAACATTTCCACCATTTTTCCATCTTAAAAAAAAACTTGTGAAGGGATCATGAATATATGATATCTTTACTGCTTTTAGAACATGGCTTTGTATATTTTATTTTTATTATGGATTGCTTTGTTGTAGATTTTATCCTCAGGTTGTTTCCCAACAAACTATTCCTCTAGTCTCTAAGACAGAAAGAAAACTATGGCAAAATAAGCTTATAGTAACAGCACTATAAATCTATGGTGTAGGTAAGTGCATAATATGGCTACATTTCTTTCTACTGATTTCCCTTTCTGAAGTCTCTGTAACACAAACGTTGATGTATACAAAAACATTTAAAACATATTAAAGTGGGGACTCAAAACGTTATTTTAAAGTTTTCCAAGATATGGTGATCCAAAGTTATGTCAGAATCATGTCAGGTTATGTTGTTCTATGTTTTGCAATATTAATTTTTCATTGCAAAAGTTCCTACATGCTATCTTCCAGGGCAGTGTTATTGCAGTGAAATCTAACATTGTATATATGCATACCAAAATGCAAAATTTCCTTATGAAAATTTCTGAAACAAAATAACAAATGAGATTTGAAGTTTCTGCAAAATGTCAGATTTGTAAAGGCTTGGTTTTGCTTCTTTGTCAGAAATTATTTGCAATTATTTTTATTCCCAAAATGTTTATTCTAGGGGAAAAAAGGTTTTGGGGGAGATCAATCCACCTGATCTTATGATAAGCCTCTGCCTGCCAAATTTTTAAGGCTTCTCTGTAGGACTCTTTCAACAGATGTTTGCCGTGTGTGATATTACAATGTTTTCTCTAAAGTATTTAACTGTGCTTCATAGAAAAAAAATGATTCTTCAACTTCCTTCACAATAACATCATGTCAAAAATAGACTTGAGATCTCGTTATTTATATTACTGAAGTACTGAATGACCTTGCCTGAGAACAGAGTGTTCTAGCGTCAAATAGAGTACCAAATTACAGTGGGAGATGGTCTTTGCTCTGAAGAACTAACACTTGAGGTAAACAGGACAGACAAGGAGAAGAAGAGAAATGGAGCATCCTAAAACTGCTGCATAGGGCAACAAAGCTGGTGAGGGGCCTGGAGAACAAATCTTATGAAGAGCGATACAAGAAGCTGGGACTGTTTAGTTTGAGGAAGAGGAGGCTGAGGGGAGATCTCATTGCTGTTTACAACTACTTGAAAGGGCATTGTGGAGAGGTTGGTACTGGTCTCTTCTCACAGGGGATTAGCGATAGAACGAGAGGGAATGGCCTCAAGCTACAACAGGGTAGGTTTAGGCTGAACATTAGGAAAGAATTTTCCACAGAAAGGGTGGTCAGACACTGGAATAGGCTGCCCAGGGAGGTGGATGAGGCCCCATCCCTGAATGTATTTAAGAGTAGTTTAGATGTGGTGTTGGGAGATTTGGTGTAGGGGAGGAATTTGTAGAGTAGAGCTGATGGTTGGACTCGATGATCCCAGGGGTCTCTACCAACCTGAATGATTCTATGATTCTACGAAGTGGTGGAATACAAGTGGCAAACTTAAGCCATTTTCCAAAGTATCCCACCATTTTCTGTTTATTTCTCTTTCTTCCCCATCCTTCCTCTCTGGTAGCCAGGATGGGCCTGGGACATATTCCTGGTAACAAGAGATGCAAAATTCCTACTTTGCTTCAGTGTTTATACTCAGAAATGACCTTATTAAGGAAGCAGCTCTAGAAATGCCCCAGGTTGTACCTTGAAACTCAGATGAGGATGAACTGATAGGGAATGAAGATGACTGAATTTATTAATTCAGTGCATGGACATTCCTGTCTTGCAAACCATGATGACTGATCCATTATAAAAAGTTTGGCAATTAAATTGCTATTTACCAAATACAAACTGAAACACCTCCTGTACATCTGAAATGATGCAGCTTTGCAAGGTGGGGGGGTCAAACTTGCCTACCTGCCTATGCAATTGCTTTAATTACCTCTTCATAAGCATGGCTAGTGGGGCCAGTGCTTTAGGAGGTCATCTTACCTGAAGCTCAGAAAGGAGGCTAGCTTACATTTTATTTAACTGTGTCTATTATAACTTACTTATTTTGGGGAAAAATATTAACTGAAAATGTGCTGGTTTTCCAAAGCATCAGAGTAAGCTTCTAATGTCTTTGTTCATGCCCTTTTCAGGACACATGTGTGACTCCATGGGAGTACTCTGGACCTTAGTTTCTTCTGCCCTGGGGGATATCACAGCTGTAATCTCTCTGCCATGAATTTGCTGCAGAATATGTAGAGTTTGCAAATAATACTTCCTTGCCTAAAAGGCAAGGTGATGCTTCTTTAGTAGCTGCTATTCTTTGAACTTATCTGAGGGGTTTGTCAGCAAGTGAGCTCTCTTCAGGATTCTGCTTCCTCTGATATATCAGAGGCTATTTCTTGGCATGAAGTAATTAGAGGCAAGGCAATTTTACAGCAGAAGGCATGGGGATGCTTGCTAATCACAGCCTTCTCCCTGCTCAAGTGCTGTGCTTGCTGACGAACCCCTCCTCGCTGGAGGCAATTGTGTTTTCTGGGGCAAATCAGGTCACTGAGATCTGCAGGCTTCCTTGTGGCTAATGCAATAAGCTGGAGCTACAGGAGACATCTCTTCAGGACAGCACTTGTTACGGCTGAATGTGAGCACCCTGCAAGGTGGAGGCCATCATTAACTGTCCACCTGGCAGAGTTTGGGGATGGGAGCTGGTCTGGCAGGGTGTTCATTTGAAAATAGGTACTTGTGCTCATCCAAGCACAACAAAGGAGTGGGCAATATCTTCTCCAGAATGGGAGGCTTTGCCAGCAGAGTTTATGCTCCACTGGAAGGGAAGTGATCTTTCACAACATCCTGAGCATTCCCAGAGGGAAAGCAGAACCACACAAGGCTGTCACACATCACGCAGGCAATGCTGATGTTCTTCAAACCACTGATCATTTTAGAAATGCCTCTGAATGAGCAGGATGGTGACCTGAAGTCTTTTTACTGATGACTGCAAATGTAAATGGAGAGTTTCATTGTATTGGATATAAGGGAAGCCCTGATGTGATTCACTAGGTGTCTGAAAAGCCTGACTTAATTAGCCTACTCCACAATTCAGGTCATGATGGTCTTCCAAAACAAAAGCTTTTCTCACCTTGACATACAGAATTTGAAACTGCTGCTTGTCTACAGCCACAGGACCAGGATGTGCCATAGTTTCTCCAAAGAGACAGCAGTTCTCTGTTCTCTTCCTCATATTTGTCACCATATCTGGAAAACAAAATGGATCCTTTCTTTTCTTTTCATTTTTTTTTTTTAAGTATTCAAGTGGAGCCTCACTTGGTGGGATTCCTTCAGATGGTCTCATTTCAGGTTTTCTAAGGAGAAGCCAGTGGTTTTATCTTGCTTCCCTGCTAGCACCAAGGTGTGAGCTGTCTTTCAAGATGTGCAGCTCCTCAAGAGTTGATGCTCAAGGGTAGATGCATGGCAAAACAACTGTTTTCTTTGCCAAGAGGTATGGGGACAGGAAAATAGTAGCAGTGACATGGCAGGTCATAGCACGTGACATAGCAGGTTTTCCTGCTCATACCTGTTCTTATTCTCAAAGTTAAAAGCTAGCATCCTCACAGGAGGAGCAATGCAGGAAAGGAGTGGTGTCTTATCCTTTACTGATGAAGTCACACCTGGTGGGGAGAAGCAGAGAGAAAATGGTTTTCCTGGCAAAAAAAATGTCTTCCTGGCAGGTGGCTCATCCAGCTAGTGAGGATTACAAACCTCTCTGGGAATCCTTTCTTTATGGCTACCGAGAAGGTGATATTGCTAGTGACAGCACAGAAAGATTGTCTGAAATAAAATAAAGAGGTTTCCATGGTGATCCCTTCATATTGCACTAAATTTCATCTTGCAGTCAACTGGGTTGTGTTTCTTCCCCTGGAGGAAGAGTCCTCGGCTTGCCCCATGTTATTAGTTACTACTGGTGCTAAGGAAATGCCAGCAGACCCCGAGCAAAGCCAGTGACATGGACAACTCTGCAATGGCCTCGTTAATTATCCCAAAGAGGTTGGACTGCCCAGGCAGCCTGCAGGTGCTTTAGAAATAATCCTGCTTTCTGTTTTAAACTAGAAATAGATAGAGTGTAGATACTAAGATACAGCAGTGGTTAAAGATAAGAAAGAAGTAGGTTTCTTCCCATTTTACCACTGGGGAAAGAACAGTAGTCAAATCATGTAACTACAGCCAGACCGGAGGCTAGCTGCTGTTAAAGAAGAGGATTGGATGTGTAATTCCCAAACTCCAACACAGAAGACACCTTTTCTCCTGAGGTTAATGACAGGGAAGGCACTGACCTGCACAGAGCCCGCTAGCGGGGAAGGGAAACTCTGCACTTGAGTGACCAATGCAGTATCATCTGTGAGAGCATAGCAAAGGGAAGAGATGAGGGGTCCTCTCCAGCTATGTGCTGTGATAGGGATGAAAACTGTCCAATGAAAGAGTGATCTTTCTTTTCAGGAGACTAGGAAACCCCTCCAGCTGTTGCAGTTGATTACTCATGAATTCCGTGTCAGCGTGATGTCTCCTACAGCGCTGAAGAAATGAGCAGCTGCCAGACATGTCTTGCTGTGGGTAGGCTCAGTGACGAGCTTCCCAGTTCATTCTTGGGATCTCTCCATCTGCATCTGAATTCAAGAGTCACGAACACAGTGCTAGTCAAGCTTTGGCACCCAAAGCACGCTCAATAAGAAAAGCATTTCCCTGAGAAGGTGTGTCATTGAATGCAAATGAATACTGCCTTAGGATCATGTTAATTTATACTACAGAGCAAATATTTTCTGTCTGCTTAATGCACTACACCACCACTAAACCCTGTTGCTTTACCCATGGCCACACTCAAACCTCTGTTAATGGAGCGTCTTTGGGACCACTTATTTTGTATCATATACGATTCAAATAATATACTGGAGAGTTGAAAAGCAAAGAGGGATGTGCAGGACAGATACCTTTATTACTGCTATCTGTAATGCCTCAGAGTGTGCAGGGACTCGTAGGAGAGCAGGAAGAAGGCGCAAGGGGAATAACTACTCCTAAACATCAAATTTGCTGGGAATAGCTATCAGGTCCAGATAGGAACTCACCATGGAGAAGGATAAAATGAAGCTTCTGGAGACCTTTTTCTTTTCCTTTTTTCCTCTGAGGTTAGTCTGTCTTCCAGAGCTTGGGAAAGCCAAGATTTGAGTCATTTGAAGTCATTGTGCTCGGCTTTAACAAAATGCTGAATCCCACCTTTTGCTTTCCCATTTGTAAGTCTGCTACTACTGCACTGTCACAAAACTGCTTGCTGTGATTGCAGACCTGGGCTTAGAAAGCACCAAGCCACCCAGCCTGACAAACAGCCCCATCCTTATGCTGTCTGCTACCATGGCTCTACACAGCACCTGTGATGGCCACCAAACAAGCTGGCTGGACAGGCTGATGCACTCAGAGATAATTGCATGGTCTGTGCTGGGACACATTACACCCAGAGCCTTGGGACTGATGTGCTCAGATTTGTTTAGCCCCAGCCACTTTTCAAGATAACCTTTCATCAGGAGAGACATAGTTCAAGACAACCTTCCGTTGGATGGAGCAGAGAGAGAGGGAGGAGGCACCAGAAGCTGCTTCAACAGTGGGAGATTTTTGTTGGATTTTTTTCTTATTTTGCTGTTTGGAGGAAAACTGTTGCATCCACCTGCTGGAGGACTGGATTTGTGCTCCACATGGATGTCTTTCTGGAAGGACCCAGGACAAGGGAAAGGAACTGGTGTGAAGTTGCCACTCTGAGCAAGAAAATCACCCCAACTGCTAATTTCATGCTGTTGTGGTTGTGAATTGGGGCTTAATCCTCTAGTTTGCAGTAGGGCAGCTACAAAAACGTCTTTGGCAGCCAGCTTTTAATGTGCAACCAGTGAAGTTCATATTATTATGTTAAGGGAAAGCTGTGACTCTTTCTGCAAAGAAAAGAACTATTAAAAAGAAAACAAACCACAGAAAGCAATGAGAGATAAGACACATGCAGACTGACTCTGCAAGGAGAGCTTGAACAAGTTTTACAAGACAAAATAAAAAGATGTAGACTGGAGGCTGTGACTGTTATCCCATTTCAATGCTGTTGAGTTGCAGCACCTTGACATCAGCCAGGCACTCTCCTTGGGGTAGTTGCTCGCCTCTCCCTCTCTTCTCCCCTGGAGTGGCAACTGTATTAACAGGGTAAATTTGCTTTTCAAATCTACCTTTGTGTCTTCAGATTAGCTTTATTTGCTCAAGGATTTTGGAGGCAATGTGGGGGAATATACATGCTTCTATAAGTTAAAATTTCTCCTTGTTTAACATCATACAGGCACATCATTCAAGGCAAGCACCAAAAGTGGGTATCTGGGAGCATTTTTAGTGCATTTTTTTCTCTGCTTTTAAGTAGTTCCTCTTGAAGTTACTGATTCTATTGTGGGTGAGTCTCCACTGTGCTCACTGCTTTAAGTACAGCTCAGGTTGGCCTCTGAGTCCTGTTTTTGCCAGTAGAAGTGCTGCTTAGCAGCACAGCTGCAAAACCACGGAGCCTGGTTCATACAGTAAAGTTATCCAAAGACATGTGTAAACATTAACTCTCATCACTACCTGTATAGGGGTGCTTTTGCTGCCCAGTGCTCTCTGCTCTGCTGGCACTGCTGATAGTGCACCCTTCATCTTCATGCAAGCTCAGATGTGCATTCTTCTGCTTCAGAACCCAACAGTGAGATAGGAGTGCAGTACGTGGTCTGGCCATGAAGGATAAACAGTCATGTCTTGTTGCTTGCTATTCTGAGTAACCCAGCTTTAATTTTGGGGGTGATGTGAGAAACAGAAGCTGATCACCTATGCTGTCAGAGCTGGAGAGGGGGAAGCAAAAAGTCCCAGGTCATGTTATTTAGTTGCCTGCCTATGCCAGAAGAGGTGATGCTCTCCCACCAGCCAATTCTATTCCTAGCAGAATGGGTTTTTTATAGGCTTCTTTATTTAAGTCAGAAGAAAACTCCTTTCTGTAGGAATGTTTGCCTCAGACCAGCCCTGCCCCACATCTGTTTTATGTCCAAATTGCCCAGGACAGCCTAATGACCTCAGCAGGATCCACCTTGTAAACAGAGGATTTTCAGTCAAAGACCACAGGCAGATCCGGAAAAGAGTCAAAGGGTCTTCAAAGCATAGGAGGAAGGGAAGAGAACCATTCATTCATAGCATAGTAAAGTACACTGAAATTATACAAAATTATGAGTTCTGATCTCAAAACAGTCTTTGGCTACCTGCCAAAAAAAATCTTCAGCTTTTTCACCAGCAACAGGTGCTAGAGATAGGCTAGAGATAGTACAGCAGAAGAATCCAAGATGAAAAGGAGTGGGATAGTGCCATAGATGAGATACTGGACACCACACAAATCTTCTTGGTATGCTTAGGTGTGGCCAAGAGGGTGTCTCCTTGCTCCTCCTTGAGCTGCAAAGCAGCAGAGCACTGCTTGGGCTAGCACCAGGCTAGCTGCCTGCCATCCTGGCAGATGTGGTGGCAGGAAAGTGGGAGAGAGGCAAGGGAAGACTATTAGCCAAAATGCATTGCATGGATGTCCCGGATCCCAGGGATCACCCAGAGTTTGGGAGCAACAGAAAACTAAACAAGGTAAGCAGAGCAGCTTTGCCTGGATGTCTGCTAAGGCTTTAAAAAGCCCAGAAGTATTCTCTGATGTCTCCGTCTTTGCCCTCACAGGCTCTGAAACCAGAGAGGGGCTGTGTTACCTGCTCTACTCTGCTCTGCTGCAGGACTCTCTGCAGTTCACACAACTATGTGTGATCGGAGTCAGCATCCATCCACCAGAAAGCATTGACAGCATGCTCAGGAATTGCACTGAGGTAGGCAACCACCAACTCCAGCAATGTGGCATCTGCATGAATTTGTTACTCTTTATTAAAAAAAAAAAAAAAGTGGGGAAGTTTTATTACAATTCCCATTTGTTAAAATTGTGCAAGCACCTCATTAACTCTGATGTACGATATTTTTGGCTAGCTACATTGCTAAGCATGTGTTAAGCTCTGATGGAGTGCAAGAAATTACCTTTGTAACAGCAGTGGTGTCTTCTGAATGCAGTTAGCGCCTCCCCAACGCTGATAAGGTGCGAAAAATGATCTTCCCATCTACAGTTGTGTCAACCGAATGCAATTAGCACCTCTACATGTGTTTAAAATCATGACCGCAGGTTATACGTTTCAGCAGCCTGCAATACATTAGCACTTAATCCCATCCTTGTGAATCGAGGAAAAAATCGCTGCAAAACCAGCGCAATGAATACCATTAAGTGCCATTAACATTCCATTAACTATTTTTAATTAAGTAAATCCAATCCCAGATTGGCGAACAACGGACTAGGGACTTTTCGTAGCACCCAAGAGCAGTTGCTTGCTGTATAGACATGTGTCAGAAGAAGATCTCTTTACTCCTGCTAGACCCTATTTAAACAGCTCTGTTAAATTGTAGTGGCAACGCCAAGCTTTTCCCTTCATTCTTAGGGTACAGGCACCTGGGATGCAGCAGAGAGTGCAGGATCCTCCTCCTAAAAATGCTGCTTTTTCTGCATGCAAAAAAAAAGAGAGAGAGAAAGGGAGAAAAGAGAGCACAGTAGGTATTTTTGCCTTTGGTGCAAGTAGCCAAGTTCCAGTGTATCGATCATTTATTATATTCTTCTCAGGCTATTAATCTCTTCTCTAGCTGCCCTAAAAGAGATCCTGTCTATATCTCTGTGTGGACATCTCTCCATGTTCAAATAATTATTGTCAGCAGCCTCCAAACTCCCTACTTTCTTTACAACTTTGACTAAAACTTAGTAGGTGGAGAATTAGCTTGACTCACACAAGAGCTTCAGTAATTTTTTCCCTGCAAACATGGTGTACCTACAGAATGGTCATCTTCAAATGTCAAATACTCACACTTTTCTTATGAATATTTGAAAACTGTAAGTAAGAAGGTAATGTAGACACACACCTCAGTGGGACTGAAAAATATCATCCCAAACACAACTTTACAATATATATTGAACAAATGATGAGCCCAAACCATTTTCTGTGCTGATACTCATATGGTTTTTTTGCACATAGCCATACTTGTCAAGAAGCTTTGCTGAAATCACTAGCAACACCCCACAAGAGAGAGCATCCCCACCCTGGGGCTTGGGATGGAAGCTGCACATGACAGCAGCAGCTTCTGTCTCTCACCTCTATTAATTTTCAAAAAGCCAGGTATTGATTTTTCATTTTCAAGAGGGATCTGCCACAGCTGTGACTTTATTTTATTTTATTTTCATTTCAATTTTTTTCACTACATTTGTAATTGAAATGGACAGATCTCCATCTGGGACACTTGACAGCGGATGTACAGGGGTTCTACTGCTGCTGGCAGCAGCCCTGTGCGTGGGCAAGGCTGTACAAAGACCACATCTTGTTAAGGCAGAAGGAAAAAGCATGCCCAACTAGTTTCACTCCCTGAATAACACGGGACATAAAGCTTTACTCAGTGATTCCTGCACAGATCCAAATAACTTGTGGCTGAACTAGGGCACATCTTTGAGAAAAACACATTAAAGTCTCACTGTAATTTATTCTTGACCATCCTTTATTTTCTCTGTATTTCCACAATGCACAACATTCTGCACAGGAATAACTGCTCTGAGAAAGATTAACATCTGAAAAGAGCTCTCTCAGAGTGATATTGTCCTCATTCTGAACCTAAATCCAAACCCTATCCCCATCAATAGAAATGTCTACTGTGAATTTAGATGTTCATGGTTTTTTTCTTCTCAATGAAGCAAAAGTTGCTGCTGCAAGTCAGGGTCAGGGAGGGAAGGGGTACCTCCTTTTTTTCCTCTCTCTCTACTGAAAATATGAGATGAAGTTATCATACAACATGAATGTCCATTGAAAAAAAAATCCTTCCTACCCCTGAGAAGCCTCCAAGGCAGCTGGGTTGTGAATGCTTGCTAAGTTCATGGGAAGCTGCTATTGCCTTTCTCCTTGGCACAGCAGCACAAAGTGACCTCCTCCTTTAGGTTCTTCTGAAAACTGTCCTGCAAAATTCCTTGTGCCAGCTGTAAATATTGCATTTTCACGAAGCAGTGAGCATGTGCATTCTGCGTATTGCTGTGAACACAACCTGAGTTCCTTGGCTCAGTCACGGCACAACTTCATGTACCACAATCCATAGACTTTGTGGTTCCCTTGGGAAATGGTTACCATCTTTTTCCAGGTACAAAATGCTGAGGCATAGAGATGTACAAGGCTTGAAGTGCACCTTTTTTCAGACTGGGGGAAAAAAACCCATAGTTTTAAAAGTTACCTTTCTACATTCACATCTTAAAGCATCAGGTGAGTTTGGGTGTCTAACTCAGTCTTAAGGATCAACGGCATTAATGGAAAGGGGGCTGATCTGAAGGCCGTTGAAAGCATCAGGATTTGTAGTTAAGTCTGGCTGATGTTGGCTTTGCTGGCTATTTCTTTGACTTTATGGTGGGGCTTGTATGGGATCTACAGGTCCCAGCATGTAAATCAAGCATTGGGGGATCATACTTGTGCTTTTTCTTTTATTAAATCACATCTTTTAGCAGTTCTCTTACTGCATTGCAATAAATGCCTCTCAGCTATGAATATTCATTTGTAGTAATAGCCCACAGTGTCTCGATGCTGTTTTTTGCTGGCCTGGTGTTGCCGAGAGTTGTAACATCAATCTAACCATGCTCCTTTACGCAGAGCAGTTCCTGCAGGCTCTGGGTCTAGGATTCACACAGGCGGCCACAGTGAGAGCTGCTGGGGGGAAACAGCATACCAGCAAGAGCAGCTTACACCTCCTGGGCATTGCAGTGCAAGGGTCACTGCTGGCTGTGGGTCAACCTGGGGGGAAAAGTGGCTGTGCTGAATTGGTACTTCTTTGTCCATCTGACAGGTAACACAACATTGTGGTCGACAAAGCAGGTCAAGAAGAAACTAACCCATTTCAAAGAAAACTCCTGAAGCTGGAGATGAGAAGAGACAATTCAGCATCACTAAGTGTAAGTGGACGTTCTGATTTCAGCTGAGATAGAGCTCATTTTCTTTCTAGTGGTTGCTGTGTTTTCGGATTTGGTATGAAAGGAAAGTCCATTATGTATATCATTTTAGTTGTTGCTAAATGATGTTGGCACTAGTCAAGGACTTTCTTCATCTTCTCATAGAAGCTGAGAAGGAGCATAGACAGAACAACAGAATGGCCAAAGGAATATGCCCTACCAGAGGAGCCATGCTCAGCACCTAAATGGTAAGTGGCTGGGGTGTGTGTGTGGAATCTGTGATCTCTGCTCAGGTCGAGCTGGGCAATGAATTCACCAGGTGGTGATAGCGACTTGTGTTTTGTATATTCTTTTACCATTATTATTATTATTATTACTGTTTTTATTGTTATTTTCCTTTTCTATTATTGTTCTATTAAACTGTCTTTATCTCAACCCATGAATTTGGGGTTTTTTCTTCTCCTTTTCTCCCCCTTCTCCCTGCCCTTCTCGGGGAGGAAAAGTGGGGAGTGAAGAAGAGGCTGCGTGGTCCTAGTTGCTGGCTGGGGTTAAACTATGACAGTGGATTTGAGGCTGGCTGGGACTAGCTGGAGCTGCAGCAGCCTCTTGCCTGGAGCTGGAGCATTCTGTAGTCCCGCTTGGATGCAGCCAGGAGGATGCGGCACTGACAGCCATCCATTCTGTAAATTAAATTTCACTCCCCTCGGTCATCCTCGGCTCACAGCCCTGCTCGCTTGCCGAAGGATTGCTGATTGCGCAGATTATTATGGGCTGAGTCCAAAACCTGTGAGATCAGCAAGAAAGACTTCGGCAGCCCAGTGAGACACAAGCTAGGTGCTCCAGGAGTGGGTTTCAGCTCACATGTCATCTCCAGCTGTGGGCAAGAGGGGTGTGATGGAACTGCTGGTGGTGGGATGCAGGTTGAATATAAACCATCAGATGTTGTGGGATGCAGGAGCTGACCCTGACTGTCCCGCTGCTGTGAGTGGGACAGGACAGGAGTATTTCCACAGACCCTGTCTGGCTTCCCTTTTTCTCCATCTCAGCCTGAAACCTGTCAACAAGGATTGAACAGACCAAAGAGACTAATCTGTCTTGTTCAAAACAGTAAAAGCTTACTGAAATCAGCATCAGGGCTCAGTGTCTCTTTTTGAACCAGGGGGCAAATGCCTGTTACAATATCTTGCCTCCTTGAGCTGAACTACTTGCATCTGGGAAGGGTAGAAGAAAATGTGAGCAGTTAACTGGAGCTGGGAGAGTACTGCTGTGCTGGTAGGATCGGAGGGGACCTTATGGCCTCAGAAGCAGAGCAGAAAACAAAAGTATAATCCTTGCTTGTGAC
Organism: Nycticryphes semicollaris; assembly: GCA_013400055.1. NCBI lineage: Eukaryota > Metazoa > Chordata > Aves > Charadriiformes > Rostratulidae > Nycticryphes > Nycticryphes semicollaris. The sequence continues at coordinate 1,714,324 of VXBJ01003999.1, read as the reverse complement.
TCCTGCTGGGTTTTCCAGTGATATGCTGGGGAAACATAGTCTGTTCAGGTTATTGCACAATGCAGATATTTATGAAATTTTGTCTATTTAAACAGTGGAATGTGTTTTTTCCCAATGAGGTCTCTGAAGAAAGAGCAGTATGTCGCTTGACCCAGGCCTTTAACTGGAACTGTCTTGGCAGTTTAATGAAATTAAATGGCTGGACTATGGGGAGTTCATTAGTGAGTAATCCAAAAGCTAAAGTCCTGTGAGCTAGTTCAGCTCTCAAACGCTTATTTGTGTTTGCCAGATTCAGTAAAGCGAAACCCCTTAATAGCCACTGGCAGTATTTATAACATGCTCTCCTCTGATCTGCAGATGGTAACACACGTACTGGGGTGACTTCATGTTTCTACATGAGATTTTAATAGAAAAAAGCACCTCCAGGATGGCCACAGGGTCCCCTGCATTTCACTGGGCAGACTCCGGTGGATTTGTATAGGCACTTCTGCTGCTGGATGCCTCAAACCTCTTGCTCCTGGCAAGTGAGGGAATCTCATTGCTTTCCAAAAAATATTTCAGAGATGGCTGCTGCTGAATCTGTGAGGGACTCTGGTTTTCTTGTCATGCTGGGCCATGGACAGGATTATGAGTTGTTTTATTTCATGCCATTTGCCCAAGGGGAGGGACCACGGATGTAAAGGGCCTCTAGGATTTTGGCGCGTTGTAAAAAAGGATGCTGAATTGCTGCTTATTTCCTTTGAGTGGGGGTTTGGAGGAGTGAGAAGGGTAAGGATCTTCCTCCTGTTGCATAAAGGTTTCTGCATTTCTGGAAACTCAGAAACCAACTGAATATGCCTGAATTTCACACTCTTTAATTCACCAAGTGTAAATAAACTTTACAAATAAGTGGGTTGCAGCACTACTAAAGGTTTAGCAGGGTACTTGATGTATTAAGGGTACTTGAGATAGTTAAAGGAATATCCTGACTCCAGTATACCTGAATTTACTTTTTAAGATAGCACATAAAGACCAATCCTGTGCTGGCCCATAAGGGTTGTCGACAATGAAAGCCCTTACAGAAGGCTCTGTATACCCCATCCTAGCGTTAACATTCTTCTTTTCTTTCAAGTGATTAAAACCTTTTGTTGTGGATTTGGTAAAGTCCAATGCAATCATGTGGTCAGCCCTTGGGCTGGAGTTGAAGGGCTGATGCACGCAGGAAAATTTCTGTGACCTGAGTTACAGCTGGTGACACCCTAGGAGGGACTGGGTTTTTCTGTAATTTTAATTCATTTTGTGGAAAAATTCTTGCTGGGCTTTACTGTAGCTGCTGCACAAGTTCTTCCAAAAGTAAATAATACCATCTGCCAGGTGCTTCTTGCAAAGAAATTGAGTATTAAAAGGTGTGAATATTACAGAGGGAAAAAATATCAATCTGAGTAACAGATACCCCAAATATTGTCAGATCTGCAGTAGCTTCAGCAGTGCTGTTTTTGTTCTGGAGTGTGCAAAATGCTCCAAGAATGAAGTGGATTTTGAAAAGACGGGCACTGCCAAGCATGCAGGAGACCTGTGTCTTTTTATTGGCAGTGCCTGAACTTGTCTCAATTTATACTATGGTATTGCATCTCTAAAGGAGATTGAGCTGAATTAGGCATTGCCAAATGCAACTTCTATCCTAAATTTACAGTATGGAAAAGGACTGGAGATTTTATCTAGAGGTAGGATGTAAAAGGTTTTGTGGCAGCTATAGGAGATTTGAAGTTCTGCTGAAGCCCACTTAACTATCCCATCTTCTCTTCTATTAGGTTGGACTATCTACTAACCTTTGCAGGCATCCCTTCTTCTCCTTCCAGGTTTTTGCTAGCCTGGCTTTATGAAGTCCAGGGGCCAACAAAGAGCCAGAACTATCCATAGCTCTAAAAATTTCCAGTCCCAACACAGTGGTGGGAAGAGTAGTGATGAACCCCTCTCCAGAGAAGCATAGGCTTCAATGCTACAGCAATGAGGGGTGGTTTTATTCCTAAACCCTTTTCTCCGTGTAAGACAGAATTGTGGCAATCCTATCTGAGCAGTCTTTTTGCACTTGCTATGCACTTGCAGTCCAGAGAGAAGAGAGTGCAAGCATCACCCAGCCTGTGTCTCAAGGTGCTGCTGCAAATCCTGTGCATCCATGCTGTGCCCATGGCACAGGACGAGATGTGTGGATGCTTCTTCATGCACTGGTATGAGTGACTAGAGCAAAACATAGGTACCTCTCTCCAAGGCTGGTATTTTAGCAAGACAAGCACGGGTCTGGTCTGTAGCTTCAGCAATGTCGAGTGCATTGTTTTGCTGGACCCTGCAGGAAGATTGTCTGCAAATGTCACCAGAGGCATGGGGTGCTCCCGAGGAAATGACCTGGAGCGCTGGAGTTTGGGTTTGGAGGGGAAAGGTGGTGCATTTCCCTGCGAGAGAAGCGAGGATGGGCAGGAGGGACAAAAGCGGCACAGCAACGACATCTTGTGATGCACAAGAACGGCTGCATGTACTTGCTGAGAGGTGAGCCCTGCCGGCTGGGAAGCCCCTTGTCCCCTTGCCAAGCTGGAGCAGTCAGCAGTGTCCTCACTGGGAGGGCAGGGGCAAGGAGGGGGGAGCCTACAGGCAGGGAGGGATGTTGTCCCCAGAGTGCAGTTGTGGTCAGAGCCAGAGCCTGAGCCAAAGCAGGATTTTGGCAGCGGCAGAGCAGGCATGGGAGTGAAAAGGCTAGGAAAGAAAGTCCTGCTTATTGCTTCCTCTTTTTTTTCTTTTTTCTTTTACTATGGTGTTGCTGCACAGAAAGTTCTTTCAAGTGTTCTGTGGAAACCTGTGTTCTACTCGTCTACAGACACCTGCTGAAAAAGATACATAACTAACATTTAATTTTCATTTTGCAAGATGAGTGCAAGTGCAAATATTCTGTCTTATATCTGAGCATCACTGTGACTGAAGATCCACATTCTGAGATGTAGACCGGCGTTCCATCCCAAACAAGGGCAGTAGTACCCATCTCTTCCTACTTTGATTGCATCGAAGAGGAGCAGTGGCAAAAGTTACCCCAGACTTGCACTCTGGGACTCAAAATGCAATGTTTCTACTGAAAAGGCAGCTGCAAAGGTTGAGGGCAGGTTGAATTGGTGCCTCACCACTGTTCAGTTTCTGGAAGAGGAGCCTTTTTAAAGTGCCAGCCCAAACCAGAAAGTAGACAATTCTTTTTAAGTCCCTTTAGCTGTAACCTCGGTTGAATTATGGTCACTTTTATACTGAACTCAAGAAAAATCAGAAAGTTTTGGAACCATAGTAGCTGAGTCTGTGTCTTTGTTCACACCAATACTTCAGTGCAGAACTGGCAAGTCAGAAAGGGCACACTCTGAGATGTGTCAGAAATAAAGGGAAGTCTTTGCATGAAGCCCTGCAACATCAAACTGCTGTGCTTAAGGTAATCATGAACAGAAACCAGAAGGCTGAGCTGCGCACTCCTGTCTGACCTGTGTTGCATTATGTCTCTGGGTAGGATTTTTGGAGGCACCTAAGGCACATAAGAGCTGAAATACTAGTGAAAGTCAATGAGACTTTGTTTAGAATAGCCTCAGGTACTTTTGAAAGACTTGTCTTCTTGTGTGTTGCTTTAAAGACTTGTAAATTATAGTTAATTCCTACAGCTTAGTTGTATTAACCGATAGAGCCCAGGATTACATTCCTGTCCTCCTTAGGATCCCACTGCAGGGGCCTCCTCTGAGACAGCCTGGATTGAAAGGTTGGCAGGAGTCAGGAGCGGCAACTTCTGCCATCAACTGGGTGAGAGAGCCATGAGTATTGATTGTGTTCCATTCCCCAACCTGAAGGGTTGGGTCTGCATACTGCAGCTGGGACAGTGTTTCTTCCTGCCACAAGAACTCAAACTTATTCAGTGCAAGCTGCTGGGGACAACATAAAGCAGGTTGAGCTTTGGTCATCCTTCAGGTCACCTTAAGCTGAGAAACTGCTATTCACAGAGCATCTCTGCAAGGAAAATGGGGGTAGCTGCAGTTCTCTGGTTTGTGATGCCAACTTCTCTCACTCAGACTGAAATTAATGCCAGTAAGGATTGTAACCAGGCCACAGAGCTATCATGCATTTACGTGTCTGTGAGAGTTTTCTCATTGACTTTGGTTTGGGATTTTTTTTAGGGAATATCACTCCCTGGGACTGTCAACCTGCTGGAGGGTGGAAAGGCTTTACAGAGGGATCTTGACAGGTGGGATTGATGGACTGAGACCAACAGGATAAGGTTCAATAAAGCCAGGTGCCAGGTCCTGCACTTGGGACACAACAACCCAAAACAGTGCTACAGGCACTCTCGGGGCAGAGTGGCTGAAGAGCTGCCTGATGGAAAAGTACACCTGGGGGTGTTGGTCGACTGTGAGCTGAACATGAGCCAGCAGTGTGCCGTGGTGGCCAAGAAGACCAACAGCATCCTGGTTTGTATCAGGAACAGTGTGATGAATATGACTCGAGAAGTGATTGTTCCCCTGTACTCAGCACCAGTGAGGTCTCACCTCAAGTACTGTGTCCAGTTTTGGGACCCTTACCACAAAAAAAGGTGGTAAAGAGCAGGTCCTGAGTTGCTGGAGCAGGTCCAGAGAAGGAAAACAAACTGGTGAGGGGTCTAGAGAATAAACCTTATGAGGAGAGACTGAGGGAAATGTGGTTGTTCAGCCTGGAGGAGGCTGAGGGGAGACCTTGTTGCTCTATACAACTACCTGAAAGGAGGGTGTAGAGAGGCAGAGTTAGTCTCTTTTCTCTAGTCACAGGTGGTAGGACAAGAGAAAATGGCCTCAAATTGTGCCAGGGGAGGTTCAGGTTGGATATTAGGAAAAGATTTACACAGAAAACATTATCAAGCACTGGAATGGGCTGCCCAGGGAAGTGGTTGAGGCACCATCCCTAGAGGTATTTAAAAGACAGGTTGACTTGGGGACATGGTTTGGTGGTGGGCTTTTGTTAGAGTTAGGTTGACAGTTGGACTAGATGGTCTTAAAGGTCCCTTCCAACCTATGTTCTATGATTCTTATGTTTTTTACACATAATCAGAAAGAAGTACCCCCTCCATAAATGAGATAAGAAGCTGGCAAGTTCCTATCTAACCTGTAATTCACTTTGGAGGAATTTCTGTAGCTGGCTGCATGTGGTGAACCAGCTGCAAGGTTTTGTTTACTTCATCACTAGGTTTTCCAAACCATTGTGATCAGAAACAGCTTGTTGCCTCTGGTAAGCCTGGCCAAGGCTGTTGGCTTCAAGCAGATTAAATAATTTTGTCCTATAGGACAGGTAAAGCATGGTCTACAGGAGGCAGTAGATGACTGAGGGTCGAAGGAGGGTCTTTCTTTTGCAGAAAAGTCTCTGGTTTTTGTCCAGAAACCAGTGTCACAGCCCAGAAAATCATGGACAAGGATTGGTGTTTTCATCTGGATGCTTGTACAGCACCTGGCCTGTGGGGCCACAAGCCTTCTCAATTTTTGTTGTGATGTTAGGCTTTGATGCTAGACTACATCAGAAAGGAGGCATGGTTATACTTACTCTCTGGGTCTTGGAAAAATGCACCCCTCAGAGGTCATTTGCAGTATTGTGACAGCATGTCTGAACATTCTGCTGAAATTTCACAGAAAAACAACAGTAAAACCTTAGCTGCCTAGCTAGCTTCACAGTCAGGTTCATAATGAAGACCAAGGTTGTACTCTCTGTGCATACTGCAGTAAAATATGAATTCCAAAGTATATCCATGTGATTTGCTGCTCTGTCTTCCTCTGTTGAACTGGAAAACGTTCATATAATTTAATTCTCTTTTGTGCTCTTGAGAGGAGCTCAGAGTAAATGGCACGAGGCAGAAGACAAGGCCACGGCTGCAGATGGTTTCTCTCTGCATCTTGGGATGTAGATCAACTCTTTGAGACATCTATTGCGTTTTATGGGGTGTTCCCAGAATGGTTGTCACAACCCTAAAGGTGACATTGTGTAATGTAACTATCAGTTGCCATTGGCATCAGACCCTAATTTGGAAACTTTTTTGGAGGCTGCCTGACCCACTGCCTCAGTCAAAGTAGGAGAGCAATGGCCATGGTGCCTCCCTCCTCTCTTGGTTTTTAGAGGATACTCACCCCAGAATATGGTCTGGGTAAAATCGTATCAGGGATGTGCAGTAAGGTTAGCCAGGTCGCCTTCTCTTTCTTAATCCCTGCAGACAGAAAACCCAGCTGCCGACAGATAGGGAAATGGTGATTCATAGTGGAAATGGCTCTTGCACCAAGAAAACAATACTGTGTCTTCATGATACTCAAAACGGAGACTAAACCCTTTTCATTGAAGTTGGGAAAGACAGTTGGATTGTCCTTAGTCGTATCTAGTGATGATTTTATTTTTTTTTTAATTTCTTTTTCTTTTTCCCTCGCACCTACAGATTGAAAAGTTTGCAATATTGTTGCTCACAGCAGCTCAAGGGACAACAGCCCCTCTGAACAGCACTCAGAGGTCCACAAGTGCTCAGGCTTGCGCTCAAGGCTATGGGGGCAGCAGAAATACATGAATAAAGACAGGAGAGCAACAAGTAAAGCTGTGAATTAGCCTCAGTGCACAGGGCGTTATGGAACAAAATAGGGTTCAGCTGACCCTGGCACACTTGTCAAGGAGTTGCCTGTCTGGGTGCAGCGGAAAAAACTTGCAGAGTGAAGTGCTCTTGAACTATTTTAAGTCTTACAAAGATAACTTAAGTGTAAAACTCCTTGTGGATCTTTAATCTCTTAAAATAGATCCTTAGGTGCTAGGTTTTCCGCTAATCAATGCACTTAATGGTGTTGTATTAACAGATGATACATCAGTTCATATAAAAGAGAGATGCAGCATTTGTGCAACGTCTGGTGCTATGACTTTTGTAAACAAAAAAGTCTTGTGTCCATAGGAAATCACTTGGTCATTCCATGGGAAGACTTGAACAATTTGGCTGACTTTTGTCGAATCTCAGGTCTTATGAGAACAAGTTAGGTGAAACAGCGCTTCCCACAAAGGGCCCCCAGGAAGGGATAGAATTCTGGTGCAGGTTCACCTTTTATTAGTTTCCAACAAATTCAGCTGCATGCAAAACTGGAGGAGACTTCAGTCATTTTGCTGTTCATGGAACTGACTCCTCATCTCGACTAGTGAACTATTTGTATAACTGTACTGGAGGAAAAACCCGCTTGAAACCTCTCTGTGCTGATTGCCATCTATAAAAAGATCTTGACAACCTCTCCTGTGAAAAGCTCTCACACCTCCACTCTGCAGCATGCCTTTGATGCTTTAGCAAGTGGGTAGTCCTCAGGCTATTGAAGTGCCTTTTCTTCATCTTCTGCACTGCTCAGCTCCTGCCTGCCTGCCCATGCATGTCCCTCTCGCGGTGGAGGTGGACCCCCTAGATACATTGGGAGCCCTCAACTTTGGTGATGCAGGAGGGAGGAGGTGCTTGGAGGGTTCCTTATTTTGCTTGGGTACCACAGGTTTGCCAGCTGCAGTGACTACAGCAGTGACTATATAGATCATCAGTTTTCTGGGGAAGGGAAGAAGATATTTAGAACCAAAATTAAACTTGGGCTGGATTTTTGAGCACCTTCTTTAGGCAGGGGTTCAAGAGCAATCCTTTCTATGATCCTCAGCTCCTATTTCATATTTGACCGGTATAAAGGAAGCATCATCCATTGGTGCAATGGGATCACAGAAAAATAGTGAGGCATGAAATTGTTTTCATGCTTTCCAAGGTAAATCCCTTGTTGTAGATTAAGTAGTTTACCCATTCAACTACAGGTGAATCACCAAATTCTGCAAAAGCCTACTGTTAATAAGGAAGGAGATTGTCCAGGACAAACTTGCAGACCTCTTGGATCTCTCTTGCTAATTATAAAGTAATGTTCTTCACAAGTTATATTATTACCAAGGTAATGGTGAATAAGGGGAAGGAACACAGTATCAGGCATTCTCAGTGTGTGAGGTCTGGTTGGGGTGATATCTCCATGCTTTAAGTATTATCCAGTTCTCCATGCACAAAAGGAAGTTTTCATTGAAATAAAACTTGGGATTAGCATCGGATCAAGTTGTCCATGCAGGGAAACCTTGGAGCAGATGAACACACAGCTTTTACAAGGCCGACAGGAGCATTCCCTGGCTAAGCTCTGCAGAGCTGGAGCCCAGGGAAGGATGTCCTTCGACAGTCTGTGCCAAGCAACCCTACACAGTGAGCCTTGCATTCATTAGCTTCCCTGGTAAAATCTGAAACTACATGCATGCCATAGCAAATGCAATCAAATGCAACTAAGCCAACAGAAAGACAGGGCTCATCCTATTTTTCACTGAACTGTATTTCAAAATTAGTTGGAAATAGTGTTTCTTTCACATGGTGTATATCAATTCTTTTTCAAGGTCTTGAAGCACGGTGTGAGTTTTATCACCATGGTTTGGGGATCAAGGCCTGAGAAGGTTTGACTCTGTGATAGGAAGAGTTGGTAATGGGAAACTTATTAGCAAGAAGAGCAAGAGTGAAGCTCTTGTAATGGGGTCCTAACAAAGATAAGAAAAAATGACTGTGAGCAACAGCCTGTCATGGAAGTAGCAGGTTCATGTTTTATTCCTGCAGCCAGAAGTCTCCTGGCCCCATCATGGTTCCAACTGGCTGTCCCAGCAGTGCAGAAACACTGCTGGGTAACACTTCCCACCACTGATGCTTCCCAAAGCAGTGCAGCCTAGCACTGGTTTTGGGGAGCAGTTTCCCTCTCTTTCCCTATCCTTGTGCTGTCTCCTGGGTTGACTGGGGTGCAAGGGTGTCTCCAGGCAGCAGATATTTGGACTAAAATGTTTCTAAAATCCATTCAGTGGCTCTTATGTTATTAAGACTGCAAACAAGGTTGGAGACATAAGAGGTGTTGTGCAAGTGTTGGTTTTGGTGGGTTTGAGGAAGTTTATCCTCCTTGTGGAAAAGAAAGTTCACTCAGGCACTGAGTGTTTGGCAATGACCTCTACAGGATTTGCAAGGGCGAGGAAAGCCCTGATGTCCCATAAGATCTTGTCTCTTTTGTACATGTGTCAGGGCACAGTCTTAAGAGATCTTTAGTTGCCTAATGCAGAGAAGCTGCTCAAAGTTCAACTCTGGGTTTCAGTAGGTTTTTTGTCTTCCAGTTGATTCAATAAAGGGATTTTGTTTGCTGTAGCTGTGGGTGAGGTGTGAGGTGCGGGTGAGGTTCACATAGCAGTGTGAACCTCCATCCTGCATCCTGCTGAATCCTGCTGCCTCGCACATGACACCCAGTCTTAGGTTAGTATAACCAGACCGGACTCCTGGCCTTTCCCACATGTTGAGCAAAGCCATTCTGCATACCAAGCACCGAGTCTCTTCTCAGTTGATATGCAACTTATGCACATTTTTGCTCTTGCAAAAGTCTCAGGGATGGGGAGATAAAAATACTGCCCCACTTTATAGGAGAGCAAAAGGGAGAAGGGGCTCAAAAGGACTGTCAGGTTTAGGAACTGAATCTAAACTCACTGAATGCTCTTCGGTCTTAACGGCATGTCCTGCTTCTGAGAGATGATATTGAAACTTCAAAAATTATATAAAAACTATTGTCAACATGCCTGCTAAGGCAAATAAGGAGTGAGCCTATTGCTTAATCCTGTTTTCAGAAACACTAATATAATATCAGAAAGCATCAGTTTTGCAAAAGCATCAGCTTAAAATGTGATGCTAGTTTTCCTATGCCTTTTCATTATCTTTCGTTTCTGGAAGCAAAAAGGTTAACTATCAAGAAGAAACAATAAGTTAGGACTCATATTCTATTTTAGAGAAATAAAGCTGAACCAAACCTTTGTCAGAGTTAAAGCTTAGTGCTGATATTAACCTTTCTCGTCTTCGTTGACATGGATGGTTCTATAACAGCCTCATTTGCAGCTAAAATGCACTCCAAAAGTGTCATGCTCGTAAGAAATAGGATGCGGAAATCACAGGCCTCTCAGGGCTCACCCACTTTCTGCTCAGGCAAAATCAGTCCAATCAAACATCTGCCAGAAATGGATCTGATGAAAGTTCCTTGCCATCCCCAGCCACCCAGTGTTTCTCACTTTTCATCATCAGAAATCTCCTTCTTAATGTAAACTTAAACCTCTAAAATGTAAATAGTTCATAAGCACCTTGAAGAAATCATTTCCTTCCTGTCAATAGCAGTCATGGAAGGAATTTTATATTGTCACTTCTTCAGACCCTCCTCTCCTGAATCGTCTTTTCTGGATGTCTGCTCTTGCCTGTGCTCTTGATGTCTTTGCCTTAAAATTAATGTAGCACTTACCAAGGACTGCTTTATTTCTTACTGATTACAGTAATCCTGCAAGGGCTTTTTCTACCTGATACCAAAGACAAATTTTTTGAATTTTGATCCTGTTGTAAGGATCAGCCTATTTCCGTCACAAAATCTGGAGTCAGAACAAGAGATTTAAGCAGCATTTTCCTGTTACCTAAGACATTTTTGCTTTGGACTGGGAATGGAATTAGTTCCACAGTTATCACTAAAATAATTCAATGGTTCTGCCTAAGTTAGCAAAAAATGCCTGATCAGTCCCTTGGAAACTCCTAAGTGTCTATAACTCATGGTCATAGCTGACAGAGGATTTGGATCCAGAGCCGTAACAAACTGTGGTGGAAATCCTGCCCCACTGCCTCTGGCTGCCTTCACATTATTCCCTGCATCTCCAATTTAATTTGATCTAACTATAGCTTACTGGCAAATGACAATTCATAGTTAGGCGATTTTCAAAGTCTAATTGCTCCAGAGTTTTCTCAGTACTTCAGAATTTCTTAATTGTATTAGCCAAGGTGAGGATAATTGCTGCTTTCATATCCTTGAAACTTCTTATACAAAAGAGGCTTATGCAAGGATCTGCTCATTCTCTCCAATAAATGATCTCTCTGTTATTAAGGAGTGTGCATTGGGGGACTGCTGGGAAGCATTCCACTGCACCATTATGTACTTGAACAAAACCTGAAACTTGCAGATACAAGACTAAATTATAGTCTGGGGCAATCATCAGAACACAATTGGGGGTTTTTTTGGTTTTGGTTTTTTTTTTTTTTTTTCCTGGAGGTTACTCTTTCAGAAGAAGAATAAGCCCCACATCAACAAGTAACCCAGGATTTTGCATTTTGGGGATCTTCTGAGTGGAGGAAATCTATTTATAGGTCATTGGTGCTCTGACATTGTGCCGGGTCTCAGGTACGAATGTTGTCCTGTTTAAAACTACTAGTCTGTGCCTGTCAGTGCCCTCATTTTTTGCTTTGTTCATTAAATCCTCGAGTGGGACCATTTCTTCCCCTGGTTTGTATAACTTCAGGATCTTGAGCAATACGCAGGGCTTCTAGATGTCTGGGTATTGTAGCTGAGTGTTTGTGCGTAAAGTGCAATAAAGCCACTTCAGCAGAGAATTAGACATAATGTTCTTCCTTAAGCTCCAGCAATTAAACACAAACATATGCATGCACAATAAAATGGCATGTGTCACTTCTGAGGCTACAACTACCATTTAAAAAAAAAAAAAAAGAATAAGACGATGAGCCTTGTATTTTCTAACAATCCAATTTGATAGACTGAATGTAGGAAGGAGGAAGGAGGCATTCAGTGAGTCAAATATTTAATCCAAAAAGCAAGTTCTACACAAATTGCTGATAAGGTAGACAAATTTCACAGCTTGTTCTGGGGAAAATATTACATTTCATGGTGCTTTACAGAGGATGAGAAATCCTATTTTTGTGCGCATTTGGATACAGGATAAAAAGTAAAATGGACAGTAAAAAAAATAGCAAGTGTCACAGAGGTTTTACACAGGGTCTTCAGAGGAAGTAATCTTCTTATAGATACAGGACTAATTTCTCTTGCACCACATGAAATAATGTTCAGAAACAGTCTAAGTATTTCTTTCAATTGCTAGACAAACTCAGGGGATAAATGAGATGGAGAGTCTTATGGTGAGTGTTTGAAGGACTGCAAGAGTATCAGACCTTTCAGGTAAGCTGTTTCCTCAGCCCAGGGCTTTAAATCAAGGTGGGCTATGCCATCATTTTGAGGCAGCTGAGCTATAATTTAGGAGGTTTTTCCAGTTACCTTGACTGGCTGAAGTACAATGGCATAAGTTTGATGGAGGTTTAAATGGATCCAGGAGAATCTGGTTTCTCATAGGCTCATCCTGCACCTTGGCATCTCAATATGCTCCAAAGTCCACCCAGGAGCTGTTACTTTCCTGTGGTCCAATATGAAACCAATACTGTGGAGTATTTGGTCTGGAAACATAATGCCAATTTATCTGCTGAACTTCAATAAGAACCATGATCTCTTCATGACAGTTAAGTACTGAGAAGTGCTAAAATGGTCATAAGTGACCTTCTCTAGTGAAGGATGACAAATGATTGACTTGTGGGACTGTGTCAGTTACCAAACACCCAGAAATATTTGAGGGGATAAATTGCCTCCAAACACGGATTAGTTTACTAAAAATAGCATGAGGAATGACTCTTATGTCAGATGGTGTGAAATGATGTAAAAAGCAAAGACTTTTTAAGAGCCTCTATTACAAGGAATGTATGGGATTCTGATGTAATAGTCATTTATATGGTTGCCTACCAGCAGGTCCATATATTTGTTACTAGCAATGAATGTTGAGGCTCTCAGAGGAAAAAAATATTTGTCCTCAGACTCTGACAAGATAGGTTTCTAACAAGAAGAACTAGAGCTGTCCAAGTGAGGTGTTGGGGTTTGCAGGGGAGTTGAAGGTGGCTCATCCACAACATGTCATGGTACTGGAGGAGAAGGAGAAGGGGAAGAGATGCCAACACTGTGCAGTGGCCCAGAGAGAGTCCAGAAGAGCAAAAGATTGGTGCTTCTTCACTGCTCTGCCAGCTTGATTGCTTATCTTATCCATCTACCACACCAGGAACGTGTCTTCATTAAAAAGCTTTTAAGAAGAGAGATCTTCTTAATATATTTTTTATAATCCCAAAGAACTAGAAAAACATATTTAAAAATGAAAAGGAGACTTGAAACAGCTTTCAGGCATGAAACTACTTGCTATTCAGGTGTGAAACTATATAGACACCATGAGGAAGCATTTTTTTTGACTATCATTTGCAACTAAAAGCCAGCTCAATGATGAGTGACAGGAAAAAAACAACATGACAGGGCTCCCAAGTCTGTAAACATACAATTAATAACATGCTTGTTTACACAAGGCAAAAGAAAAGGAATATAAGGGTTGGTATGAAGATACAAAAAGCTGGCATGTGCCTTTTGGTATGGAAGCTGTTGCCATCATTATTTAACAGAAACCTTTATGAACTGTTTTTGCTCTCAGGATATGTGAATTCTTCTCTTATAAACATGCTCAGAAATGTGTTTTAAGCTTCTTGTGTAAAATGAAAGGGACAATTGTGGGACAAACTGTAAACCTCATTTGAGAAACCTTATTCCCATTTTCCAAGGGAGCTTAGCACAAAACAGGACCAGAGGAAATTTGTGGCTGAGTTTGGGTCCCCATGTGTGCTCAGGAGCAAGGCTGATAGTATTTGCTAACATAAGCTGACTCAGTAGCAATGCACAAGATTTATGGGAATCCACCTTCACTATGCATGGTTCTGGCAAACAAAATGTATGGGTTAATTTTTCTGGGTCCAAGACCCTAAATTTTCTGTAGCACTTCTCCACAAATCTTGAGAAATTTCTCAGGTGCAGTTACCTGCTGGAGAGGCACTCCTGGCTCCCCACCATGAATGCTGAGAGCTGCTTATGTGTTTTAAATAGGTTGCAGCTGACTTCCCTTTCACGTGTTCAGAAAAAACCCCACATGTTCTCCTGCCAAGATGCTCCTGAGCCCTTTGCAGAACTGCTGGAGAGTTTATTGAAGCCCAAAGAAGGGCTGGCAGACTTTTCACTGAAACTTTTGTGCTGGAGAAGTCAGGTTTGCAGCTAATCAACTCTGCTATTTTAGAGAATGACTTTTGCAAGGGTTTCTTCTTTTTGCCTTCTCTTTTGAACAGAAATTTTCTTACTCTCCCAGAGGTATGTACTTTGCCCCACTAAATCTCCTGGAATGCCATCCTCCTCAGGGTGAGTCAAGAGACCATGAAAGCCCCAGTGATATACGTCCATGGCTTCAGAGGACTTTACATCGGCCTTATTACCCTGCCACACAGTAAGACGTGTAGACATGGTGACTAGGGACATGTTTTAGCTGTTTGGGTAGTGTTAGGTTAACAGTTTGACTTAATGATCTCAAGGTTCTTTTCCAACTTAAATGATTCTGTGATTCAAAGATGATGGGAGACCGTCTCTGGTGGGCAAAGAGGAGAAAAGGCCAGGTCTCTTGACTGGGAGCTGGCTGCAGGGGAAAGCAGTTTAGGAGTCACCTGATGGGAAAGGTCATGTGTGGATAAAAGGAGAAGGAGGGGTTGTTTTACCTGTGTCAATTTTAAGCTGGGGGACCTGGCTGTTTACCTTTGCTTGGCTGTGATCTCAGGCTTTTTGTCTCTTTGTATATGATCCTCAAGGCTAAGAAGAGATACTTTCTGAAATATGTGTCCTTCACCACTTAAAACATTTCTATCCTCCCATAGGGGCACCTCTAGCAGATGAGAATTAGCCGATAATGACCTGGCATTTCCCAGCAGCCTGCACAGAAGGTTCAGGTATGGAATAGGAAATATCTCCTTACCTGGTACATGGTCTTTCTTATACTATGGGGATACAGGTTTCTCTTCTATTTCTCATCAGCCTCAAAGGTTGAGAGAAATAAAGTGTTATGGCTTGAAGTGTTGGGGGAAGCAAGTCCATATCAGACGTGATAAAGGTACCCTGGTGGGGCTTCCAGCAGGGCTGGGAGCTTACCAATGAGAGCACCTTGAGTGCCTGTTTGTAACTTTTGTGATTTGCAATGCATTGTGATGTTTCCTGGAAGTGTTTAGATAACTTAATGGGCCTCTTATGGCATCTGAGGATACAAGATTTGACATTCCTTAGTCAGCGCTTCGGCAAGGAGAACATATGTATTTAATTAATACTGCTCTACAGTAATGGGTATGAGGCTGTGGAAAGCTGAGCAGGAATGAGAACAGGGTTGCCCAAGTCCAGCAATGCAGAAAGAAATTATTAGTTTAACGGGGCATGAAATTATCTATTCTGTTTGCTTCAAAGTTAATCGTAGTTCACAATATAGTCAGCCATGGCTGATGAAACCCTGTCAGGGTTGCCCACACAAGCAAGAAACCCAAAAAAATTTGCCTTCACTATAAGACTCTGATGTGTAGCTCTGAGGACTGTTAGCAGGCTATGTGTCCCTGGACACCAAAAACAACCAAAGACTGTTCCCTTTGCTCACCTGCTTATCCTTTTATAAATCCTTTTTCTTGTTTATCACCCTCTGTGGCAGGGATTTTGGAGGAATGCCAAATATGAAGCATTTTTTATCAAATTCATGAGTTT
This sequence comes from Nycticryphes semicollaris, assembly GCA_013400055.1. Lineage (NCBI taxonomy): Eukaryota > Metazoa > Chordata > Aves > Charadriiformes > Rostratulidae > Nycticryphes > Nycticryphes semicollaris. The sequence continues at coordinate 1,698,815 of VXBJ01003999.1, read as the reverse complement.
TCTGCAAGGGGCATTGGCCACAAGATGGGTTTGCTGCATGTGCCTTGTGGTGGCTGTGTTGCAAGTGGGAGGAAATGCTGCTCAGCCCAGGCATTGCAGATGTAAGTAGAGAATCCAGAAAATGCTGAATTTGGTCCCTGAAGTCACTAACAGCTAAGACACGGCAAATGAGAAACTTCACAGCTTTCTTAGAGCTGGCAGATAATAGTTGGTAGTAAATTGATTAATAACAATACAATTCCCTAAGGAGCTGGTTTTATTTCTTCCTGGGGAGGAAAGCTTTGTGGCTGGGTTCTTGGACTGCTTTGAGCATATAGACGTGGGGATGGGACAATAATATTTCTCCAGATACTGAAGAGACTTTTGCATCTTTATTTTGTCCCATTCAAACAGTTGAAAATTTGTCTAAACCCAGAACTGCTTCTGGGTAACATTGTCCAAGAAGTCTTAAAATGTAGCTGATTACATGACTAGTTGATGGTCCAATAGAGGATGAGTGATAAAAGAGTGAACAGAAATTCCCCCAGCTCACCCAATTCAATCAATAGAGAAATCTCAGACACTTGCAGTCAATTTGTGACTGAATATGAAGTCAAAACAACTTTCTAAACATGGGCCTTTAGCTCAGCCTTGAAAGCTCTCCCATTCCTATCTTATTTTAAGTCCATATCAGCCATTCCTGACTCAGTATCCTTTACCTCTTCAGTTTTGTCTGTGGTGTTAGAGGGGGGCTCTTGAGCAGAAATATATAATGACATGAGAATTTATTTCTCTTGCTATTGGGCAGATAGGAAATTGGCTGTTGATCCAGTGTTAATTAGATGTGGCTATGCGGCAAGTGGCCCTGTTCTGAAGTACTGCCATAAAGAGAAATGCTGTTGAATGTGATAAAATAGAGCAAAAACTTTAAAGTTAAAATATAAACATAAAACATTTGCAGATTTGTAGCAGTTGGCTGAAATTACAGGTGTTAATGGCCAATGGCCTTATATGAAATGATTGAAAACCCTTTGCCTAGCCAGCCCATTGAGTCTCACAGTAACTGTTTCGGCATTGGAATCAGCAACAAAACTGTCACTGGTTTCCTGGGCACTGGGCAAGAATGCAAATACTTTCTGTTGGAAGACTTTAACTGAATTATGAGCAACACTTTGAAAGAAGAGAATAAAATCGTGGGGCTGATCTACATATGGTTTTACACAAGCATAACTTGAGTTGCACCAAGCAACACTGATTTCTACCTGCAATTGGTATGGAAGGCTTACCAGCTTGTATTTCCTGTATGCCTTAGTGCTCTCCAAACTAGGAGACCTTCTTATGAACAATGTCTTTAGACAGTAGTGAGATGGCTGAGGGCTCTTGATCAATTTTATCCAGTCCAAATTTGCCTGACTATAAGGAAAATCTTATGATGAGTGAGTAGCCTGCAATATCTGGATTAATTCTGCATTGCCTGGTAGCAGTGGCTGCAAAACCAAAGAGGCATGGCTGATGGTGGCTTATTTGTAAGATGTCAGAGGTTCAGATGCTTCATTTTAAAAAGTGAAAGGCTGACACAGTCACAGTTTTCCTTCAGCAGCACTTTGTTCTGATCTTGCATTTCTTGATGTTGGTGGGAGTTGTGGCTGTAGCAAACCACTCACTAGGTGCTGACAAGTGGCTCCTGAGATGGTTTGAAAATAAACTCATTGTGGACTGTTAAACTCTTGCAGTATCTCTCTGCTGACTCTCCTTTCACTCCCAGGACACTGACTTGACTTTTCAATGGAGACTGGATTTCACCAAGACAAATTAATATTTTGTCCTACGATACAGAATTGATTTATGATTGATTGGATGGTTTATTTCTTCCAGCCAATACAACAGCTGAAATGTCAATTTATATTATCTTCCCTTCCAACCTATTTTAATAGGGACCCTTTGAGCCACTGTTAAAGCAGCAGAACAAAGGTGGCTGGGAGAGATCTCCAGTAACCTGCTGTGAGAGTGGGGACATCAGGCTCTGAAAGTCAGGATACAGCATACTTTCTATCTATTTCTTTGGAGAAAACACTTCATTGTGTCAAAAGCTCTTTAAATCCAAAGTCCATGTTAAAAAGGGAAGCACTTACTAATTCCTTGTTTAAGTCCTATCCTGCTGGTCCTGGGTCTGCCCAGCATACGCTTTCCTCCCTGAAAACCCTCTCTGGTAAGCATGAGTAACAGATGCCAACCATCCTCAGCATGTGTCGGGATATAATATAGCCTGGAGTGATTAGATTTGCTTTCACCACTTGCTCATAATGCACTGATTCAAGGAGTAGATTCATGAGTATGGAAGAACGCTGATGAATTTTCAGTGTTTGAGGTGGGATGAATCACTAGATAGTCACTGCTAGTCTCATTTTGGTTTTGTTCTTACTCTTCAGGAAATAGATCAGAAAATTAGATTTTTTTAATTTTTGGGTTTTTTTTGTTTTGGTCAGAATTCATCCAAAAAAATCCTTTAAATGTAGCATTTTATTTGGCTTTATCATCACCTGAGATGCAAAAGTCCTTGATATATTCTTCGAGAGGGCAATTTCAAATATGAGTATATACCTGTCCTTTCAGTAAAGTTTTACAATTTTCCGTTCTTGCTTGGAATCTGTACGACCTTTGCAACACTTCGTTTATGACTAGTGACATAACAAGATTAACATTGATCTTTCTGCAGCAAAGGTACCCCCCTACCTTTCCCCTGAGGCCCATAAGCTGTCACTGAGTACAACTAGCACTGCATACTTGAAATTCCATATTGAGCTTAATGCATAGGTAGCTTAATAAAAAAGGGGATTTACTTATTTTATTATATTTACTTGACGGTGCACAATTTCTCATTCAATCAACATATGCAAAATGAGACAGAGCATATGCTTACTGACGGACAAAAGATAACACAAAATCTACCTTTAAAATTTGCAGGTGTTCTTCCTCTCCTTTCAGTGTTTTTTTGTTTACTGCTCATCTTAGATGCTTCAATTTTTCTCACATATGAGTACTCTGAACAGCAAATGGCGGTCACTTGCAGTGTCCATTTGATGGTCAAAGAAGGAGTCGAGAGGTTGCTCTTTTTCAGCCCTGTGCTGGGAGGACAGTGGAAACAAAAAGGATTTGGGGAGAAGAGCAGAAAAGTGACCCATCAGAGAGGACTACAGTCCATCTGGAAGGCAAGGACATCTCCTAATTCCTGAAGTTATTAGCATGTCCGGAGATTGCATGGGTAATTTAAACTGCATTTGTATTGAAGTCCAGCCCCAGTAAAGCCAATATTCTGCATGGCAATTTGCTCCAACCTTTGTTTTGGAAATGGTCCTTTTCAAGGACTGGAGAACTTGATTTCAGCAGGGTATAGTTTTAACCGGTGTAGGACAGCCATACATGGAATGATCTGCAAGGAAGCTGGAATTATGTAGTAACCTTGCCACGACTGTGGATCAGTAGCCAACAGCTTCACTTTAATAAGATTTTTCAGCCTTGGACTTAACACAATCCAAATAGATGCAGCCATCACACTATCTCTAATGCTGGCTAACAGCAACACACTTAGTGGGAAAGACATGGCCATGAAAGTATCCCTGGGGTGACTGCGGTAAGGGAAAAGGACTCGGCAGATCCACTCCCAGCTCTGCATGGCTAGTGGTTGCATAAACTCCTGTTTTGTCTGAGCAGAAGCTCACATCAGTTTCAAAATCCTGCCCGAACTTCCAGAAAACACAGGCGGAGTCCATAGATCTAGGTGTGCAGGCAGCAGGGTTAATGCACTCTCTCCCCTGTCTGGCACCACTATAAATCCTAGCTGACACCTTCGCTGAGCAAAGGTGGGACACACTGCCAAGTATGTGGCAGGCAAGGTAGCAGGTGTGCTGATATATTAGTTGAAAAGTATAAGGAGTCATTAGGTTTTTATTTAACAGTTCAAGTTTGGTAATGCTAGACTATTTTCTTTTGTGCTAAGACAGAAGCAAAAGGCTTATTTATGAGCTATTTTCCTCCCCTCCTCTACTTCCCCCAAATTTTTAAAAGCTGAGTTCCTTGGAAAGTGCATTGCACAGACTGTGTGTTCATGAGGAAAAGGGATGGGACTGTGTTTTAAAGCATGTAATGTATTACTAATCTGGTATTGAAATGAAGATGGGATACAATATACCCAGGTTAAATTTTGCTTAATCACTGGATTTGAGAAATTTTAAATCAAATCTAAATGAAATGTGCATGTCTTATTTGCATGAACTAGATGTTGAAGATACCAGCTTCAGTTAATGTTGTTAATGTGTTTGAACACATTGTCTAACCTGAACTTTAAAACAGTTTAAGATCTTAGTCAAATTGCTTCTGACAAAAATATGAAACTTTTTCATATAGCTAAAAAACTATCCAGTTTCTTTTTCCAGGTGATAACCTTGATGAATGTTATAAAATGTAGAAAAAAGATTTTAAAAAAAAGTGGTATTTTTCCTTCCTTATATCACAAATCCTTGGCTAGATCTGTTAAGCAGTTCTTAGCAAACATCGGCTTTTTTTTGCTCTAGATAATATTGGCAGGCACTTTTGGTGTTGTGCATCTGTCTGATTCAGTTCCTCTTATTTAAATTGTTATTTCTGTGCATAAATAAATTAGGAAGAGGAAAGTATGACTTTCTTTTGGAAACCTCTTAGCCACCTGAGAGGAGAGGTTTGCTGCTGTTTTGATGGGGTTAGGTACTGAACATGCGTTATTTATTTATTTTATTTATTACCTTTTTTATTATTCTACTTTTATTTATTTATTTCCTGGTAATTCTTCATTCGCTGTGAGTGGAAATTTCTGTAAGTGTAGGTAAAACACTGACATCTAGTGCCCAAAACATCCAAACCTGCACTCAGATTCCAGTCGGGCCTCCAGCGCTGGGTGTTGACTGTCTAATAATATTAAGGTCTGGAGTATATTAGGGATATTATTAATGTTGTGGTTTAGCTCTCCATCAGTAACAAGGAGCTATTGGTTTGTGTATTTGACATCACAATGTGCAGCTGTAGGGTGGCTGGTAGAAGTGGTGGGAGATAAAGGTCCCTGTCTACTGGTAGCTTGTTGTACTGGGATGCTGGAGTGGGGATGGTCAAGCAACGGGAAATCCAAACCTCTGTATTATCTCTTAATGTTTTGAAAATGTATTACCTTTGAAATTCCTAATGTTAAAATACAGTAATTTAGCACTTCTAAATACAAAATATAAAGGGGAAAAAAATTGTTTTTCCATGAGTTTGAGTGCCTTCCTTACTGATCCAAATGGAAGGGAGTTGCAGGGTCAGGTTTTTCATCAGACCCAGTGAGGCAAAGATATTATTAAACAAAAAAAATGGCTATAGTCCAGAAAATGGCCATCTAATGCCAGGTCTGCAAGCTGTAAAACCCTCCCATTACTATTGAATGTGATTGAGGGGTCAGCAATACCCTTTACTCAACACCTTGGGCAAGCCTTTATTGTTACCTGACCTAGTGTCTGTCATTGCCCATTGCAACAGTGAACGAAATACTGGGAAAAGTTGAATTTTTTTAAGCAACAGCAACTGATAAAAGTCCTACTTTTTGCTCATTTCTATTTATTCTTTTGTCTAAAGCTGCACAGAAGAATCACTTCTGTTTCAGCCCTGTATTTGCTGATGGATGCCTCACAATATGGTGGTTTGAGTGCTGGTGGACTCAAGTCAGAGGCTTTTTCTGAAACACCACAAAATTCAAAGTAAAATCCCCATAGAGGCCAGCACGTGGGAGAGGTGTGAACTTGAAGTGCAGCATCATAAGGCAGCATGTCTGTAAGTCATGTCCGTAAGATTGACATGCAGTCTCAGGCCTCAATAAATAAATTGGGGTTGATGCATCGTGTCAGGTCAAAAACTGGAACTGGTTGGACTCAACTCTAACTGGAAATAGCAGAAGTCCAACAGAAAGACAAATTTGCTCCTGTTTTACAGCCTTGTTCCTATGTGCCAGTTGGTCAACACAGGGCTTAAAACTGATCTCTTGCTGACCAGCTCTCCCAGCCATCTCGCCCATGGCTAAACAGAGCAGCCAAGAGCAAAGGCTTAGCTCTTTTCCCATGTGAATGCAAAAAAGAGAACAAACCTGCTTTGTTGTAGCCCTGGTACGTTACTAACTTGGTTCAAGCAGCTAGGAAAGTAAGAGTCCTTTAGAAAACCAAGAGTGAGAGAGTGCAAGCAGATGACTCTCACACAGGAGTACCCAGCTGATTAAAAATGTGTCTTGGATGCATGGACCGGAGCAGCTATTTCTTCATTATTGTCACCCCAGCTGTAGGAATGTTGTGATCCTGATCCTGGTTTGCTGGCGGTCAGTCCCTGGGGAGATGACAATATAACAGCTCTGGTGTTTGAGGGTGTAAATAAACAGGGTCCAATCCTGAGGCAGTTTGCTGTAGATGTTGTTCCCCTGAAGAATTTACTGTGGGGGAATAAGTGGGAAAGGATTTGTAAAATCCGGGGAATACTTTATTGGGTCTATCTGAGTGGCAGACAGAACCTGGTCACAAAACACTTTACCCTTATCTTAAATTTGGAGTATGTTAATTGGTGTTTATTATGACCAGGTGTAAAAATTAGCAGATCCCTAAATATCTTGCTAGATTTAAAACAAGCAAACAACGTGTGCCATTGACTTGCATGGGAAGACACGGCTGCTCCTCTGAGCTGAGAATCTTGCAGTCAGTCTCCATCAAGTAACTCCTTGCATAGCCATATTTTACATGGGGCTTGGCACAACTATCTTTTCTGGCCTGTATTAATTGTCTTGGAGGACTGCTCCATGAATAGATTTTGCTAATTGTTCTCTTATCTAAGTTCAAACTTAATATACTTGTGACCATCTAGACTGACTTACTCTTGTTTCATTGCTAATCTTTATTTTCTATAGGAGGCAGAAGAGATGCTGAAGTAAACACCAACTGATAGAAGCAACTCCTTAAAGTGATCTGTCTCACCATGACTATCAGTACCTTCCTATCACCTCCAAAAAATGGTCTCCTCATCCCATTTGGAGTTACTTTGTTCTTTTCCATAGCAATCTCCCACTGGTGGTCCAGAGGGGTCCTATGGGTCTCTGATAAGCCATCAGAGGTTTCCCCCTCTGTTATAGCCAGCTGATGGCCTCCTGCTAGCAGCAGAGCTGCAAAATCTATTACTTAACATTTTATGCCTTTATTATTATTCAGGTCCTTAGAATTATTTATTTCCTTCTGTTTATGATGATCTGTATTAATGATGACTTCCAGAAAAGTCTTCCAAAGAATCTCAAAGACCCACAGTGTCAGGGACCAAAACTTTTTTAGTAATTCTGCAAGATGAATAATGCAGACATGCACAGCCAAGTCCACCAAGGGAGAGTAAAAATGCCGTGGGCTTTGCAATGCTATTTTTTTTAGGTCAGGCTTTAGTGACTAGACCACATAAAACCACAAATTCTTCTGTACCTGCAAGAATTTGAAATTCACGTTCAGGCTGGTAATACACCAACCTAAATGCCTTTTAAAAACAAACAGAAAAAGCCAAAGAAGCAAACAAAATTTCTCAGGTATTTCCATGTGCAGAAATGAGCAAGGCAAATACTAACTCCTGTGTTATTTCTATAGGTGACTCTGGTATTTCCAGTCACAACAATGAATGAAGCCATACTGCTTTTGAGAAGATGCTTTCCTAAAAAAGGTTCCTCAGACATCCCAGATACATTACAGAAGTTCCTTGCTTTGCTCATGCCGTACTGTGCTGGTGAGCTGATGGAACCAAAAAAGCCAGCCTATAGCCGAGGCTGGGAGATACATTGTGTAGACTATGGAAAAAAAATAATGCCAAGAGTTGGCTACACTTATTTCTCCAAAGGAGGTGTCTAAGTCTTTAAAATCAGATAAAAAACCAGCTCAACTGCCTGGAATAATTATAGGACATTTCTCACTCACTTTTATATAATCCATTAAGTATATCCTACGTTTATCTTCCTATTTCTGCTGTTATATGTCATTTGCAGTTTCTAGTCTAAATAACTATAATTATGGGATTAGCCAAGAGACAGGCTGCCCCTCAGATGAGATTTGGTATCTGTGATCTAAGGTCGGGAGCAAGGATTTATTTTAGTCCGCCATGAACAACCCATTTTGTATTTGGTTTTGCATCTCTTTTCTAAATGAAATAGTGAATATGTTCTAGATACTTTTGTTGCATTCTGGCCACTAAAATATAGGAATTACAGAAACTTTCTATGCAAGCCTGTCTTTTAGGTAACCTGAAATCATATCTGAGTTATTAAAGTGTAATAGCTGGGAGGAAAGGGGATAATAATGACCTCCCATAGCATCTTTCTCTATCAAGAATTCTGTTGTAACCCTTGATGCAAAATTGTTCCACTGCCATTATAAACTGTAGTGTAATGCCTTATAATGCCACTTCTTACTACCTCAGAGAAACCTTTATGTTATGACTTAGATTACACATTCATAACCTACACCAAAAATGAAGACAAATATAATGAAAGTAGATAGTTAACATGTGAAGGTGGCATTTGAGCTCAGAATTTTTTAAATAAATCTCTGTGAGAACATGAAATAAAATAGCCAGTTTTTTGTCTTGCCAAAGGAGTCAAATTCAGTTGTTTTCAATGGTGTTTTTTGCATTTTCCATCAATAGAAATGATACTAGTAAATCTCAGATTTGCGTTTGGCTTCAATGTTAGTTCCTTAGTGGAGTCTCTTTGGTTGATGGTGAATTTTTATCTTTTTTTAAGGCTTTTTCTTTAGATAGAAGAAGAAAATCCTGAAGTTGGTTTTGTCCTTCAGCTATCAAACTGATGGTCCCTGATTTAAGGTCTCCCTTCACCCTTTTCTTCATCCTTCCTCATTCCCCACCAAAAACCTCACAAACCTGATAAGGATACAGAGGAGGAGAGCACCATGTGCTACAACCTATCCCTTTCCAGGGGCTTCTCAGCATCTGATGTATCTCGGATCTATGTCAAATAATGGCCCCACTATGGTGCATGTTTTATAGTAGCTAGAACACTGACCTGTGTGATCAAGACTTTTCTGTGCCCACACACAGACTTGCTTAATACCTCTACATTTCACCCTGATCCTGACAGGATGGGTTGACAACCTTCTTCCATACTGGGCTCTGCTTACTAGACATGGTGGGACCTTACAGAAGATGCATTAAACTTCTGGAAGACTCAGGAGCTTCTAGTTGATCCTAAATTAAGAGTGTCACCTGTCTCTTGCACCAGGTTATGGAGGTTTTTGAGAATGGTGTGGGGCCACAAGCAGATGTCTGAGCTTCTCTGAATAAGGAGGTTTGTTAGAAACTATCCACAAGTCCTCCTGTCTCTTTCTAATGAGATCACACCCCATGGGAAATCATACTATCAGAAACAATGTAGGGGAAAAATAATGCTTATGGGCATGTCTCTTGGCATCTGGGTCATCCCCTTCCAAAAGCAGATCTGCTTTTGATCCTTCTTTCAGGAGATGAGGTGTAGCAATGGTAAGCAAGTAGGTAACCATAAATAGCAACAGTATAATCTCCTGGCAGATTTTCAGTAAGCTGTGAATGATTCTGGTCTTCAGCTGACCAGACCCAGGATAATAGTAATTTTTTTTGGATGCATGAGAAGTATAACTCCTTATCTGACTTCCTGAACTTCAGAGACAGAGATAAAGTCAGAGCAAGCCTGGTTGTACTGGTTGTATTTCTTATTTAATCCTGAAATATCTTCCTTGGCTGATACAGGGAAAGGCTTATGCTAGCAAATCCTCTTTTTTTTTT
>VXBJ01003999.1:1678002-1688977 GCA_013400055.1 Nycticryphes semicollaris | reverse complement strand
TTTTTTTTTTTTAAATGGAAGACATTCTTTGCAGGCAACTTAGTAAGAAAGGTAGTGCAGATATTGAATTCATTGCCTCACACCCTGTTTTGCGGGTAATAACATCACTGGTATGAAATTTGTATCAGCGCTACAGTATTTCAGGGTCCTTCCTCTGAAATAAAGTCTAGCTAAGCATGAGTAGGATGCAAGTGAAGAGAGTTTCCCATGAAACTTTTTGCTGTTGGAAAAGGCAGCATTAGTTCAAATAAAACATGATGCAAAAATGTACCGGATGTAATCAATGGTGGGCAGAAGAATGTCAAACCTGAAAATTTTATTTGTTACCTGCTCATTTTGATGTTGAAATGCTTCACTTGAACTTCCTTTAATTTAGTTTTGACTGTGCTTTTTGTTTTAAGCTTACATATAGATATGATGTTATACTCAAGAATTCATGAGTTAGGGAAATAGGTCTATCTGTATAAAAATTTAACTTTATTAGAAAGAAATTACTTGCTATTTTTTAATTAGAGTATTTTGTGGACTTTTTTCCCCCTCTTGGGTTTTTAATTTATCCTTAAATGTTATATTCCTGGGATGGAGAGTTAATTTCTGACTTCTAGGCAAACACAACCATATGGGAGCTGAATTATTTTAAGGGCATCAAAAGCCATCAACTTCAAGTTCTACAGACCTGAAGCATCTCACAGCTCTGTCAGCCTGAATTGCTGTCCCAAGGGGGATTGAACTAGATGGTCTTTAAAGGTCCCTTCCAATCCCTGTGATTCTGTGTGGTTCTGTGCTTTTTCTTTTTATTACCTTTTTTTAATAGCAGTAGTCATGTTATTATAGCAAGGTTGTTTGCCTCGCCAAAAAATTTCCTAATGCCCATCAGCAGAGACAGGTTTCTGACAGATGCGATGGTTTTGCAGATTATATTTCAAGTGACCCTTGTAATTGGTGAGTATCAACTGGCAGTGAAGTTTCAGCATTAAGCTTTAACTTCTCTCATTTGGGGTCTTAATTATGCTTTGAAATGTTTGATGGCTTGGCTGACCTTTTTCTGGGTTAGCTGAAGAATGAGATCTGTCTGCCAGGAGAGAAGCTACTGAAGAAGCCTTGGAGCATAGCACTTTATTGGTTTCAATTAGGCAGAGTGGTCTGGTATCTCTTGGTTTAGAAATCTCTCCAAGGTTTTTATGTGTTTTGAATGGAGCTATAGGAAAACAAAAACACTGGGAATGCCAAGAATTTTACAAATAGTAGGCAATGTGAGTAAATTGAAGAAATACTTACATGAAATGCCAGGATTTGATTCTGTAATCCCTTTCTGTACTTCTAAAGCATATTTAAACCTTCCTTTCCCCCCTCCCAGGGGTGTATGTGGTGAATTCCTCCTGCTAGTGGGAAAAGTCCAGCATTACCATCTACCCCAGTTTGCTTCCCTGCTGCCACAGAGACAGGTACCCTGGCTCCCAATGATAGGTGAGGGGACCTGGGATGGGACTGGGTTGAGACCTTTGCAAAACACCTTGTGGTTTGCAAAAACCTTCTTTTCTGATCTGAAGCTGTTTGAGACCTGTGGTTTTCTCCAAAGCTAACATTTTTTTCTTTTTCTTTAGGTCTGATTCAACACTATGTAGAGGGACATACAATGCATATGATGAATGCAGATATTACATGTATAGACCTTTTCCTGGCCCTATGTACACTCTGGATTTCCATGCTGGCCTTATGGCTGTGTGCTGACATTTGTTCTGCCGGTCACCATGGAGCTCAGCACCAACACTGTATCCCAAACTACTCAGTAGGGATGCAGCCCCTCATCATTGTGTATTTAGTCTGAGAGCTGCAAAATATCAGAAACCTTGCCTGGCCACATTTGTGCAGGAGATGAAGGGCAATATCAAACACAGAAGGCAAGCAGCAGGGCAAGCAGATAAATTCAGCCTGAGAGATGATTTGGGGCATTAGTGTGACTAATGAGGGGGTCTCATCTGAGGGGGCTGCAAGGCCTGTGTGTCACCCTTTGGAATGCTGCTTTTCAAGCCTCCTTTCTTGCTGGCAAAAGGGAATTTGGTGCCTAAATAGAAATTCTCTGAAGTCCAGCAGTAAGGATGCACGAGGATCATCCCAGAGTAGCTGCAACCCAGCCTGCAGGTAGTGCAAGTCCCACTGGACTTGTGAGCACTTTTTTTCAGCTGGATCTGTGGGCTCTGGATTACAGAATCACAGAATCTTCATGGCTGGAAAGGACCTCTGAGATCATTGAGTCCAACCATACACACACAAAAAAAGCCTACAATCTCGGCCACTAGAGCACGCCCTGAAGTGTCACATCTGCACATTTTTTAAATACTTCCAGGGATGGTGACACAACCACCTCCCCGTGTAGTCTGTTCCAGTGCCTGACCACTCTTTCAGTAAAGTAATTCTTCCTAATATCTAATCTAAACCTCTTCTGCTGCAACTTCTGACCATTTCCTCTGGTCCTGTCATTCTTCACCTGGGAGAAGAGGCCAACACCCACCTGTCTACAATCTCCTTTCAGGTAGTTGTAGAGGGCAATGAGGTTTCCCTTCAGCTTCCTCTTCTCCAAACTAGAGGCCTCAGCCTCTCCTCGCAGGACTTGTTCTCTAGACCCCTCACCAGCTTGGTGACTCTCCTCTGGACATACTCCAGCACTTCAATGTCCTTCTTGCAGTGAGGGTCCCAGAACTGAACACAGTACTCGAGGTGAGGCCTCACCAGTGCTGAGTACAGGGGCACAATCACTTCTTGACCGCCCTTCTTCTGATACAGGCCAGGATGCTGTTGGCCTTCTTGGGCACACTGCTGGCTCATGCTGGCTGTCCACCAACATCCTCAGGTCCTTTTCTGCTGGGCAGCTTTCCAGCCACTCTTCCCCAAGCCTGTAGTGTTGCCTGGGGTTGTTGTGACCGAAATGCAAGACCCGACACTTGGCTTAATTGAACCTCATCACATTAACTTTGGCCCATTGATCCAACCTGTCGAGGTCCCTCTGTAGGGCCTTCCTACCCTCAAGCAGATCAACACCCCCACCTAGTTTGGTGTCATCTGCAAACTTACTGAGGGTGCACTCAAAGCCCCAAATCTCAGCCCCGAGGGACATCACTGGTGACCAGCTGCCAACAAGATTTCACTCCATTTTTCACAACTCTGTGCGCACAGCCATCTAGCCAGTTTTTTACCCAGTGAAGGGTACACTTGTCACTGCCATGATTTGCCAGCTTCTCCAGGAGAATGCTGTGGGAACGGTGTCAAAGACCATACCAAAGTCCAGGTAGACAATGTCCACAGTCATCCTCCCCCATCCAGAAGGAGGGTCACATGGTCAGAGAAAGAGATCAGGTTGGTTGAGCAGGACCTCCCTTTCGTGAACCCATGCTGGCTGGCCCTGATCCTTTGGCTGCCCTGCCCTTGCTGTGAGAGCTCACTCAAGATGATCCTCTCCATGATCTTTCCTGGTACTGAGGTCAGGCTGACAGGCCTGTAGTTCCCCAGATTCTCCTTCTGACCCTTCCTGTAGATGGGCGTCACGTTAGCCACCTAGCAGTCATCTGGTACCTCCCCTGTTGACCAGGATTGTTGATAAATGATGGAGAGATGCTTGGTGAGCTCTCCAGCTTGCTTCCTGAGTACTCTTGGGTGAATCCCATCTGGCCCCATAGACTTGTGCTAGTCTAGGTGCAGAAGCAGATCATTAACTACTGCCTAAGTATCTCAGCCTTCTCCTCGTCCTTGGTTGCGATGTTCCCCTCCACATCCAGTAAGGGATAGAGATTCTCCCTGGCTCTCTTTTTATTGTTGATGTATTTATAGAATCTTATTTTGTTGTCTCTTATGTTAGTGGCCAGGTTGAGCTCCAGCTGGGCTTTTGCCTTCCTAATTTTCACTCTGTATAACCTAACAAGTTCTCCGTACTCCTCCGGAGCTGCCTGTCCCTTCTTCCAAAAGTGGCAAACCCTCCTTTTTTTCCTAAGTCCCATCAAAAGCTCCTTGTTCATCCAGGCTGGCCATTTTCCCTGCTCTTTAATCTTGGGACACATGGGGAAAGCCTGCTCCTGGGCCTTCAAGATTTCTTTCTTGAAGAGCGTCTGGCTTTCTGGATCCCTTTGCCCTTCAGGACTATCTCCCAAGGGACTCTCTCAACCAATGTTCTGAACAGGCCAGAGTCCACGCTCTGGATGTCCAAGGTGGAGGTTTTGCTCACCGTCCTCCTTACATCACTAAGAACTGAAAACTTGACCATTTCATGATCACTAAGCCCAAGACTGCCTCCGACCACCACATCTCCCACTAGTCCTTCTCTGTTTGTGAACAGTAGGTCTAGTGCGGAGCCTCCCCTGGTTGGCTCACCTACCAGTTGTGTCAGGAAGTTATCTTCCATGCACTTGAGGAACCTCCTACTAGCCTGCCTGCTCTCTGCTGTGTTTTACTTCCAGCAGATATCTGGTGGGTTGAAGTCCCCAACCTGAATGAGGGCTGGCAATTGTGAGACTTCAGGCAGTCACTTATAGAATACTAGATCTGCTTCCTCAACCTGATTGGGTTGTCTATAGCAAACTCCCAGCACAAAATTTCCCTTATTTGCTTTTCCTTTCATCCTTACCCCTTAGGCCCCATGGGTGAGGATAGAGTGAGGAGCAGGAGGAGAAGGACTAGCTTCTTTCCAGCCCCCGGGAGAAGGGAAAACCCTGCTGTGCTGAAAATGGCATTGGCAGCCAGGAATGCAATAAGTTTTGGTAGAGGTGATGAAATCACCTATTATTAACCTTGATGTGCATGATGTTGCTGGCATCTCACCTGGGGGTCCCAAGCAGTCTCACTCTTTTTTTAGCATCCCTATGCATTTAGGAGTTCTCTTCCTTTGGCTGATACACTGTTAGAAATTGGTCTTCTGCAATAATATTTTGTCTTATTTTATAATCCCAGAGCACTGCCAAAGAAACACTAAGATGAATACAGTTGATTACCTTACCTTCAGAGCACTGGGCTAACCCCAGCCACTGAATAATTGCACCTGCAAAATAGGTTTTATTGGAAGAAACACGAGTGGGAGGACTCTGCAGCCGGCAGACTCTGTAAAACATTTTCAAGCCTCTTGGCTTGAGACTAAGTTATTAGTTTATGTCTGTGACTAATTTGTGAAGTATATGTTCAGTAAGAGACTATTGTACATACTTTAGTTCATAATCTATTTACTTTCTATTGCCAATGCATCACACAGTAATACATTGCAGGGAATACTGAACAAAACTTTGACCTGTGCAGGAACACCTTCTGAATTCTTCGTTTGCCATTCATTTTCTTATCAGAAATAAGTCTGGGAGGGCTTGGTCTCTCAGCAAAACCCTGCCAGTTATTTTTCCTGCTCTGTCAGGCCCTGTTCTTCAACTCACTGAGTTGAAGAACATCGAGATTGTGCTTTAAGCACTATCCAGTCGGAGCTACTGTGGAGAAGGGCAGCGACAGCGGCTAACAAGCAGAGGAGCCTGAAGCCAGAGGCCACAAGTCTGCAACTAGAAGGTAAAAGTTGAGGCTAAAAGTTTTGCTTACTGTTAGGCTGGCAGCATCCAATTGCAGCTTGCATTTGTTTTACTTCTAGCTCGGGAGTCTGAGCTGTGCAACAGAGATGGCTGTATGGTCAATTTGTAATTGCACCTTTTGGGTTGGTTTGTTGGGGTTTTTTTTGGTTAAAGCCCCTGGGGTGACCAGGGAGTTATTTGTTTCAAAAGTGAATCCAGAAATTGCTAATACAAAGGAAAGCTGCAGGGCTGGAGCTCACGGGGAACAGCTGCCTGCTGGGGATGCAAACATTTGATTTCCAGTACATGTAAACGGAAAACCGAACATTTGTTATGAGTACAGTTAATATGCTTGGGCCAAAGTAATGTGTGCAAGCTGGCAGGAACGAGACTGAGCAGAAGAGCAACCTCCCAACCCTCACAGCTAAAGTAGGGTTTAGAACCCATGGCCAGTGTGGGGGAGACGCTGTACAGGGGGAGAGGGATGGGCTATGCCATGGGGGCTCTTACCCCTTCTTGATGCCAGGGTGAAGGAGCAGTGAGACTGTACTGCATTTTTTTTATCTTCTTTCCAGCTGTGTCTGCTGTCCACACACTCTAAGCCATCCTTTAGGGGCCTGGGGCAGCACCTAGCTCTGCTTTCTGGGCATCTGCAGCAGCATGTCCTGCTGCCTTGTTACCCATGAAGGATACCTGCTCTGGGCAAATATCTCCTTTAACCTGGGCTTGGTGCTGACTTGATGTTATCAGGGGATGTTATTCCATGTTAAGAGAGAAAACTGTCTCTTTTCAGTTTGCTTGACAAGGTCAAAGCAAGAAGAACGCATGTTGTCAGCAATTGATGTGGTGATCATGCTTCTGTGTTTGTTCTTTGCATGGGTGTAAACCTGGGGAGAAGGCTCAGGTCAGCACAGAAGCAGGGTGTTACACCACATCAGGTGGTGGAGTCTTAGCTCTCCCTTCGGTTTCACTCACCTGTATCAGTGATGATCCGCTGCAGAGCAGAAACCAAATCCATTCATCCCACATTCAGCCTGGGGAGCAGATGCTGGGACACGGATGGCTGCACTGATGTAAAGTGGGGCGCACTCCCTAGCGATGCTAGAGCTATAGAGGAGCATAACCTCGGGATTTTAGGCTGGGATTACCTGTGTGCCCTCGTAAATGTTATATGTGGGCAGCAGAGGAACCGTGAGAGGGCAGTGTTGTACTGCAGAAGGAGGATGCTGTCGGAGCCGGGATGGGGCGCCAGCGCTTGCGGCATCCCCGACTGTCTCCAGGATCGTTTTTCACTGTATTTTGTCGTGTCGAGCCGTGGTACTTTGCAACACACTCCCTGTTGCAAAATTAAATTTTATATTTACAGGAATTTAAAGATGTACTTAAAAGCCATTTATTTTTGGAGCAAGAGCAAGCGCAATGGCTGTACAGCTGTGCTTTACAGATAAGGCAAGGGCTGAAGGGTGACTATTTATCAGCAGAACCTCCCAGCCATCAGTGGCTCATGGGTGGGCCTGTGCCCCAGCTGAGGTGCTCACGATACCCTGCCACATCTTGTGCACTCCTGAGCTGACCATCAGCCGAACCTCAGCATCACAACCATCTCTGCTGCATGCCCGCTGAGGTGACTCTCTGGTTGTCAGGTCCTGAAGAAGTGGTTACACCATAGGATTTCCCTGGTTTAAGAAGTATCAAAAGCCTCATTGGCAACAGCAATTTAATCCAGTGAAAATATGTCACATAATTTTGGTTTATCCAGTGCAAAGCTGCTCGTTTCCCTACCCTGCTTTGTTCTCATTTTTCAAATGCTAAGTAATTGCAAATTATTTTCTCTTATTTGCTTTCCTTTAATTTCCAGGAACCAAAAACTTTTGGGACATGCAAACTATTGCACTTCAGCATAGGTGATAGTGAGCTGCCTTCACCTTTCTCTGATGCTGTAGGACAGACGAATCCACGCTATGCCAGAGCACTTGCAGATAATTACCTTTCTTGCATGACAATTTACTTATCGGTATAAATGACATCTCAAGATGGGAAAACAGGAGTTCAGGTACTTCACCTTTCTTTCATGAGGTCAAACAATGAGGAGATGATGATTTTCTTGTACTATCGTAGCAAAGCTGCTGGCTCATTTTAGGTTCCTACTCTATATGACAAGAATGTTAAGAGTGAGAGAGAAAGACAAAGTTTTGAGGAACCAGCTCTGCCCCTTGCAGTCAATGAAAGGATGTCTATCAAGTGGCGTGGAAGGACAGGTCTTGCCAAGGCAGACAGCACAATCATCTCTCTGTGCTTGCATGGACTAAGTGGGTCCTTAATGTTCTTCAAACCAACCTCTTATTTCATTGCAGTTGCCTGAATTGTGGAGACTTTCCTTAATATGTCAAAAGTCTGAAGAATTAAACAATCCCAGCAATGACTGGAACGGGAGTTATTCCTTATCTAAAGCGTACCCTGCTGCAGACCACCATTTCTGCAGTACTTGTCAGACTAAGCAAAGTGAATGACCAACACAAGTTGAGTTTTTTTATTTTCTTGGACTCCCTTAGGTTAAGGTTTTGAGAGGATGAAGATTATCTCTGGAACTGAATCTTGCCTTTGAGCTGACTGACCTATTGCAGGCAGAGCACTCTGCTCCCTTAGCCCCCTCAGCTCCCTCCAACAGCAGGAGAAGTCTGTGAACTGGAAAACCAACCAGCGCCAACCCCATGTTGTTTAAGACAATTAATCTGTAAAGTTATATACTTGTAACATTACCTTATAGACAGGTGGCTGTCATGCTCTGGAAAGCATGTCCAGTCCTTCATGACTCCCCAGGCGTTGCTCCTGCAATGGAGCTCAGCACATCAGGAAAAATGAGGTGAAGCCTTGTGAAGATCAAGAACCTGCTCAGAAAGAAGCTCCTTGCAGCACTGAGTTTTAAAGTGGTCCAACTGGCTGGCAGGTGCAGTTTGTTTTACCTGGTATCCAATGCAGAGAAGGAAGGAAAACTTAGTCATTTTGATCTTTAATAAGTCTATATTTAATAAGTAAATATTTAAGAAGAAAGTGGTCCACCTGTTTCTCATAGTAAAAAAACCCCTTATCTACCCCAAAACATGATGGAGGGACTATCCATCTATCTGTATCAGTGATGCTAAACTGGCATGTCAGTGGGAGAGGGGCTTAACCCCAGCTGGGTAGTTAAAAGAACCACAGCAGTATCAGAAGCACTACTTGCTTCATGTACTCATGGCTTTGCTAAGCATGGGGATCAACAGAAGTGAATATACAACATTTATGTTTATGCCTGTGCCTGTGAAGAGAGAACAGGTTAGTTTAATGACTCTCTATTTTTATTGAAATCCATCTTGGTTAGGTATCTTGGGGTTTACAGTGACTAATGCTTTTCCATAATGCATCTCTCTATCAACAGAGGCAACCATGTTTACAGGGCAATGTTTTTCACCTGCTTGTCAGCGTGTTGAGCACCAACAAAACACACAATCGCCTTCTGAATCCCACAGCTAATCTTTCATTTATTTAAACGTCATGTGGTGTCAGCAATGGTATCGGAGATGGTTAGACACAGCCATGCTTCTGCGTACCTATGGAGAGATGGAGATATTCAGACCTTCTACCAGAGAGGTGCCATCAGTTAAGAGGGAAACCCTTCTTGGTATTGTTTTGGTTTTTTTTCCCTTGCAGTTAACTATAGATACACTTAAAAAAATTAACTTAATATAAAATAAAAGCTAGCTGGCTATTAACATATTGGTATATAATGTTGACAGCAGTGCTTTTTTACATAGTGGGAGGTGTAATCTACTTAATGTCACACAGCAGAACAGCCTTCAACTCACATCTCATACACAGTGGCGACAAATGTTCCCCCAGATATTGCAAGCCTTGTATTTCGTTTCTGAGGGAGGTTTATTCATAATGAAGGAGGAAAAATTGATCAGCCGATCCACAGAAGGGAAAAATCACACTAGGGGATAAGTCACGAGAATTAAGATGGGCAGAGAGATTTCTACAACTCAGACAAGTGAAAATCTGTGCCTGGTAGACTTCAGCGGTGTTAAAGGTCTCATCACTTTAGCTGTATTTCTCCAACCCACATAAATATTTCTGTCTATTGGAAAAGAAGGAAATTTCATTTTTCTTAAAATCTCTACAGTGATCCTGTTATTAGAAACAGAGGGAAAAGATATATCGGGAAGTAAAAGCAGCTGCAGCCGCATAGTTGTTTTCAATAATCCAGTGAGTCACTGCATCTGAACAGCCTTTCATTTCTCCCTGTGGTTCAGACTAAATTGTTTATTAGAATTTTTGTGCATTATTTAAAATAAATAATAAAAAAAGAAATTGTAGCTGTTCATTTTAAAGACTACTGCAATAAAAATTCAGATTATTCAAATTTATCAAGTGCATTGTGTAAGGCAGAAACCACAGCTTTTTTTTTCTTAATACCGCAAGATATTCACTGGTTTTTCTGTCTCGTTCATAGTCATAAATAAGCAGGCTGTTTACAAGATGTTGCTACAGGGAGGAAAATGCTATAGAAATGAAAACTTAGTCCAGCCAATGGCTGGAATTGAATAAAAGACCTGAGTGGAAGGTAAACACCAGCTTAACATAATTCTTTAAACATAATTCTTGAGAAGTGATGCATAATAGCTGAAAAGGGCATCTGTATGTCAGATCTACACCCATATAGAGGTGTGGAATAGAAGCATAGTTATATGCAATTAGAGCTAGACACATAGCTATAATGTACACGAGCGCTGCCAGAACAGACGAGCACAAATATTTAAGATATTTCAGTATTTTAAAATCACAAAGATAGTGAACTTTCTTTTTTTTTTCAGGAAATTGGACAACTTTAAAATGCTAGCTGAAAGCATACTAGAGCTCTACAGGGATTTCTTGTGCCACTTCAAGGGAAAATCCACTGTGCTCTCGAATGTGGAAATACTGTTTAGGGCTTGGTTTTGTATTTTTTTAACTCAGGTGCTTGCCTGGCAAATTGAACCTTGCAAACATAATTAGCCAGGGGCTGAACATTTAATCTTAAATTCTGAGCCTTCATTAAGTCTTAATTTAAACCTTAAGAGGGAAGCATGCAACCACTCCCTGCTCGTAATGATGGATACAATTTGTGGTAAGTTTTTGCAGCAGAAAAGGGAAACTATACAAGTGAGGAAGGCTCAGAAAAACTGCACTAAAGCCAGTAAGTGGCCAAGCAGTTCTATTATGGATGCTGGGACAAGCTCTAGCCTCGAGTCACCTCTTGCGTGATCAAAGTAGGCTGATTAGGAAATTAAAAGGGTGGTACAGGAGGGCTAGAAGATGTGGTAGGTTGAAAGGCAAGGGGTTTACCTTTCTGTGAGGGTTACTGTGATGGCGTGTTTCATGGTAGTTCAGTTTTTTCTCTTGAGTGATCTTCCAATAAAGGCATT
>VXBJ01003999.1:1628644-1668715 GCA_013400055.1 Nycticryphes semicollaris | reverse complement strand
GGCGCGGATCTTCCGCGCAGCCCGCCGTATAAAAGCAGTGGCGTGGGAACACCCGCTTACTTTATTATTATTGTTATTATTATTATTATTATTGTTGCTACAAATGATAACATGTTCCAAGCTGGGGGTCTGCCTCGGAGCCCAGGCAAGGCAGCTGCCTTCTCCTGGCAGCAGCTCACGGGTGTCCCCGCTCGGGTGGCGGCTGGCCGGGCTCCGGGGGCCGCCCTTTGCTTGCCGGAGTCCCAGCCGGCCGCGGTGTCCCCGCCAGTGGCAGGTGCCGCTACCGCCCCGACGGGGCTGCGCGCTCCGAAACTTCGCGCTGCGCCGGGCGACGAGGAAGCTTTCCTCTTACACGTATGCATTGTATCTATAAGGTGTGTCCAAACACTGCAACATAAACACAGATCCGAGTGTATTTGCGTACGACGGGGGAAAACGAGCTTGGAAAAAGGCTTGGAAGTTAAAGCCAGAAAAGACGTATTTTCCTCCGGCAGGGTCTGCTCCCGTTTTTTAACTTTCTGAAGCGAAACTTGCAGCATTGGCTTGATTTTACTTATTTTTTTTTACCTTTGGCATCGGAGCAGCGCTCGCCGCCGCCGTAGTACAGGGCTGTGCCCGTGTAATCGCCCGGAGAGAGCACAGGGTCCGCCTCCTGCCACATCGCGCTTCACGGGAGCTTTTGCTGTGAATAAAACATCAAAAGGAAATATCTTCAATCCTTGTAACTTCTTTTTTTTTTTTTTTTTTTTTTCCCCTCCTCGGTGATGCAAAATTTATGATGTTTGGGCGGTATTGGTACAACAGCTCCTCATTCTCACAATTCAGTTTATATTTTGGGGCTTTATGTAACTGAGATGATGAGTAGTGAAAGAAGCGTGTCCCGGCTCTGCTTGCCTAGTTAGGATTCGCAGGCAGTTTTGATCTTGGTGTGCAGTTTACTTTTTTTCTGCGTGTGATTGTTTCCTAATCCTTGAAATCAGGAGGGGTGAAACGCTCAGCGGCTGCTGCTGCTGCTGCTTTCTCTTAACGTTTCCTTTTCCTGCAGTTTGAATCGGTAAATCCCAGTTGAAGGAGCATTGTATTCCTTGTTTCACAGGCTCTGGTTTGCTCTACCTTTTTCCATGCCTTGTTTACACACAGCCTCTCTCTTCCTCTGACTTAGTACTTTTCTGTCTCAGACTTTCCCCGTAGCCTGCCCTGATTTTTGGGCAGCAGTCTTTCCTGCTGGGCTGCTCCCACACTCTCCAGTTCTCCTTCCTCACCACTTCAGACATGGCTGTTGAGTGGACAATTGCAAAGGTGTGCCCTTGCTGGATTTATACCCCAGTGAAAATAAAATGCATTGCTCCAGGTCCGCTTACTTGCCTTCCTGCCACCTCTGGGGAAGCCTCTTGGATCTGTGCTGCAGAAAAGGTTCTATGCCCTGCACAGCGCAAAAAAAAAGAAAATCTGTTTATTACAACAGTGGGGTTGGAGTAACGTTTGTTATTTGGAGGGGTCTGGGCACTGCTGTGGGAGATGGCAGCTATTAATTATTGACCTTTGCTGTTTGGTGCTTGCTGAAATAGTAAGCCAGGCTGGACAGGTGAGCCTTGATCTGCAAGTATTTAGGACCCCCCGGTATCTGGGCTCTTCTGCTTTTGGGGCTCTGGCTTCCACCTTCATGTTTGACACATCAAGGGAGATCATGATGCCTTTGCTCCCGTAAGCAAGCTGCTGGCCAAACTTTTGATTTCATTTTGTTGATTAAGATGTGAAAATGTGAATGCATTGGGGTTTTTCAATTTCTTCTCTTTCCTTGGCATTATGTGCTTGGGCATATAATGTTTGCAGTGCACAGCTCAGCCACGGTCACGTGATCCAAACAGCTTGGGCTGTTACCTGGAAGCTGGCAAGTCTTTGTTCTGCTTGGAAATAGCTGATAAATTAACTCCTTTTTTTGATATATAGGGCTGTTGAGTTGTTAAATAATTACAGCCAAATTAACTTAGCGCTGTTTGAAGTATTCAGCTGCTCTGAGAAATTAATTATACTTTAGATATTTTTGCAGGTTTGGGGTTTTTTTGTGTGTGTGTGAGGTGTACATTCAGGCTGATACATGTGCAAGGGTTTAATTTCATGCTGCTGATCCTCTCCAGGCCATGTCAGATGGGACATGCCACATGCCTTTGGAGAGATGCAGCTCTTCTCCTTTAAAGCAGCCCTCCTTGGCACCTCTCCCGCTTATTCCACCACGATGTCTATTTGATGGTTAAAATTAGGCTGAGCCTTTGCAAAGGCATGATAAATATTGACGGGGAGTTTCAGACTATAGCTGCCATCAGATGACTCAGTCCCTGCAAAAGGGATGTCCTGTCTCAGCCCTTTTACCAAAGGGAAGCGGGAGCTGTTACAGACCCTGGTCCCTCCTGTGAGTCCTGCTCCCTGCCCCCATGCATGTCTAGCTTCGGGGCTGTGGTGGTGGTGGGTCTCTGCATGGTAGTCAGGACAGGTTGCCACTGTTCCTGTGTGTCGCCCGAGGTCATTGTGAGCCAGTGCTGCTGACAGGCAGGGGAGACTGGAATGCCCCGGCCATGCAGAGCCTCCCTAGGGAGAGTGGGGCAGCTTTGGCTCTAGGTTGCACCATGCAGCCTGCATGCAGGCACCCATCCTGCTGAAACCAGCACAGCAAAGTGCCCGAGTGACTTGGTTGCGCGTTGTTTTTTGTGTTTTGTTTGTTCGGGTTTTTTTTTCTCCCTAACAACACCCCCACCCCCCCATTTTTATTTTTTTTTAAGAGGTGGTAATTGATGTATATGTGTATGGATTCTGGCATGAAGAGCTGCACTTGTAATTAACATGAAAACAGTAATAATAAGGACCTGAAATACATGCCTATGAGTAAACTAAATGAGACTTGGCATTAGCAGCTCATGAGGGGAGAAGCCCTTCTGAACTCACGTGGTAGTGAGGTGTAATTGGGGACCAGTGAGAGCAGTGTTGGGTCCTCCATGAGCATGGCAGTGCAGGGCACAGCACCTCGCAGGTACGCTGAGCTGAGCTGTATGTGCTTCTTAGTATCATAAATTAAGATCAGGAGTGCAGAGTTGTTCTGAAATGTGCCCTCACTTTTCTTGCACGGAATTAGCTACAGCCCCTAATTTAACTAAATGTTTTTCTTCTAATTTTGAGGGGATGTTAAAGGCTTTAAATTTTTTTTTTTTTTCAGATTAAGTAAATATAAGCAAACCCCAGTCAGTCACTTATACTGTATGTGAAAGAACAGCCTGTCATTGAGAGCATACACGCGTTCAAAGGTTTTATGGAAAAACATCTTCATGGAAATCACTGCCAGAGCTGGTGAGCTGCTGGCGTGGGTTGTAAGCCTTTCCTGCGGGGTGCGATGGGGCGCACGGGGCAGCGTGCCTGCAGCCTTGCTGTGTGAGCATCTCTAGGTGGCAGCAGCCCCCAGGAGCTCCCAGGCAGCCGGAGGTGCAGCCCGGAGTTGGAGGTTTGATTTCGCAGATTCTAGTCCTGCTGCTCAGCACCCTCTGCATCCCTGTCCCAGGCTGGGGAGCAGCTTTTTGTGTGCCTAGAGGAGAAGGGGGGTGCAGGGAATCGGCCATCCCTAGAATCTTGTCCCCACTTCCCATGCCCTCGCTTGCAGATAGGGAAGGTGTAATACCATGCTGGGAGAGTAACTCAGACACAAAGTGCTACATATGAGCAACCAAAGGAGCTCAGGTGACCTCAAGGAGGAGTTAAGGACGATCTGATCATACTCAGATGTGCTTAAAACCGGGAGTGAATTTCTAGGTTTATATTCTAGAGGACTCGTCAAGTTAACCAGTAAATCAGGACCGGACTGATGGCTGGGTACTGAAGGTGAACAAGTTTGAACTAGCAATGAAGTGTGTGCTTTTAATAGTGTAGTAACTGTGGTGGCAAGCTAGGAAAGAAAGAACACACCCTGTCATTCAGCCCCATTAACTCAGATCAAACGGTCTTTTTAAAATACAAAATACATACACTTCTTCAAAAGCATGGTGTAGCCCACAGGTTTATTTTTCTTTTTTTTTGTTAAAAAAAAAATAAAAAAATTTCATTCTGGTCCTTGTCTCAAAATGCAGATGCTTTGGCATCACAATGAGCCCTCTTCTGATTTCTTTAGGACAGTAAGTGTGAGCTGGTATATGGTGGTCTGTATGGGGCAATATGGTGGCTCCCTAGAAGCTTCTGAACTTACTTTGAGTCCTGCCTGTGCAGACAGGGGCTTAATGCTGTGCAACCAGACATTTATGCTCTTAAGACTACTGATAAGTGATGGCAGCTCCACAGGCACAGCTAAGCCAGGTCTGCCCCCGTGGACTCTGCTGCTCTTGGTGCACCCAGACAATTTTCTTGGGAAAAGGAGTGGGGGCTTGTTCCTGGGATTTACGTTTTGCTGTGGCATGAGCAAAGGCAGGAGGAGGTGACTGCGGCTGTGCTGTTTACTGTGTGTCACACGTGCGCTGACAAGTCCTTGGTGTGTGCGAAGGGCTCTTGTTTTCACTGACTTAAAGGGTTTTCCTTTTGCAAGCAAGTGCAGGCTGCTGGTGGATTTTTATGCGTGCCCACATAACAGAGGCTGAGTTATCCCATGGGAGTACTGGAGTCTGCCAGAAAGATTCGTCATTTCAGCAACTTCAACGTTTGTTTAGCAATTTCTTGCTTTGGACAAACAGTTTAAGCTGTGCCTGATGGCAACTTCACTGTGATGAGCTGTGCACCCATGTTATAAGTGGTCTCATTTCTGCACTGTCTGCTACCTCTGCTGGGCATACGGGCACATGCCAAGCCTCCTGAAGTCTTTGAACAGCTGCTGCTATATATATCTTTTTTTTTTTTTTTCATCCCCCTCAGCTTGCCAGGGAAACTTGTCCTTCTTCCCACTTTGTATAAAGGCAGTCAAAGTCTAGGATAGATGAATATTTGTTTGTGCATCAGTGACACCTGAGGGTCTGATGTTGGCAGGCTTTTGGGCAGCAAAGTCTGTAATGCAAACTACAGGAGCACATATCCGTCACACTGTAAACTTGTACTGTAAGAATACCAAGAATATAAATATGTATGAGGAATAGAAATTCATACTGCTAGAGTATTGAGAAGTACTTTTGTTTTCCAGTGGTAACCACTTCTTGTTTCCGTACCTGAAGCCTATAAAATCTACCTCCTGACAGAATAGGAGGTGGGAAAATAAAGTAAATGAGAAAGTAAGCCCCAATTTTATAGTGGATGCAGTTCTTTTCAGAGCTATAAAAAATTATGTCATTGTATACTGTTTTTGTGAAGTCATTTTTAGAGATTTCTAAGATACGCTCATTAGGTGTTTGATTCTTCTTTCTCTTGATGTCTGTGCACCTAGGTGTATGGAAACTGAATGGGCACTTATAACTTGATCTTTCTTAACCTTTATAGTAAATCAGCATTGCAATGTGGGCTCTTTTCACATGGTGACATTATTCCTGTATCTCATCACCAGCTGGTGTTGAAGTAGAGAAATACAGAGCTTGCAGAAGTCTTCCAAAGACCATCTGAGTAGGCACTAGCCTTGGGGACCAGCCTGTAGCTGATGCCAGGGAGGGGTGATCTGTTCCTCCCCAATGGTCATGGCTGGCTTCCAGCTATGCCGGGTGATGCTGATTCGCTCTTGCCTCCAGCAGCATTGATCCCCTCCACTGAATGTGGGGAGCCTGTTGTCTCCCTGCTGGTACATGGGGTGGCACCTGTAAATCTCAGTGCCTTCCTTTTTTGAAGTGTGCATCAATCCATTGGTTCAACTGTGAGAGTAAGAAAGTCAGGGAAACGGGGCCCAGCCGGACTTGGAGAAGGCACGACCCCTGAGGCAAGTTCAACCCTGCCATGGCAGTGGGGCCAGGGTCTGAGCTGCCCCATGGCAGGCAGGTCTCCATCCCAGACCATGTCCCCAGCATGACTGGGGAAAATGCTGAGCTGAGGAACATGCTGCTGACAGGTTTTAAGTTCATGTGGGGAGGCTCCTGTGGCACTGCAGGACACTATCTGACCCTTTGCCCACAGCTGCTCATCTAAACTGCATAATAAGTGTCTATTAAGAGTTGTGATTACGTGACCTCTCTCCTTTTTTTCACCCCTATCCTGACTTCTCTGATTCATGAAGGAAAAGGGTTGAGTTGGAGGCAAGTTGAAAAAAAGCTTGAGCACTGTAAAAAAGAATAAAAACCCACTAAAATCATAAACAAAAACCCCAACCAAACAAAAAACAAAAAAAAAAACCACCAAAACACCCTTCTGAACAAACTGGAAAAGCCCAAACCTCTGAGAAATGGTGACACAGCCTGGGCTGTAGCATTGCTGCAGGAGAGCACATGACTCTTGTGTCCAGGGTAAGTGATGATGCAGTGGTTAAAGTTCTGAAACCTGCTCCGTCTTACTGACTTTTGGTGTGGCTTGGCTGCTGCTGCTCCTCCCAGCCTCTCCAAATGGTGTTTCCATACTTTCGTGGCCTTCTTTCCCAGAAAAGGATCTGCTGTGGGGTAGATACCTTTTGCTTGTGCTTGCAGCCTGGTGAGGTGTCTGAGCAAATACTGCAGACCTGATTGCACGCTTTACATTTGAACATGCCTGTGAACACCTTGGTATGCGGAGCTGAACGTGCTGGGAAGAGATTTGCAGCGGCATTTTTGTCACTTGAGCCCCAGTGAGCTGCTGAGGGGGGCTCCTCTTATGGATGTATCTCTTGCAACAGCAGGATAGAGTCATTTTGGTGCATGAAGAAAAATCATCACACTTAACTTGATACACATCCTAATGTTCAATTTCCATTAATTGAAATTACGTTGAAATATTGAACATTTTAAACATAAAAGTTTATGTACCATGGTTAGTATGCTAATGGAATACTTTAGTAATCTTCTAAGGTTAGCCTCATAGCAGATGCAATGTTAAGTATTTGTTTGTAAGAGTTACTTTGCTTTAACCCCTTTTCTGAGAGCTCGCATGTACTGGTGAATGTTCATTGGCTGCGCTGTGACTGCCATCCAGCTATAATTTTAAGATTTTCTTTTTTTTATCTGATCACTATGCAAAGTTGAATTGTGGATATTTTTCCTCATTATCTTTGGCAGTAAAAATGTATATATCTAAATTTAAATTGCTGTTTGCTTAGGATATGTGACAGTATTTAGGATTCAGTGCTTTATTATCTCTTTGAAAGGATAAAAAAAAAAAGCTCATTTATTTGAAGAGATATTTCTGTAGCATGTAAAAATACCAGTGAAGTAGCTAACGTTTTCCAGTTGTTGTTGACTTCAAATTTAGCAACCATTGTCCCTGTTGATATATTTAATGCTCTAAAAATGTACTTGCCATTAAGTAGGAAGCTGAAGTGATGGGTAGGCAGATAATATTCTTTAGTAGCTATTAATAATGCTCAGAGGACATACACATTGGAGTGTATGGAAAAAGCCATGGAATTGTGTAGGAAGGAGGCAAAAATAATGTATATGGCTGTTTTATTTGAAAGCCGCCTTTATTACTCTATCTGTATGTACCGCGGCGATTGCTGCCTGAATTAGCACATCGTGAGCAGGAGAAAACGATATGCAAACAGAATGGTGTGCAGCTAATTTTGTTTAGCAAATTGAGATCTGATCCCTGCTATTCCACTCTCTCTACGAGCTGACTCAGTCGCTCATTGCAGTGCCCTGGTGAAATGCCTGGAGACCCGATTCTGCTGGGGGCTTTGGGGTGGTGTAAGGTGGGAGTTGTTCCCCCCAGAGCCCGTGGAGCTCACAGCAACAAGGGAATTAATATCCCATTAAGAGAAAATTACTATTTTCAAAACCGATATAAATCCTTTCCAGCTTTTCTCTCTCCTTTTGTCTATTCCTTGAGACAGAGGAGGGCTTTTGTGCTGGTGCTAGTTGCTTTAAGTTTCTCCCTGGATTTCTTCACACAGGATTTTTTTTTTTTTTTTTTTGTCTCCTGGAGTTTTGAGCTGCTCTTCAAATCCTGCGTGTTTGGGTCCTCTTGCGCTATGCGTTTGAAACTGCTGCCAGCTCACACACCCGTGCAGGCCTAGTGCCACCCGGGGCTGTACTTTGTACTGGGAAGATTGTATTAGAAAAATGTAAAATTATTAGAGTCTATAAATAGTGGTGATAACTTCTACAGCATTCACATCGCCCTTGTGCTGCATAACACACTGAAGTCAGGGGCTAGGTTTGCTTCTAGTGTTGCTTCATGTGTCATTGTGAAACCTCGTTATATCACGACATAACAAGCAGCTGCTGTGTTGATAATGCAGTGCCTGCAGCGCAGGTCGGGGGGTGTCTTTTGGGAGCTGCTAACAACTGTAGTGATGCTTTACATTTTCTGTAGCTCCATCCAGCTTCTCAGAAAGGAAACAAAATCAAGTCTGTGCTGGATGTTTCTGGCTGCCCAAGGATTTTGGTCTGCAACTTGAACCTCTAATAAAATAGCTTCTTAAATAGCCTTTTATTAGCACTTACTTTCTTGCAGTAAATAAAGATTGGAGACAGGAGGAGAATGCATTTTTTTATTTATTTTTTTTTTAAGATATACCAAAAAGATTCATACAGTGTTACTGGCTGTAAATTTCTCAGTGTTAATTTTATCCCAAGATCTTGAAGTTGTGAGAATCTCAGTCTTGGCATACAGAAGAAAAAGCATATTTAGCTGCTGTGTGTGCAGAGAAAAGTTAAAACCTCTGTAGCTTAAGAAACAGGGGGAAAAGTCCAAGAATTTTTTTTTATAAGCCGTGGTTTTAAACTCATTTGTAAGATTTTTATGCAGGGGTTGGTTGGTTGACTTATGGTTTGGCAATGTCTGGCAAATATTGCTGGTGACTTTGGAGATGGAAACACGGGTTCATTAAGAGTGTTAATAGCTTTACTCCAATTGCTTTCATGACATGTGGTTAAGGCATTAAAATATATGGGTTATGCCTCATGCTACAGTACAGCAATTACCGAATAGGTGTCCTTTGATACTGAAGAATGATCTTGGCAAACTTTTGCTGTGAACTTGAATAATCTCTGCCTCTCTGATGGTCCATAGAAATGAGGAGGGGGTGAGGGGGTCGAAGTATTGTGAAGAGAGCTTTCTCCAAGTAAAGGCAATACGAGGGTGCGTGATTTCTTTAGGTCCTGTCTGTCCCAGATGAATCCTGACCATTTGGACAGAAAGCTTCTGCTCCTAACACTATCTACCCTGGTCTTCTCCTGGATTAAAAGTGTCTAAATTGTTGTGATACTTGTCTTCATTTGGGGTTTTGGGTCTAGTCTGACTGTTTTTTGCAGTGGTGTGATCAAACTGCCAGTATTTTGTAACAGTGTTTGTAAGACCATCCTTTTTGGCTCATTGGTGACTGGGTCCTTCCTCCAACAGGGGAGCTTTGGTCTTAGGTAGGCTCTGTTTAGTTACGTTCGTTTAGTTTTGTTTATGTTGCCTTCTGGGGCCAATTTAAGGTTTTTATTTTTTGCCCTGAGCCTTAATGATGCCAGTGTCTCCCGAGGACCCGGGTGGTTCTTAAGCACTTTATGGGAGGCAGCAGTGCTGCATGCTGTGGCTTCTTGGAAGATGAGTTCTGGAACAATGCCAGGCGAGGAGGATGGATGCGCTGCTACCTGGTTTGTTGCTCTTTGATTTGGATAGTGCTGATGTGAGCCAAAGTGCCAGGGCTCTTTGGGATCCCAGCT
Organism: Nycticryphes semicollaris; assembly: GCA_013400055.1. NCBI lineage: Eukaryota > Metazoa > Chordata > Aves > Charadriiformes > Rostratulidae > Nycticryphes > Nycticryphes semicollaris. Next base: position 1,658,996 of record VXBJ01003999.1, on the reverse strand, counting down.
ACATCTTGCAGAACATGCCTAAGAGCACTGAACCTCATTTTATGTGTGTTTCTTAAATTGGTTGTTGATTACATTCTCCAAGAACTCATATGAACTTGAGCATGTCTGTGTTTCTAGGAATATCTGGAATAAATCCACTTTTTATTTGGTGGCACAAGATCAGAGGCTTACTTTGCCAGGTAAAATAAGGCTTTCCCTGGGACTCAACAATATGAGGTGCTGAAACAACATCACTTCTCAGATCACACAAGCCTGACTTAATAGTATTGAGAAGAGTGTATCTGGGTCCCAAGTAATATAGAGCCCTAGTGACATGCAGAGATTTCTATCACAAAATAAACATAAGCAGCAGGTACCAAAGTACCAGAGAAGGCTGTAGAGGAGCAAGCACTACATCAAATCCTGTCAATATAGGTGTGATGGATGAAATACAGGCTTGAGAACGTTGGAGTTGATTTTCCTTAGGTCTCTGTAAATGTATATATAGCTCAGAGACTGTGATATGAGGTCTTTCCACCAACTGAGGAAGCTGGACGTTACTACCTTGGCAACAGTCTTTGCTTTTAACAGTCTACTTCATTTCTTTCCCACCAAGTTTGAGTTTCCAACAATATGATTACTTATAGATTTGTAAGTCAGAAATAGCTTGGTAATTGCTGTATTGCTTTGCCCACAGTAGCAACAAGCATCTTAAATTTAATGCATCATCCACATAGAAAATTGATATTTGGCCAAAAGTCAAGGAGTATGACAGCTAATCTTAAACAGCTTTTGGTTGACATGTAAAATAGAGACTTGTGGATGATATTCACAAGAAAATTGATGGTCTTTAGGATTATTCCATAAAAGAAAAATACTTCTTAGGATTGACTGAAAATACTTGAGAATACTAACCTCTAAGGAGAGGTTGCAATGTAAACTTAATGTGAAGGCCTGGGACATTAAACCCCTGGATCACATGTAAAAACTCTACATGACCTCATAATTCAAAGCTTGAATTTTGTCTGATCTTCAGGGTTTGTCTGGTGAAATCATACCCACAAGCTGCTGACAACTTTGTTAATAGTGTATTTCTTTCAATAGGCTTTTACTTTGATTTTCCTCCCTAGAAAACAACCTAAGCAGCAAGAATGCCTCAGAACAAGTCTTCCTCTGAAAAAATTGCAGTGAGGAACTTGCCAGATTTCTGATTAAGATATCTGGCATGTTTGTACAGCTATACGTGCCTACATTTATTATGTATTTTGCTGTCAATCACAATTTTAAAGACTGGAAGCTTCAGCAGAGAAACTTGTGGCTCGATTTGGTGTGGATGTGCTGCTTTATCCCAGGGTTATGTGAAACTCTTTTTTTGGGTGAATACACATTTCAGCGTGTTTTGTCAATATTTTGTTTTGAGTCAGTAGGTCTGGATGACTTTGCTTCAAAACTATTCAATATCTATTTATTAAATATAGCGCTGGCGTTCAACAGAAAATGCAAGACCCAATTTCAAAATTAGGGCCACACAATTATGCAATCAGGTAATCGTGTGTGTAATTGCTTGCACAAATGGTCAGTTAGATGTGTAACTGTCCATTTGCATGCAAAATTAACCAATCTTGTAAATCAGACTTTGAATATTCATGGTAGAAAACACAGCTTTCTAGAGATGGCTGTGTTGTTACACCTTCTCCTTCTGTTGGTGTCCTCCCTTTACAAGCCTTGTGCATTTTCTTTGCTTAAATGTTACTAAGAACACTGCTGGAAGCGAAGGAAAAAAGTCTCTTCCCTCTGAAACTTAATATATATCAGTATGCTTTCAATTGGTTAAAAAAAAAAAAGGGATGAATGTGTGATGAGAAATACTCCCAAAATACAAGTTGTGGCACAGTAGTTCATTAGTGTGCAAAAGGCATGCTACCAGCTTTGCCTGATTGCTATAGTTAAGCACCAGATAAATAAAATACGGAAACCCAAAAGCCACTTGCAGCTACGTGGAGGTGTTTTGTGAACAGGTAGCAGGTTGAACAGTGAAGCTGTGGACGCAAGCATTCTTTTAGCTGCCGATGAGCCAGCACAAAAGGTGCTTCTCTCTGTTCAGTCATCAGCCGTTTGTTGCTGCTTCCTGCTAAGGATAATACTGTCGTCCATGGCTGCAGAGTGTGATTACATTACTCACAATGGATTTTAATAGTATTGCAGCTGAGGTTGATAATGCTATCATTGTAATGGATGCAAGCAAAGCAGTGGGCAGGAATACAGTAGATAGTCCGTGTACCAAAGGCTTACTAATTTAAAGCCAGAGATGGAAAGAAAAGGATGTGGTGCTGAGGAGTGATGTGGTGCATCCACACTTGTATAAGTGGGAGGCTAAGCCAAAAGCAGCACTGGACTTTCCAGATTTAAGCCTAGTCCACTTGGGTTTTGCTTTTGCTATGGCATTGGGCTCTGGATCTGTGACAGTTGTTGAAAGACCCATGAAGCCATGTTGCAAGAGTATGTGTGTGTTACACCAGTGCCTATGTATTATTTAAGATCTGCTAACGTGAGTGCTACCTCATTGCTTCAGAATTTACTGTTTTGAAAACATGTAACTCAACACTTTTGCAATGGTAAGAACAATTGTTTGATTTATATATTTTTGTATATATACATACACACACGCTTCAGAGTTGGGGTGGTTTTTTTGTTGTTTCATTGTATCTAGGTGCTGCCAAAATATTTCTTTTCAATGAAAGAATTCAAAACCATAGCTGAAGAATCTGTAGAATTACTCACAGTCGCCCCTTTGCAGTTAATACAAGCTGTTGCTTGTCCAGCATGGTCCCTGGGTGCTCATACGAGCAAGACTTTTGGTCTCTGTGGCCATTGCCACTCTGTGTTAGGACAAATGTAATCTCAAAAAAAAAAAAAGTGCAAAAGAATTGTGCAACTGGTTCACGCTTGTAGGCTGTAACCCCCAGAGACAGGCAGTGATGATTTGTTATAAAAATTTGGTGCTGCTTCCAAGGAGGGATCACTCTTTCATTCCGTTAGAGAAAGATGTATGCTTATGCATTTCTCCAGACTGGGATGAAGGCAATACCATTGTCCAAACTGTTCCCACAGCAGGGAGCCACATTCCCATCCCAAGCATCATCTGACTGCACTGTGCTTCCCACAGCAAATATCTACTGTGTGTGCCCATTTTAGGGCTCAGTGTGGCAGTTTCTCATTGAGTAAGAAAGTGGATTTAGCTCAAATCTTTTATGATTTATTGTCTGGGACCCCAGAGTTTTGAAGCTTTGAATGGGGGAAGTCTCTGAAAGGGCGGCAGTGAGGTGAGTGCAGGTTGGCATTATACATTAGTATTTTTTTGGGGGTTTTTTAAAGTACTTTGGATAGAGCTTATTCTTGCAGCTTCATCAGCAGCTGCACCCTTGTGTTTGGCTGTGGCAGGATGTGTGCTCCTGTGCGGAGTGCCTATTGCTCCTGCATAGGTGGGTTGAGAAGCAAAAGCTTCACGTAAACTTCCTTGTTAAAATCTAGGCTTTTGAGCCCGAACCCCCTGACTTCTTGTGAGAATCAGCTATCTTTAGTGGTTTTCTGCAGGTCAGATTTATGCTCTCTACATTCCATTGTCTGGGAATGGACGGAGCTGCCCTGTTCTTGATGTGCGTCTGCCACTGTGCAGGAGAAGGGGTTATTGAAGCCCTGTGTGGTACCTCCATTCCTGCCAATGCAGAGGTCCCTCTCAGTAAGGTCTTTCCACAGGGAGATGTTTTCCATGAGGAGACACCCAATGAGCATGTAGGGTGGATGCTTTCACTGGGGGGCGAAGTGGCACCTTGGTTTCACACTGGGTTGCCTTTCCCAGGCAATGGTACGCTGAGCTCAGGGAGGATTAAGCAGGAGCGTATTAAGGTCATTTTTATTCCTGAGTGAGAGGTTTATGTCCTCTCTGCATATTAATTTCACAGTTTGGGACACAGTAGAAAGGAGAGCAAATAAGAGTGCAAGCATGTTGGGTAGCCTTGGCAATTGATCTGGAAGAGAGAGCTCAGACTGAAAAGCTGCCTTTCTTTTCCACGCTGCATTAACACGACTGCTGTAAAAACAGTGAAAAGACCCAAGCCCAAAACTCAAAAATGACCAAAATTATATTTTAATTTTGTTTATTCCTGCATGGATTTTAATTCATTTGCCTGGTGTTCATGGGAGCTTATGGGGAGGAAGAACAGGGTTGCATATGGCAGGTTTCCATATGCAAAGCTTACATCTTTCATGTCTCGTGCATATAAGCCAGAGCTTGCAAAACTCTTCCTCACACCTTCCTAGGACCTTTGAGTATTACACATCACAGAATGTGAAGGAAACAGTGTCAGAAAAGCAGTTTGTAGTTGAGCTGCAGCCAAAACCACAGGTGAAGGGTTGTTCCTGCAGTGATGTTTGACCGAGGCATCTGGGAGCCACGTTAGAGCACGTGAGGCTTATTGAGCTCCATCTTGACACGCTTTGAGAAACTAAAAATCCTTTGAGTTTTTGCGTGATGCACAGGCAGCCTTTCTAAATTCCAGTGTGGGTGACTTGTATTTTCTTTATTCCTCTGTGTAGAGACTCATTAGCCTCCTGCCTTTGGAGAGGATGGGAGCTTGGTTGGGGATTTGTGAGTAGGAGCTGGTGACACCTTGACAGTAGCTGTGGGGTTGGTGTTGCTGGACCTCTCAGAGCATGTAGACATTGCTGGAAAGTCTTTGGTGACTGCTGGTGACCACCAGCTTGCCTTTCTGCTGTTTGAACCCTGAGGATTGGAAAAAGCAGTCTTGAAGACTTGAAAGCTCTCTGAAGGCATGAATATCTGGTCCATGTTCTCAGTTCAGGATGATGTGATGGACAGCCTTTTGGGTAAAGGTATAAATCCACAAAGCATTTTGTGATAGGAAAGAATAAAGAATGCATTGTGTAGATTATAGTACTAATTATATTATCAGCAGAATAGCTATCCTTGTCCCATAGCAACTGCTGTGCTCTGTTACAGATGCTGCTGTGAGAAAAGGCAGGTGAAGGGGTTAAAGTGTGTTAATCCAGTGACAATTGATGTACAGGAGGACACAGGACTGCTCTGTTCAGAGCCATGTATGGGTCCCATGGGTGAGAGCTGGCCATGTGACTTACAAACGCTATACGGTCTGTGGATTGTCAAGCTTGACCCCACAGGGGAGTGAAAGCCAGCCCCAAGGGAAGCTTTGAAAAAGCCTTTTTACGTTCATGTTTGGGTCATTCTGCCTCCTCCTGAGTCACCTGTGCAACTTCCACAGCCTTTGGTACACACTTGCTTATCTCTTAATCTGGTTGTGAAGTAAAATATTAGAGGTGAATTAAAAGATCTTTTCATTAAAGCAGTTCTGTCTTAGTGTTAGTGACCTAAAAATAGGCTGTGGATATTCTTGATTTTTAGAGGCATTAGCCTACCTTTAAAAAACAAGTAAGGAATGTGGTATTTTATACACAGCTCTCAGCACTGCATGAAAAAAAGCAGACTACAAAGCACAGCGCAGGAAAATTGATTTATCATCAATTTATTGCTTGGAGCTCTAGGCAAACTCATCTCAAGACAGAACAGAGATCTATAAAATCTTTTCATCTGAAACTATGAATTAAATTGGGAGGAACTGCTGATGAGAGACCAGAACCAACCCTTAAACCAGGCAGGCTTTTGGGAATGGGTGTTCTGGTGCAACAAGGGGAGTTGGAGGGATGATGCTGATTTACACCAGCTGAGGATATGGAGCCGAACTTCTTATTACCCTATTTTTTTCCTTATTGTGAATCTGGCTTATGCAGGAGGAAGCCTACAATACTCCTCCCACTGCCTCTCTTGATTTCAGTGTAAATTTTACTTTCTTCGCTGGCACATCTTGTTAATCTTGACATTTCTTTTCCTGATGTGTACTCTTTTCTTCTATCGTGTGTGTATTCTTCTAATAACAGGGTAACTTGCCTTTTTCAGCACGAAGCCTCTGAAAACAAGCTGATGCATCTCAGTTGTCAGATCACTATATAAATAAATAAAACCTGTTCTTGTATTCTCTTGAAAGAAGCGAGTGAAACAATGCTAGTGAACTCTCTCCCCCGTTTTTTTTTTGTTTTTTTTTTTTTTGTGTTGGGGGTTTAAAAAAAGAAAAGCTGTATTATGTCAGCGACCTGTAATAAATAGCACTGCAATGAGAAGCGACAGCCTCATTCACCTTGCATCCATGCAGAAATAACTAAGCTCTCTTCCCATGCCTTGGGAAAATAAAAAAGGAGAAAGAAGGGAATTAAAGCAAAGAATTGACCTTGGCTTGCAGTTGCTCCTGTACTACCAGGGAACAGTCTACCAGCAAAGGATTGAGGTTTTGCTGGCTGTTCTTGCAGGCGGCGTATTGCCTGTGTTACTGCAAGCTATTCAGACAGGAGTGCGTGAAGTACAGTCTATGTCTTTCTCTTGCTGCCTGAAAGTGTAGTTAGCCGAACTCTTAATTGGCAAAAGACAGAGATTTGGAAGGCTTAAATATTTTAATGGGGGACAAAAAAAAGGGAGAAAGGTTTATACAATAGTGAGGCACAATGTAGTCAGACCACTTCTCTGCAATCTGTTATTTATGTCCTTGATTTGTCACAGTTTATTATGGAGTTAAGGTAATTTGGAGGCTTTTCTTGTAAACTAAAGTGGTTAAGAGAGCTGGTGGAAGGCAGACTGATGGAAATATACTTTGTACATCTGTCCACGTGAAAAACTTCGTTAAATATGTGGAGAGTTTTTATTGTACTTTCTTATTGGGTATTTGATATTTTGAAGCTTGCAAGGGACATTTGAGGAAAAAAATGTTAGTTAGGGTTATTATGCATTGGTTTACATAAGCAGGTACCTCACCTTTCCCTGTCCAGACTCTCGTTGTCTTCTCCCCTTCCTCTCTCTGCTGGGATAGCAAGAAACTTTCTAGAATGTGGGAACAGGGAGGCAAAAGAAAAAGAAACGCTAGCACCATTGCTTTCATGTTTTGCCTTTTGCCCCTGTGGACCAGCCGTACAAAAGCACAAGCTCTGCTGGCTGTGGGAGCCTGTGCCCCCTTGGTGCGGATCTGAAGTGGTCTCACACTGGCCTCTCTGCCCTGCATGGGATATTACAGGCACCCCACATCCCCCCCTTTTGGAGCTGCTAATCTCCCAGTACTTGGGGTATCCAGGAGGTTGGGATGATTAAACTCCTCCTCTGGTTTGCCTGTGAAAGGCGAATGGCAGCTGTCATATTGTTTTAGCATCAGGTTACTTCTGAGTGCAGTGGTGGTGTTATTTTTAGTGTCTGTGTGTCCGCCTGTCCATTGTCAATATATAACTGCATGGGTGTGTCTTGGAGATGAGGAGGAATAGTTCTTTCCTGCAAAACTGTGGTTTCCCCTGGCAAGGTGAGGAGGCCTCAAGAACGCAGTGGGAAGTGAACAACAGGGAAGAGAAAAAAACACACACCACTTCTTAATTATTCATTTTTTTAATGAGCCCTTTCGGGCAAGCTTTGCTTGCTGAATGTCATCATTGGCTGGGGTCAGCCTGAAGTAAATAGTTATTGGCCCTCCCCCTTTCAGAGGAGGTGTGCCTGCCTGGTGTTGGTGAAATTGCACTTGGTTATCTCCCCTGAAGTGCACCTGGTCAAGCCTCTATGTGGTAAGGAAATGCAGGTTTTGCAGAGGAAAGCCTTACTTTCCAACACCTGGAAAGGGCTCTGGTCCCTATCAGCTTGTAAGAAGAAATAAACGCATGCATCCTGTCAGCAGCTGCATCCCTCTGAAGTGCATCCTTTTCACTTAACAGTGCCGCGTCCCCAGAAATCACACAAAAACCTTTGTTGAGCTTTTGCGTGTGCTGCCTGGGCTTGTCCTTTCCCACAGACAGGGATCAGAGATGCTTGCAGGCAGGGGGGGCAGGGCATCACCATCTTCCCAGTGCAAAGCAGTCAGGTGAAAAGCAGGGGAGTGGGATGCAGAGCTTTGGGAGTGGGAGGCTTTGGGACAGAAATGCAAGAAGGAAAAGAGCATATTTTTTTTTCCTAAAAAATGAACAGTAGGACATGTAACCCGTTCTTTTTGTGCTTTTGCGGACTTGGGAGATGGGAAGATGTGCACTAAAACTAGTTCTTGTCCTACTTCTATTTCTTGGTGGGGTAAAATGTTCTTGCAGCAGTCTCTTAAGAAATCATTGATATCTGCTCTCTAAGCAGTAAAAATGATTAAGCCATTTAGTATTCCTGGGATGCCATGCATACTTCAGAAAGTATTTTATTATGGTTTAGCGTTAGTTAATGGATGCTTACAATAAACTGTAACCACTCAGGTTGCCTCTCACTTTTTTTTTCTACTGAGTATTTTTCTTCTTTAACACAGATTACTGTGCTGTTGTAGTTCAGATGACACTTAAAAAAATTGGCAGCAATTTACAGAGAAAGAAGGATAAGCCCACATGTGCCACTGGAGCAATCCTGCCAGCTGTTCTGTCTGTGCCCCAGATGGGGTTGGGCTGAGGAAGCTTGTTACTCTCCATCCAGCCTTGAGGCTTGTGAGGACATTGTGTGGAGCTGAACTCACCTGGTTATGAAGATGGGTTTTCCTCTGGGCTTGGCTTCACAGAATCATCATGGTTGGAAAGGTCCTCTGAGATGAAGTCCAACCATACACACACACACAAAAAAACCCTTTACAGTCTCGCCCACTAGAGCATGCCTTGAAGTGCACATCTACATGTTTCTTAAATACCTCGATCCCCTCATCCAGGTCATTGATGAAGATATTAAACAAGACTAGCTCAGCACCTGAGCCTTGAGATGACCAGCTGCTAACAAGATTTCACTCCATTATTCACAACTCTGTGCGCACAGCCATCTAGCCAGTTTTTTTACCCAGTGAAGGGTACACTTGTCACTGCCATGATTTGCCAGCTTCTCCAGGAGAATGCTGTGGGGAACGGTGTCAAAGACCTTACCAAAGTCCAGGTAGACAATGTCCATAGCCTTCCTCCCCCATCCAGAAGGAGGGTCAGATGGTCAGGGAAAGATCAGGTTGGTTGAGCAGGACCTCCCTTACTGAACCCATGCTGGCTGGCCCTGATCCTTTGGCTGCCCTGCCCTTGCTGTGAGAACTCACTCAAGATGATCCTCTCCATGATCTTTCCTGGTACTGAGGTCAGGCTGACAGGCCTGTAGTTCCCCAGATTCTCCTTCTGACCCTTCCTGTAGACGGGTGTCACGTTAGCCACCTACCAGTCATCTGGTACCTCCCCTGTTGACCAGGATTGTTGATAAATGATGGAGAGATGCTTGGTGAGCTCTCCAGCTTGCTTCCTGAGTACTCTTGGGTGAATCCCATCTGGCCCCATAGACTTGTGCTAGTCTAGGTGCAGAAGCAGATCATTAACTACTGCCTAAGTATCTCAGCCTTCTCCTCGTCCTTGGTTGCGATGTTCCCCTCCACATCCAGTAAGGGATAGAGATTCTCCCTGGCTCTCTTTTTATTGTTGATGTATTTATAGAATCTTATTTTGTTGTCTCTTATGTTAGTGGCCAGGTTGAGCTCCAGCTGGGCTTTTGCCTTCCTAATTTTCACTCTGTATAACCTAACAAGATCTCCGTACTCCTCCAGAGCTGCCTGTCCCTTCTTCCAAAAGTGTCAAATCCTCCTTTTTTTTCCTAAGTCCCATCAAAAGCTCCTTGTTCATCCAGGCTGGCCATTTTCCCTGCTCTTTAATCTTGGGACACATGGGGAAAGCCTGCTCCTGGGCCTTCAAGATTTCTTTCTTGAAGAGCGTCTGGCTTTCTGGATCCCTTTGCCCTTCAGGACTATCTCCCAAGGGACTCTCTCAACCAATGTTCTGAACAGGCCAGAGTCCACGCTCTGGACGTCCAAGGTGGAGGTTTTGCTCACCGTCCTCCTTACATCACTAAGAACTGAAAACTTGACCATTTCATGATCACTAAGCCCAAGACTGCCTCCGACCACCACATCTCCCACTAGTCCTTCCCTGTTTGTGGAGCCTCCCCTGGTTGGCTCACCTACCAGTTGTGTCAGGAAGTTATCTTCCATGCACTCGAGGAACCTCCTAGCCTGCCTGCTCTCTGCTGTGTTGTATTTCCAGCAGATATCTGGTGGGTTGAAGTCCTCAACCTGAATGAGGGCTGGCGATTGTGAGACTTCAGGCAGTCACTTATAGAATACTTGATCTGCTTCCTCATCCTGTTTGGGTGGTCTAGCAGGGTCTGGTGGGCTGCTGTCTAGGTAACAGGCTTTTCTGCCTTCATGTGATAAACAGTCAATTCAGCATCGCTGGGGTGGAGGCAGGCTGGTTTTATTGAACTTCTCCACAAAATGCACATTTGGAGCACTTGAACAGATGCAACATGCTTTGCTACTATACAGGATTTACTGTCTAAAGGAACCTGGCTAAAAATAAAGAGAAGAGATTCTTCATTTCTGCTGATATTTTTGTCTTTGCTGATGTACAGCATTTTTGGCAGGTCAAAACACTTTTGTTATCTAACTACTCTTTCCAGCATTTCATTGTTAAGTGTTTGTTAATTAACACTTAACGACTGGGTTATAATGGAACTACAGGAGCTTTATCTGAAAGCAAAGTAATTGGCAATAGGATTCATTATGATTAGAGAACTCTAATGAATGTTAAATTAATTCATAATAATGTGACACTTAAATGTTAAGCGTATTGTTACTAATTACAGATGCACTTTTACCTTATCTGCTTTTAGTATTATTGCTTTTTACAGAGTATACTAGAGGGCCAGCTCTCCAGTACCTATCTTTTTTACACTGATAATTCCAGACTTTTATAGCTGCAAATAGCTTAATTACCTATTTGTCTTTTTCACAGTAATTAAATACATGAGTGTGAAAGCTAGGAACTAGATGTAAATATATATAATTTATTATGGAAATTCTGTGTGTTGTTACATGAAAGTGACAGTGTAATTAATAAGGATGGTCTGTTGTGTGCCATCCTTCATGGGAGAAAGGGGAGGAGAAAAATATCAAACGTTCCCACACTTGTGATTAATTCAATATCTATAGTTAGTTATTATAGTTATTTGAGAACACAGTGATTTAATCTTAAATAAAATTATATATTTGATACTTAGAATTAGTTAAAAAATGCCTAAAATTATTTAAACCTAGATCTGAGTCGTCTTGCTGTTTTGTCATCTAGCATTTATGGCTTTGCAGTCATTTTTATTTTATTGAATTAGTTTACTTGCTTACCTGGTACTTTAAAAATGGGAAAGCTTTAAAACATTTTAAAAACAAAAGAAAAATTGTTCTAATATCTGTGAGAATCAGCAGTGGCAGGTGGTAGGGTGGCAGGCACTTCCCAGTAAGGTCAGACAGGGCAGTGTGTCCCATCACCTGCTTTGACTGTTTAAAAACACGTATTGCAACATGCTCAGGATTCAAAGTTGTTTATTAATACTTGCTCTTCCATCCGAAGCGCTCCAGTATTATTCCAAAGTATTCATAATGAAGCTATTTGCCATGCAAAAATTTGATGGAGATGTCCTGTCTGTGTTTCCCAGTGTTGCTTGCCCTGGCTGCCTGGGACCGGCAGCCTGTAGGATGCTGCTGGGAGCAGGATGGGGGGTGGGTGGGGGAAATCCCAAACAAAACCACCCAAGCAAAAAGTGGAATTTCAACATGACTACAATGATCAAGAAGTTAACAAGGGCCTTAAGTACTTGGTACAGTGTTTATGTTTCAGATCATCATCCCGGATCTCATGCTTTGCTTAAAGACTATGTTGATATGCCAGTTAAGGTTTAATGTGGCCATGCTGTTGGGACAGGCCATGGTCTGGCAGAGCATGTTGAAAAAGAGAGGTCCTGGCATGATTTCCTCTGGCCCAGTAAAGTGGTTTTGACACAGAAGGCATCTTGAGTTGTGCCACAGCCATGCTCTGCTGAGAGTATCGGGACTGGTTTCTGCTCAGCCTGGCTTTTAAATCCAACAACAGCAAAAGGGTGGATTTACGTATATATGTATATGTATATGTTGGGTTTTGGGTTTTTTTTTTTTTAGAAATAAACAAAAGTGAATGTTCTTTCTGTTAGTGGAAAATAGAGATCAATATTATTAAACTTGTGCCATCTTAGCTCTTTCCCCATTGTGAGGAGAGCATTAGTGCTGGTTTGGCAGAGCTTCAGGAGGTGCAGTGGTGCTGCCTCCTGCTCTGACAGCTCTTCCCTTTCCATGCTTCAGCAGCAAAGCCTCTGTTAAGAAAGCAGCTGTGAAATCCCTTGAGTTCCAGCTGCTGCGAGGCAGTGCTTCGGAAGGGTGTTCCTATTTTATCCTCTCTTTTTTTTTTTTTGCCTCCCGCAAACAGCAGCGTGGAAACAAGAAGGAAAGCTTCCGTGGGTTGTGTCTCCAAAGGTCATATAACACTTCATGTTTTCCTTGACATGACACAGCGTGACAGAACAAAGTATTTATCTTGTGTACTTGTCAGCTTCGTTCTGCTGGCTCTGAAATGATGAAATACTACCGAATATGCTGCTGCTTGTTTCCTTTAGGGACTTGCGCTGATTTGTTTAAAGTGCCGTCTGCACCCAGTAAATGCCTCATTTATTACAGCTGACACCTGAAAATCTCTGAGGGTAATGTATCAAGGCATCGTGTAAATATTATTTTCTTTATTTGCTTTTGTTTACTTATGTCCTTATATAAATGCAGTCCATAATGATAAATTGTGGTTCTTGAGGGTGCCACCTGTGTGCATGTGTTTTGAACTGCCCTGGTGAGTTTTCTAGAGATGCGCTCCATTTCAATCAGAAAAATGCATTTTGACTTTTGATGGGGTCAGTTTAACTGTTAATTGTCATGGTGAGTCACTAATGAACTGTTGCCTCAGGAATTTTGTATGGCTTCTCAAAATTTTCCCTATTACTTGTTCTGATGCTTAAGTGAAAATGAAAATCTATCCCTTGCAAAAGTGATGTGGGGAAAAGTGAATATTTGAGATACTGTAGTTATGACACTCACATCACTATTTGGTGCAAAAACTTTCAGATTTAACTCTCAATATCATGTTAGGCTTTGTGGGTGGTTTTTTTAATTTTTTTTTTTTTTTTTTTTATGTTAAGTACTTCCCTTTTGTCCCTGAAGGATAATGGAGAATCTAAATTCCTCTCTGAGCAAAATACTCAGTGCAAAAATAAGGAACACCAAAGAGATAGAGGGAAGCAGTTTGGGACACAGTACTAATGGCTAATGTTACCCTGTGTCAAAGCAAAGAATTAAAATGTGACTTCAAGTTCCTAAAAGGCCACTCGCTGTGAATTTGAAGGCTGCATGTGGTTCAGGGGAGCAGCTCTGGTGTTTTCAGTCTTCTATCCCCTGACGGTTGTGTGAGTTAGCAGAGGTACAGGCAGTATTAAGTCGTCCCACAATTGACTGCTAAGGACAAAAAGGGCTTTTGGGCAAAGTGAAGAGCCCCTTTGAGTGCTACTCCAGTGGCTCAGCTTCATTTGGGCTTAGAAAAGGCATATGCATTGTGTTATACATAACTGCATATGCTTTTTCCTACATCCTGCTATGTATGTTTCTATACCATATACAACACATGTATGTGTCTATGCAACATGTTGATGCTGTGTATCAGCATGGCAAGTGATGGGGTCTGTATTTTGGATGCTTTATTGTGTTCTGAGACCTGGTCCTGCAGCCATCTACACAGGCTCTACTACAGAGGTTATGTATTCATTAGAAAAAATCTAGGAAAAAAATAAGCATTATTTGTAGGTTTTCTTTCTGCTAGGTAAATAAACAGTGCTGGGGAAAGAAGGCCTTCTCTATACCACATAAACTTGTAAATGGCAAACATATTGCATCCTTTAATGTTTTTTAGTTTTACAGCCATTGTTACAATTTCAACTAGCTAAATTAAATTCCTTGCTTGAATAGTATTCTTGTTTTAATTTTACTGTGGTGTGCCTTCTATTTGGTCCATGCAGGTTGGAGAGAAAGAAGGGCCACACTCTTCTTGCTGTGTCTCTGGACAGGGCTTTACAGTGGTGCCTGGGAGCTGGTCCAGGGGCCTAGGGTTCCTGTACCCCAGGTTTCTTGGCATCCTCCTGTGTCAGCCACTTCTCCCCCACCTTGGTTCCTGCTTCTTTCTCTGTTTTCTTCTGGTAAGGTTTTACAATGCAAAGACTGTTTTCTCCTACATGGTTGTGCAGTGTCTTCTGTGTCTTGGCTTGTGGTGGGAGCATTAGGGAGACAGTTGCCACAATGGTAGCATAAAGATAAATTTGATGAAGATGAAATTGAGAAGCTCGGCTACTGTGTTATCTGTATGGAGTGGTGAACAGATTTGCTGCTGTTTTCTACTGGGCAATGCTATGTGTGTGTGCAAGGTGGTCCTGACTTCAGGTGCTCTTTGTCTGTGTTTGCTTCCAGAGGCAGGGTGTGAAAATGTGAGGTTTGACTGCTAGCTGCTGAAGTGGCCAAGTTCCCGCCCAAGATGGGGAGGATTTGGCTTCAGTGAGAATTGTGAAAAGAAGCAGGTGATCATTGATGGTCCAGTCTTGTGATTTGAGATCAAGCAGGGATGGTATTTCTGTTCCCTGTTTTACGTAAACTGGCCACAGCTACAGCTTGTGAGAACTCCTTACTCTCACAAAGCTTGGTTAATCACAGTGAATTAAGAGGTGACCCTAGGTGTCAGGCTGCCCTTGTCTCCTGTACGGGGCTGTGCATCTCCTCCCTGGAGTCTGGAGGGGAGAACTCAAGTGTTCCTGCTGGAGGAATGGATCCTTGCTAGTGGCAGTGGAAGCCAAGGATGCCAGTCCCACTAAATTGCTAGTACTGGAAAAGTCTGTCACTGGTCAACTGATGGCTTTGTGGTGAAGAAAGTTTAGCTACATCTGTACCTTAGTCCCTTGGAAGAGAAATTGACGTCTGTCATGGGGAGAGCTTCAGTGAGTTGGTGAAATGTCCTCTGTGTTAAGGCAAACTCCTTAAAAATAATTGGTGTCAGTCATTTCTATGTTAATATTTCATGCAGCTAATTTAGCGAACAGATGGTGGTCCATATTATGGCATATGAACAGGGCTTTTCCCTGGGCCAAATGATTACCTCCCCAGTTTTCAATTAGCAAAGCTTGCCAATTACCTGGAGTGGTTTTTCTTTTAATTATGCAGCTATTAGGGCAGGTAGGTAGCCAGCCTGCGGGGAGGAGGAGAGAGCTCAGCGGCATGGGTGAATCCCTATTAGGAAAACCCATAAAAAACAAAACAAAAAGGAAAAGCTATGTAATAGGAAAGAGGAGGAGATGCACAACGAGGCAGCACAGTGCATGAGCCCTATTTCTGCTGCTGTGAGCATTGATAAATAGCTTTAAAATGCCCATATGGCAGGTTATGGCACGTAGGACAGGTGAGGTCTGGAATATACTCTGGTTTGGCGGTCTGCTGGCTGTGCACTTATTTTTAGCTTGATGGAGTTGACTAGTTGAACAAGACAAGCCATGAAGGAAAACCAGCTCCCAAGCAAACAGCAGCATGACTCCCCACGCTGGTGCAGTTGCAGACAAGTGTTTGCTTAATATCAAGGAGTGGCAACATGTAATGTTGGCTGATTTATGGTCTCTTGTTGTCATCTTGTTTCCTATCGCAGCTAATAACAGTCCATGCAATGAAAAGATACTTCTTTTCATAATTATAGACACCTCATTTTCCCTTTGAGCTCCACGTTTAAATCATCAGGGCATCCTCTTTGCCTGAATTGTTTCCTCAAGCTTATCTTCCTCTCCAGATCAGTCTTTTATTGTATTTTGTTTTGATGAGACTGTTCATCTTCCTTTGGTTCTGCTGCTACCAAACCCATTCCCCAACTGTCCCGGAGGACCAGGAAAGGAGATGGAAGAGGCCTTGGGCTTGAATTAGCCAGTGATGAGGTTGGGTCTCCTTTGGGATGGAGATATTAATACCGCATCATGAAATATGAGATCTGTCTTCACTTTGGGTGACTCCGTTAATGAAAGAACATAATTAATCATATTTGGCTCTGCAGAGGATATGTAATCAGGGAAAAACACCTGCCCTAAAGGTTGCAGGAGTACGTGAGAGGAGCAATAAAATGGCAAGAGGAACTGCAGCCCAGGCTACTTCTGTAGGAGGAGTATTCAGCAGGGCAAGGGGGAGTCTTTAATTGACAGGACTCGATTCTGTCTTTTTCCATCGCATGCTCAGTAAAGGGGCTTTAGGTTTCCATAAAATGGAGAATAATGCTTGAGCAGCTGTGCACACGCCAGGGATAAGGCAGGGAAAACAAGGTCTCTGTAACCCTTCTGGGAAGGTAGCATGTACACGTAGCCATGTCTGTGTTTCCTGGGCTAGGATTGTAATAACAGATGGTCTCGAGCTGGGTCATGAAGCAGAGGTGGGTGCCATTGGGACAGTCTCCGTGGCTGTGAATGTGCCTTTATAAAGAGACCACTCATCACGTGATAGTGCGGAAAGCGTACTTACCATGCAGGCAGCATGTGGGACTGCTAAAATGCTTGCAGACTTTTTTCTTCCTTTTTTTCCCCCCCCCCCCCACCTTTCCTTCTTTAAACTGTCCTGTATCTGGCTGCATGCAAGGCCCTGGCATGTTGCAAATGTGTCCTAAATCCTGTTTGTTGCTGTGCTCAACCCCTTCTGTGTCAAAAGTGTCAAAGTCTCCCCAAGCAGGGCAAAAAACTGTTACTTTCTGTGCAGTTTATGGCATATATAGAAAGTAGCATTTTAAGCGCAAGCTTGGTTTTGTGCTTTTACTGGCTGCTGCAGCATGCACCATAGCATTGCAAAATAACGCAGCCCCTTTGAGTCAAAAGCAGTTACTTTGCTTGCTTAAGTAGCTGATTCAGCCTCAAAATAATTATCCTTTATTTATTAGCACAATAAAATGTCTTTGATTAGGTTTTGGTGCAGTATCTTGATTCCTTTGACTTGAAAGTTTTCTTACTTGTAACTTACAAGTCAACCCTTTGGTGTGGTGTTACAGCTCCACAGATTATGTGTGGAGCTAATTAAGTAATAACGATTGAGGTGCAGGGTATTTCCTTGGGATTAATGACTGTCTGGGAGGAGTTGATGGCCCAAGGTGTAGCCAAGGGCCATTAACACCATCCAACTATTAATTCCACGAAAATGCCATGTGCCAAGGTCATTGCTGCTATTAGAAGTTGAGGGCAACGAGAATATAGGTGCGGGGGGAGATGAAGTAACATGAGAAGTATATGGATTTTGAGAAAATGTAATATGGTTTTAATGAGTATCTGCACGGCGTTACCTGTTGATTAGTCAGTCTGCTTCTTCTTTCCATTCCTCACTGTTCTGTCCAAAGCTTAATGGCCAGGATCATGGCAAGCAAGGATGATGCTTTTCTCATCTGCTGCCCTTTTTCTTAATGGGGTTTCATATTTTGTCCACCATAGAGGACACTTTATGCATATTATTAACACAATTTTTTTTTTTTCCAGGAGAAATCTTAAAAGCCCAACCTAGCGTCAGCCAAAAGCATTGAGAATATCATGGCTCAGTGGGATGAGAGGCAAAGTTGTCTTGTATGGAGAGGAGGGAGAAGAGTGGTGCTGTTGAAAAGCCCACAGATTGGCCAAGTGCTAATTCAGGATTAACCACAAATAGCACATCAAAGCATCTGTTTCTGTAGCAAAAGGACTGTATTTCAAAGCTGAACTGTAGTTGTGGTGTGGCATACTGCCTTCTGGGATTTTGGTGGACAACTAAACCTAACTGTTCCCCAAAGACTGTAGGATAAAGATAAATCTTCAGGTAATTGCTGTGTATATATTAAGTTAGGAGCTTAAGAGACTTGGTTTCCCACAACTTGAATTGTCACAATTGTTCCTTGACTTCAATTAAGATCTTAGGATCTCTGGCAGAGAACAAAAACTTATATTGAATGGATTTATTTCTTTAACTTAATATTCCCAGCACCAAAGCAGTAGGGTTTGTGGCTATGTAAAGATGTTGTCCATCAGTGACTTTTCTGTGTGCTATTCCTTTCCAGGGTAGGCTCTGAATACTTGCCTTTTTCTCTTAGTCTCAGTCTCCAGTCACTGATGTCCAGCTGCTGACACCTGGATTTATACTTTTGAGAGCTCATAGTTATAGGACCAATATTTCCAAAACTGGTGATATTGGAGGCAATTTGGAGAATCTTTTTCCTGAGTGACAACTATCTCATTCAATCATCTTTATCTCAACATGAAAGTTTTGTATGAGTGATTAAAATATATATGTGTATGTGTTTGTTCAAGATGGGGGCTCTAGGAAAATCTATCAGAGGGACCATCTTAACCACTGAAGAAAGGAGATAGATAGTTGATACTCATGGTGTAAACAACTGAGTACTCCCTCAGGCAAGCCTTGGTCTTTGCTGGAGCAATGTACTCGCCACTGTTTTAAATTGGGTCTGAGATCCCTCTCCCAATAGATTTTTCTGTTATTAGTCCTTGTGAAATGCACCTTTCCTATGTTTTCCCATTTGGCTAGAACTCAGGAGGAATGAATCTTTCAGAGGCAGGACTTCAAGGTGTACTTTTCAAAGGGAGTCTGGTTGAGTTTATGATGGCATTCAGGCGGTCTTGAAAGAGTCGCAGCCATTGAGAATCCATCCTCCCATCCCTGGCAACTCAGGTGAGTGGCAATGTAAAAGCTGCCTTGGGAAACTCCCCATTGCTGGCATCCTTCTGCAGTCTTGGGTCATGTCCCAAAATCAGTGTGCCTGGCTAGTGAAACGGGTTTATTTTTACCTTTTAAAAACTTGTTATTTCAGACACTTAAGAAAAGTTTTTAATAGAGTGGGAAAGACTCAATTGAAAAATTGTTTTTCATAACTTTGTAATTTTCTTGCACATTGTAATCTTAATAATGATAAATAATCTGTTAAAAGCAATTATGCCGTGAATAATAATCGTAACTAATAAACAGGATGTACTGTGTAATTTTGGTCATTTTCAGCCATCTGGCTCCAGTCTCCCTAATTGACTTAAAGTATAGTGACAATGTCAGCAACATAGTGTTCAGCTTGGCTGAAATTCCTGAGCAGGCATTCCTTTCAGAAATCCAGATTATTTTTTTTTTTTTAAGAAAAAATAAATCAATGCATCAAAACTATTACCAGCTCTGTTACAGCAGCACAGATGATGCATTGTCTTCCACTGAGCTTAAAAAACTTTATTTATAATGATTTGATTGTGTACAGTTTCATTATTTTTCCAGTGAAACTGCAACTGGAAGACTTTGAATGTACTCAAGTACCTACATTCATGCTGGCACTTAGTTCTGAGCTTGCCAGAAAGTAAATGCTTTTAGTGTCAGCTCAATTTAAGAAGTCTAAAGTGCTCCTTTTGTGTGTCTGCTGTTCTTGGTTTATTTTTTTTTTTTTTAATTTTTGATTAATGTACATCACTGCCAAAATTTGAGATTTGCACTCAGTCTCTTAGACCCCTCGGTTTCATTTGCCAGAATGAAGCTTTGTGTCCATCTCTGTTTTTTTAGATGCAACGGTTTGCCAGGTTGGAGCTGGTATTTCTTTATACTCACTGCAGAGGTGACTTTCTTCATAATTTTCGCATCTTTGTAGCTAGCGCCGCTCAGTCTATAGGTGCTTGCAGTCGGTTATAATTACTGTGATGAAACTGAAGTGCCAGCCCACAGTTTAACCTCCCTTCAACACTTATTACTGGAAGATAGGGTGTCTGCTCCTTTGCAGTGGGTGGGCCTTTTTTTGTTTTTTCTTGACTTAATGAGGACGGATTGAGATCAGCCTTGCGTGGATGCAGAACGTAAAGCAAGGTATAATGGTCCATATGAGAACATACAATTTAGCTGGGCCAAACCACAGTCCTCTTCATCCAGCAACATCGCTCTGAGAGTCTTTCCAGAAGACTTTGCTGGCCTCCCACTAATTTCTGGCTCAGGCCCTTGAGCAGGAGTTGGAGGCCTGCATTGAATTTCACTCTATGGAGACTTTTCAGCTGAAAATTTGTTTCCTTAGTGAACTCATGCAAACTTTGGCATCTGCATCACCCTGCAAGCCAGCTTTTTGCATGTGTTGTGCTTTGTATGTGGTTTCCCTATGCTCCTGCTTGCTCTGATAGCTTACAACATTTTTAGAGGGCTTTTGCAGAGCCCTCTGGACCTGTTGCAGAGTATCCCATTGTTGTTAAAACCTAGTGTTTGCAGTGGTCATAAACTTGCTGGCAAATAGTTGTCAGTGTATCTTGCATACTACACAAAACATAAATTTTTCTTGGGTTTTTTTTGTTTGTTTTGTTTTCAAAGCTGAGCAGAGCATGGGTCTCTCGCTCGCAAGTCAGACCTTTGCATCTCCCTTTCGTCTGACTCACAGCCACTCTGTCAAGTGTTTGTTCTTGGCGAGGGCAGGGTTTGTTGTTTGGATTTGCTTAATGGCAAATGCCTGGTTTGCCATTCCAGCCACTGATATTTTCTGCATAGTTTGCTAAATTTGATTATGCCATTTGGGCAAGTTCTAACATTTAAATGCTCTTAGAAGGATCAGTTTAAATGTTTTTAAGCAGTGGAAAGATATGAATTGTAGTTTCTGCCCTTAATTTTCTGGGATTCAGAAGCAGTAAAGCTGTGGTTAAACAAGTTTATGTGCTCCTACTGAATACATGATGTACTGACTTATTTATTTTCACCTATGCTACTGTATATAATCATATCTGCTCTGAAATACTGGCCCCTGTCCCTTGATGTGTATCATTGGTTAACATTCACCTGTTTGAGCAGTTGGGTCTGTTGTAGGCTTTCAGTAAATAATGTGAGGAGCTGGTAAGGAAGAAGCACAGTTTCTGTGAGATCTGGTGAGGGGGCAAGGGCAACAACTTGAATTTTGGTGAAAGCTTTGCAGTCTGATCCATATTCTTGGATGTTTGTTTATTTATGGATCTAGAATATTTGATGACTCATCCTAAACTCAGGAGCCCTCAGAATGGGAACAAAGAGCTGCCCTCGGTTTAAGTAAAGCTGGTGGGTCATGGCCAGTGTGGGATACATACCAAAACCTGGGATGAAAGTTGTCTCACTTTGTGCTGAGGCATTAAGATGCTCCCTAGTAGGTTTTTAAATGGCTTTTGAGTGAACTTGTCCTCCCCAGTATGCAAAGAAGGGTGGGCTCTATTACAAGTCTGTTCTGGGTTTTGTGAGGTGGGTTTTTTTTGTGCTTTTGTTGTGCTTAGCTTTTCAGCAAGCTCTTTAAAACTATTCCCTGCTTGAGGAGCAGACGTTGTGGGTGTGTTTTGGATTGATGTAAAACCAGAAATCATCTGGGAATGCTCTATTAAAATAAATTTTTTTTTTTGTAAAAAAAGTTGTATTTGCAGTAGTGAACAGTAAGTCTGTGTCTTGTGATGGCTGACAGGGAGATGTGAAAACCCTTGGTTAGGTTGATTGCATTCATGATATTCTTGATATGAGTTAACTTGTTTTCTGTACCTTACACCATTTCATTTTGTAATAGCAAATAAAGCTCAGATGTAGTAAATGTAATGTTTACTGCTGCTTGATTTTACAGGCCAGTGAATAAAAGAACTTCCTCTAGCATTCCATATCTTCTAATCAACAGAAATGCCACAGTGGGATTGTGTGAGAGTGACTGGGAACTGCTTACCTCTAGCTCGTCTCCTTGAAGTTGGTTTTCTCATGCACTTGCGTGTTTGTAGTTTACCAAGAAAATAATTTTGACGTTAGATTTAGGATCAGTGATTTATAGCTGAATCGGGAAACTTACCCGTGTGATTGAGTTGGGGTCTGTGATGCTGCAATGCTTCAAAATTAGAGGTGTTTGAGAATGAAATCATATGCCAAATCTATTTGAGTTAAAAATGCTGAAAAGTAGTTAAGAGTTTTTGGTGTTGGATAGTGAAGAGAGTAGCAACAACAGCAGCTTTATAGATGGGTCTTGATCATGCGTTGCTGCTTACAAGTTTTCTTTTAAAAAATGTATATTTAAAAAAACCAGTTGTGATGTAGGAGGCATTAGGGAGTCAGAGATTGCAAAGATTTCGATGCATTACCAAACCAGTCATCCTCCAGATGGATGCCTTCCCATTTGCTGTGTGGGGACATCTCAGAGCTGGGAGAGCCCCACATTTCCTTGCAGCAATGGGAGAGCCCCACATTTCCTTGCAGCGAGTCAGCTGGAAAGCTGAGTGATGCCTTGTAGCGTAGATTAAAGTTAACAGAAGAGGGAATTGGAATGACTTCATTAACATCACGCATGTAATTGGTAATAAATTCCATGTGCCAGTGCTGCAGCTTGACCTGCTTCTCGTGGTGTGAGCTGGGGTCACCCCTTGCCCACCTGGGTTAGCCAGCTGTGCTATGACCCCGACCTTGGTGCTAGTGAGCTGCTTGGAGAAAAACCTTGGCACGTGTCCTCCCTCGGTTCCCATTCATCATGGGCACATACGCGATGACAAGAATTGGGGGGAACCTTTTGGGGTAACTACTAAAAATACTCAGGGAATCATGTGAGTGCTTGAAGTATTTTTTTGTTTTGTTTTCTGAGGCACGACAGAGAAGACGACGAAGACTTCTTATCTGTTTGCTGTCCTCATAGCACAACCTGCCCGCTGAATAGCTGAGTGACAGGCAATCTGGCCTATCCATATGACCATATTGTTTTCCTCCCCTAATTAGCCTGGTCCTTACTGTGCTGATGAGGAAACAGATGCACTGAGCAGCAAATTACCTTCATCTTGCCTCTGAACAAAAAAGACACAGCACTTAATTGACTCATTTGATCTCCGGCAATTCAAAGGAAGTAAAGTGGAAATATTTAAAACTGGCATTTCATTTCTGAAAAGGGAGAAAGTATGTTGGGAATGTGTATACGTGAATTTGTGTGTGTGTTTATGGATTTACTGTCAAATGTGAGGGTGATAGTGAGGCTTGCTGGTGCTCCTATTTGGTGCCTTTAAAGAGGGGCAGAGATCATCTTCTTACCACACAGAAGAATAATGAAGAAAATACCTTATTACTTCCTTTGTCAACAACAAAATATTTGCATACTTAACTGCACCAAGATTTCTTTACAGTTCCTCTTCTGTGCAACATGGCATGCTGCACGTAGCGTCAGCTGAAATGGCTTGCTCTACCATCCCTGAGTTCCTGTCTGTGCTTCTGCCTGGGCACTGGCCTTGCCTCAGGGCTTCTCTGCTGTCCCTGTTTTCTTTAGTTATTTTTTCCCACATTTATATAAAAAATATTTTTTCCCTGCTAGTTTTTTGTTTTCTTTAGTTTAAAATATAAAGAAAAAGTATATAAACAATATATATTAAAAAAACATATAAAATTACATTTTTGGAAGGTGCTACTCAAGGGCTTGGGGAGCACTCTTAATCACTGCGGAACTGGTGACTGATGCGCACGCTGGCATTGGTGTGTGTGCTGTGTCCTGCCATCTCCTTGCAGCTCTTGGGGTCACTGGGAAGCTGTTGGCAAAGGTGCATATTGCACCTCCACACATCCTATGTAGACAAAGGGGATGCATCTGACACAACACAATCTGGCCTTAAAGACTGACAAGAAATTTGTCTTTTACTTTATAGCCTGTGTGTTTATGTCTGCAACTGCTTCTTGGACCCTCATCTGGTGGAGGTGAATGGTTACACCTTGAATGTAACAGCTTGTGGCCAGGCTTCTTTCATGGCACCTCCTTCATTCTTCGGGAGGTGGTTTCTCCCTCAATTCTCTGCAATGAATGCTCTGCAAAAAGAAAGTTGTTTCCGTACAGCCATCATGGTGGCCAATCCCCTTCATTGGGACACTTTATCTTAGCAGATCCTGAGGTTGTTTAAGGTGCAGATGTTTCTTTTGCTCTTCCTCTGACCTAAGTTGTCCTTTCCCTGTGATTGGGAAGCATATGATGTACATCCCATTGATTTGTCTCTCTGCTGTACTTCAGTAAAATCTGTCACAAAGTCTGCTTCCATTTCCATTTAACTTTGAGGTGTTTAAGGCTAGCATAAGGGCATGTACAGGGTCTGCTTACAGATTTGTGTAGTAATAGTACCCTGTTGCATGCTATCAGGATAGAAATAATTATTATTCCTGCCAGCTTGCATTTGTCAGAGGAGGGATTTCTTGGGTTTTGGCACCTAACAATTTAGAAATATCAAAGTTTTTTTAAACTACTAAAATTCTGTATTTGTGCCAGTGAGATGATGACTGAAATTCTGCATATCTTCTTCCCTTGTTATGAAAGGCAGGTCTCTGCTTTGTTTATAAATATATGCTAACTAAAATGAGTTAATTGCTGAGCTTCTTACTGTGTGAAAAAATAGTTGGTCACCGAGCTGATACTGATAAGGATAAGATAACAAGAAAGTGATTAAATCACTTCAAGGTTCTCTCATATGTCAAGTATGTACTCCTATATCAATTAGGACAGAGCTGAGGCTACTCCAAGGAACATCCTTATCCTCAAGAAGCTGGCAAACTTACAGTAAACTTTAACTGTCCTCTATGACGCAATACCTTAAAAGGATAATGTGAGGAAAGGTATCCTTACTCAAATGACCACCAAGAAGCTCACACTTGCAAAGGTGTATTTTATAGATGCTTCAAATTTAATAAGCATGTGCAAAAGTGCTGTTCAGTCATCCTAATAAATATGTAAACTGGGGTGGAGTTGTTAGGCAGAATGAGAGTCTTTTGTGTATAAATAATGGGTAAATGTCCCCAGTAAGGTGTGCTGGACTGTAGATTTCCACCTAACACCTGTCATCGAATAAAACAATACCTCCTCTCTAAACTACTTCTAGTTTTGAAAACTTTTGTTTCAGGTAATGTCCTTTCCCTAACCTTACCACCTTCTGCATTTGTTAAAAATGCCTATTCAATAGATTGTTATAGCTATTAGTTTTGTGGTGATTTTTTTTTTTTTTAAACCTTTTCCTAGTTGCTTTCCATTTTAATTTCCTTATTTCCTCCAGTTTATAAAGTGTGAGCATGGAAGAGAGCTGTTGGACTGAAGTGGGCCAGTTCAATCAGGAAAGCTCTCAAGCACGCACCAACCCAAATGCACTGTGCTAATTTACTAATCAAAGTAAACCATGCTGTAAAGAAAGATGAGGGTTGACATAATTAGAAGGACTATTTTAGATGCAATGTGAATTACACATGCTCAATTTGCCATGATAAGAATTCTAACATGTCTGTTATCTTGGTGGTGATTTTTTTTTTTTTTCCAACTGTGGGGTAACTAATACATTTTTCTAATAAAAAATTAGGTATGCTTATTTTGTTTTTCTTGAGTGTAAACCATCCAGGGGGAAAGAAGTGGACTCAGGCTGTACAGTCATGTTGTCTGTAATCATCATTCTTGCAGGTATATTTTCCAAGCTGTTTTTTCCTCTGATTATATAATGCTGAATTTCCTATACCTAAACAGCACGAAACTATAGAATCATAGAATGGTTTAGGTTGATGATCTTTAAGGTCCCTTCCAACTTCCAACCCCTCTGCCCTGGTCTAGTGGGTGGTGTCCCTGCCCACATTGCTCAAAGCCCCATCCAGCCTGGCCTTCAGTGCTTCCAGGGATGGGGCCTCCACAGATTCCCTGGGCTGTTCCAGTGTCTCAGCACTTTCACAGCAAAGAATTTATTCCTCGTTTCTAATCTAAATCTACCCTATTTCAGTTTGAAGCCATTATCCTTTGTCCTATCACTACATGCCCTTGTAAAAAGTCCCTCTCCAGATTTCTTGTAGTCCCCCTTTAGATAGCAGAATGCTGCTATAAGGTCTCTGCACAGCCTTCTCCAGGTTGAACAATCCCAACTCTCAGCCTGTCTTCAGAGGTGAGGTGATCCATCCTCCTGATCATCTCTTTGGCCCTCCTCTGGACCCACTCCAACAAGTCCGTGTCCTTATGTTGGGGGGACCAAGAGTTGAAGGCAGTACTTCAGGTAGGGTCTCATGAGAGGCAGAATCGCCTCCCTCAATCTGCTGGCCATGCTTCTTTTGATGCAGCTCAGGAAGCCATTTTTTAATTTTTAAATTTTCAAATTTTGTTTCAATTGTTTAAATGAGGCCCAAATATGCTGGTGGCTATTAGCAAAGAAAGTAGAAACAAAAAATTATCAAACTATAGAAGGTAGATACTATATATTTTACAAGGGCAAAACCAATGATATCTGTAGAACAGGAATAATGGAAAGCTCACTGGTTACTGATACAGTAAGTGGCACCTTGTTACTTAGCATCATGTTACTCCCATCTATTTAATTATCTGTTGCTTTTAACATTGCATGTGTGGAATTGAATAAATGAAAAATGGATCTGCTATTGAGTCAGACTGTTAGGTTTGTTATGAGCTACTTGGATTATAAATAATTTGTTAGAGCAATACTCCTACAGTTTATACTAGTAGTTATATTTCAAACAGCCTCTGATTCAGAATATATGGTTGGTACATTATATACACCTGTGTGCTTGCCATGCATTCTTGTGAGAAAATCAAGATAACAGCTAATGAAGGTTAATCTTACCCCTGCTAGTATAGGTTATTTTAGGTGATTTACTTTTTAATCAAAGTGGCTGTGTTAGCGGGTATAGGTTATTCCAGGTGATTTTTACTTAATTAAAGTGGCTGTATTAGGCAAATTGGTCAAGATTCAAGGGCCCTGTTTTGGGGTGGATGTGTGTATCAGAGGAGAGGCCATGCATGCCCACCCTCACTGAGGGGTGATGTGCAGGGCAGCCTGCGGTGTGATGTCATGCTTGTGTGATGAAAGACATTCAACAGGAGGGTTGACCGACAGATTCCTTGGTCTGCACGGTGCTGCATGGTCTCAGTGCCATCCTCACAGTGTTTATAGATAAGCATATGGCAAGTTGCAAAACAGAGGCATCCCCTTCTGAAGTGAATGGGCTGGATTATTTAGGCTTCCAGTAGATAATTTGCACTGTTGTTTTCCAGGTGTGATTGCAGTGTCAACTTAAAAACCACAGGTGCTGTGTGGGGAATGGGCAAGTGAATAATACCCCAAAGTCATAGAATGTTAAAAGGGGCTTCTTTGCTCATCTTGCGTCAAGGAATCTATAAAGCTCCTACCAGGTTTCAGCTCAGGAGGTGTGCTCTTCTTGGCTGAGTGAGGCTTCAGCTGCTTGCTGTAAATAGGAGCAGGGCTTTGGGCATTACTCTGGATGGATTCTGTTGGCAATCGGGGCTCTTGTTCCTGAGAAGTGTTTTGCAGTGGGTCAGAATGTGGCCACGGGTCTGGATTTTGTTTAAGTCTGGAAGGTGCTGGGAAGATACACAAGGGAAAACATGGCTACAGGCACCGAGCATTTCCTGGAGTGTCTGTAAACCCTTGAGAGACTTGAAAACTTACTTTGTTACTGTATTCCTGTATTTTTCAAGATTGTCAGAATTGGTTTTCTTATTTGTTGGTTTAATTTTTTTTTTCCCCCCACTCTTTTGTCACTTTGGCTGCTACTGCCAGTGCTAGCAGCTAAATCCAGCTTGATGCCACTGGGAAAGGTGGTTCTTTAGAAATCTGTAAAAGTCAGGGGGGTGGGACACCCTGGGTAGGATTTTGGACCAAAGGAGGCCTTGAAACTGTATAGTTCCTCAGTCCTTGGAAACCTGTCTAATAAAAGCAAAGAGTTGGAGATCCTGGGGTGAAGCTCAAAGCAGCTGTTGGTGCATGTCTGGAGCAGACTGGGCAGGCAGAGCAAGCTGCTTGTAAGTGGTCAGTGAAAAGATGGGGATCGTAATCCTTTAAGTTCATTTTATGTTTGTTGTCTTCCTGCTCCTCAGACCAGGATGAAGCCTGCCTGGAACATCCTAAGTGACTTATTTGTTCAAAAACAGCTAGATGTATGTTCCTCTTTCCATCAGGATAGATGAATAAAGGAAGAAGATTAAGAAGTTGCTTAATAACATAACAAAATAATGAAAAAATGTTAAGGGCAGGAAAAAAAGCCATTAGTCTGGAAAAAACCCAGTAATTTTCAAACATGGCTAAAAGCATCAGCTTTTAGGCACAGTGGTGACCATCCTGGGACTTCTAGATGTTACTGGCAGTACATCATCAAGGAGCTGTTTTCATGCTCTCATACCTTAGGTTTGGAGTGCTGATAGACAAATATTTGTGCGCGCTACACTACTGGGTCGGTCATTTCATCACATGGTGGGAAATCAATTGTTCCACCATGGACAAGATATGAATACTGAGTGCCTTCCCCTGCCTTTCCTCTTTCTTTCTTACTTTCTTTCTTTCACTATTTAGCCAAGGCAGTTGAGCTTAAAACTGAGATTTTCCCGTGTCTGTGCATACATCATTGAGGGAATGTAATTCTATAAACTAGAATAGGCCTCAATTAATCACCTTTTGAACTCAGCAGTGCAGCTAATTGAATGAAACTTGCTGGGAAAGACACAAAATAATTAGTTTGTATCTGTTAGGTTGTTGATGTGTGGCTCTTGTAACAGAGTCTTTCCCCTCTCCCATCTTGTGTGTTTTGCTTTGTTTTTTCCCTGCTATGACTACAGTTTACATATTTTTAAAATGTAATTAACACAGAAATTGTTTATTTCTTTGTGCTGAAAATGGCTAGTTATCACTTGTCAAGATATCAAGATTTCAGGAATGGGGGGATAAATATTTCATGTTTCATAGCAGACTTCTAATATGTATTTCCAAAGTGATCTGACCACATGTGGTTTCCCAAGGACTTGGGGAGGTGGTGAAGCTTGGGGGAAAGTGTGGCAAGATGGAGGAACCTAGGTTGCACTTTTGTCCTATTTCTTGGCTATTGGTGAGGGTTTTCCTGTGCTGCACCTCCTACTTTCTGCCAAAATAGGTAAAGTGATAAAAATGAAGTTTTCCTCATGTTTGCATGCTTGAGATTTGTGGGTGAAAATAATCCAAAATAGGTAGTATTCATAATGAAATATGACTTAAGATATAAGCCTTGTGGTCCTTACTTGAGTAAAATCCCCTTGACTTGCTGGGAGCTGGAACCTAGTAAAGACTGCGTAATGCTCTTTCTGGGTTGTGTTTCCCAGTGTTTTATCTAATAGGAAAAAAATGTGAAAAACCTCTAAAAAGGCATTTTTTTCTAAACTGTGTGGGAGCAACTGGTACATACAGATCCTGCCCCAGTGCTCAATGCTGTAGGGGAAAACTTGAGTGAGCAAAACACCTTAGCATGTGCTGAACTTGAGCACGTGGAATGTTTGTATCTCTATTGGTGCAGTTGTAAATGCCAATTTTCTCTGCAACAGAAGGATTGAGGGAGGAGAGAGAGAGAGTGAGTTTTTAACTTACTGGTGATTTATTCCACACGAGTGAGATACCCTGTAGTTATTATCAATGCCTGTTGTAAATTGCAGTGTTTGGAGTTTGTGATTTCACAGGACTGTGGCAAGAGACAGTTTTCTATCTGTAAGCCAGGGAGGAGGTAAATTCTCTCCTTGGAAGCACACAGGATGCTCTGCTGGAGCTGGCCACACTAGGACTGTCCTGATGACTTGGGGCTCTCATGGCATTTCTACCCATTTGACTGAAGTGTGTTTGCTCATAACTCAGTTTCTCTCCTCTTCTTTTTACAGAAAAGTAGATCTAATTTGTGTGACTACCCTGAACATTACACTCACACACAGGAAAAATGAATACATGATCCATCTTGTGGTGGCTTGCAATATGTGTTTGTGCTGTGCAAGGTGAGGATAACGGAACACTGGAATGGGCTGCCCAGAGAGGTTGTGGAGTCTCCTCCTCTGGAGATATTAAAAACCCACCTGGATGCGTTCCTGCGTGACCTGCTCTAGGTGTTCCTGCTCCGGCAGGGGGATTGGACTAGATGATCTTTCAAGGTCCCTTCCAATTCCTGATATTCTGTGATTCTGTGAAATGTCTAGTGCCTGTCCTCTGTTATCTTAAATGTTTTCTGTGTCCACAGGCAATGCTGGTGCTGCTGAAGGGTGCTGGGCCCCTTGCAGTGTGTTTGCTTGTTTTCCTCCCAGCACTTCAGTCCCCTCCAACTTCTCTCAATAGCACTTTTCTTTGCAGCATGAAAGCTTTGCATAGTAAGGACCTCGCAACATGAGAATTAGTGTTACTTCCTTTTCTTTCTTCCTTTTTTTTTTTTCTACTCTCCTCATTCTGCTCTCTGCATCCAGTTTTTGCTCTCCGCTGCCAGGCCAGAAGTTCCTTTGTTCTATCAATGGGGTGGCGACGCTGGGGGGGCTGTAGCCCTCTTTTACCCATGACAGCTCGCTAGGAATATGTGTGTGTTTGTGTGCATCTCTTTTT
>VXBJ01003999.1:1574927-1628281 GCA_013400055.1 Nycticryphes semicollaris | reverse complement strand
CCCTTTCTTTTCCCTTCTCTTTTCTATTTCCTTTCCCCAACACTTATTTGCAAAAGTTGCAGTCTTCAGACTGCAGCATTTTAATGCTGCACAGAGAACTGTTTTCAAATATTATATTGAATGCTGTGTGTCATAGTAAAATGTATACTTAGGGGAAAGAATGAAAGTACCATGATGAGACTGGACTTTTGGAAGATTTTGGCTCATGTTCTTTCCTCAACATCTGAGAACTTGTTCCTGTGCGAATGTCAGTTCTGGTGCTGCTGGATTTGAAAACCAGTGTGGTATCATAGTTCACTTTATGCTTAGGTAACTTTCTTGTAAAATACTTAATTTTCATTAGCTTTCATATTAGACTCCTTTTTTTCCATGTAGAGTTTCATGTAATAATAATTGGACATTAGTTGAACAAATGTAAGTCAGCAGTTTTCAGCCTATAGAGCGCTTTTTTTTTTTTTTTTTTTGACAGATGAGATGCTTTTTGGTAGAGGGACTGCAATAATTCATTCTGATCTGCTTTCTGTTGCCATATCCCCAGAAAAGGGCTTTCTGCAGGTACCTGCCGTTCCCATTAAATGCCCAAATGAGTCTTAGTGCTGTGAAGCTGAGCCTCCTGTGGTGGGATGGGAGAACTTATATCGTAGTTAAAGAGCTCTGAGAAATGAGGCACAGGGTTCCGGGTTGTATCCAAGAAGGCCCGATTGCCATTGGGTGGATTTGGGGACTGGGGTGAGAGGTGGTGGGTTGGATGCAAAGGGTGACAAGCATTCAGCCTGTGTTTTCATGGCCTTGAAAGAATGCCCACAAACCTGATTTGGAGAACACTGACTGTCTTCTTCAATCGCATTAGTGGCATGTTAGGATATTTCAGTTATTTCTAGAGCTGGTCAAACTTTTTCACATGAATAACTTTCCCACTAATAATATCTTGTGTGGTTTAAGTCAAGGTTTTCTAGCAAAGGAAAGTACTCTTCTTGTTTCTATTTTTTCCCCTAATAGTTGAGTTTTCAGACTACCTTAGCTCAGTAATGTGAAAGAAAATTAATTTCCCCTGTTCTCCATCAATTTCTCTGTATCTTGCTTCTTAAAGGAAACTGAAATAAAACACCTTTATGTTCTGAATTGGACACCCAAATGTTTTGCAAAATTGGAAAACAAATGAATAACTGGTGTTTGAAAGTAAACTGAAACTAGGAAGGCACCTTTTAAAAGGGAGGGAAAAAATTAATTGTACTCCTGAAAGGAAACTCCTAGTGGAAGATCAAACTTCGGTAAAGGATCCTTTTTTCTTCTTTCTCTGCTTTTTGCATATGGTAATATTCTTCAGAAGAGTCCAAAATACCTATAGCTGATTTGTATTTGGCAGTAAGGGAATAAATGACCAGAATTGCCTCCATGGCTGAAAGATGCAGATGAGATTATTCTACTTGGCCCCTTATGGCTTCCCAGGCAAAAAAAAAAAGTGAGGTGTGACAGTGCTTCTTCCTGTAGGGCAAATTTAGGCAATTGGATTTTGGGGTGCAAAGTAAGTCTTCTTTTATGAATTTTCTCTCCAGCAGACAGGGGTGTGTCAATACTGCTGCTCACTTTCCTGGCCATGTCCCAGCTGTTGTTCACCTGGACCTGGTTCTGGTCCCATGAAGTCAGGGATAAAAAGGTGAATACATCTACATCAGCTCCTGTGAGTAGTAAGGATAGCCAGTGTAGTTTGTGGTCCTGATTATACATTTAATGTGTTCTTTGGAGCTTAAATTTAATTGCTTCATAAGTCTGGACAAACGACTACAGTTCTCACTCAGAATGACTTATTTTTGAGATGTGTATTTTATAAGGCTATTGAAATGCCATTAGAGTAAAAACAGATTTTGTCAACAGCACACAGTTGTAATATTTGACTGTTTTGACTGCTTACCTTTTGCTTTAAAATCTGTGTTCATTATCTAGGGGCAAATCTCTGTACAGGCTGTGTAGGGTCATATATGATTTTGTGTCCCTGCTTTAAATGAGAACTTTTATAGAAGCACAGACGTTATTACAGCACTAACTCCCCGTGTAGTTAGGAAAAAGGTAAATAAATAAAAAAAAAAGTCTAACAACCTCATCAGTCTGTAGGAGTTAGGATGAAAAGAGCTAACGATTGCTATCTAAGTGATAAATGGGTAAGCGTCTGAAAGGGCTTTGGCAACAAGAGAAGACAAATGAAGGCAAAATGGCTGCTGTCTGCTTGACTTTCGTTCTTTGAAGAATATTATGATTAAAGCATATTTAGCAATCCTAACGTGGGTCTAAATGATGTTTTGAATCAGATGGTGCAACAATAATAAATTAGACCAATTAGTGACTACATATCAT
The DNA here is from genome assembly GCA_013400055.1 of Nycticryphes semicollaris. Lineage (NCBI taxonomy): Eukaryota > Metazoa > Chordata > Aves > Charadriiformes > Rostratulidae > Nycticryphes > Nycticryphes semicollaris. The sequence goes on along the minus strand of VXBJ01003999.1, from coordinate 1,625,929 downwards.
TTTTTTCATATAGAAGCAGCATGCCACAACCTAATGTGGAGAAGGGAGAACCTGACTTTAGAGTGTGAGATGAGCACATACCTGTGGGACAACCCGGTTTAGTGTGTCTTCAGTTGATTGCACCATAGTCCTACACTCTCCAGTGGATGGACTTTGCATCATTGTCTGTTGGATCGGGATGCAAAAGATTAGGAGTAGCCTGTGTGGAGTACTCTGTTATGGTCCTGACAGAAGATGACTGAAAGGATTGGGACCCCTGCTTTGGGACAACAGTGAAGCTTAGGGAGTTCACTTTGGGGAAAAAAATTGATCGGATCTGAGTGCGTTGGATGTGCTGTGTTGAGGCTGCTGTTGATGGTTCAGTTTGTGGCAGCCTTTCTGGGGGTAAGCATCGTCCTTTTTAATGCCAAACCAACCTATTTCAGTGAGCAATCAAGGACCAAGTTCTTCAGAGGCACCTTGTGAAGCTTCCATGGGATATAAGATGGTGCTTAAAGTTCATTAGAAATGTTTTAATGTGGAAGGATGAGTTTAAGTGTGTGGGATTAAGTTTTACGGGATTAGGCTACAAGCAGGAGAGGGATGTGCTTCTTTTTTTTTTCCCTCCATGCTCCTTCTGGAAAGGTCACTGACTTGGTGGGGTCCTGTCCTTGCAGAAACTACAGCTCTTTCCTTTTTCACATTTACCTGGAGCAACGTTTCTGGAACAAGGAGGTCAGATAAGATGTCTTAGCGCTGTGTGGCATTTGGGTGGCACACTGCCTAGTCCTATCAATATCAGTAAGCAGTGTGAGGCTGCGCTCATCCTGGAGGACAGTTGTGTGCTGTCTTACCCACTTTGTCACCAGTTTGGAAATTACCTCTTTCGGGGCATGTTGCTGTTGCCTCGTTTGATATGTCATTAGTGAATGTGTGGCCTTCACAGAGTTTGTTTTCCAGCCTCTCCACCACAGAGAGTGTTAAGAGCAAGTGCTTGCAGTCTTGCCATCATCCTTCAGCTCATAAACTGCGCCTGTGCTTTTATTTTCCCTTGCTCCCAGAGCCTATAAAATTTAACTCCTGGTAAAGAGACACAGGCGTGAAGTTTTTAAACTGGTGAGAGCGAAACTCATTCTCTTAAATATTTGCAGAAGGATATGCAGAGGAGACCCACGTGAATTTGTGCATCTGCAGAAGCAAGGACTTGGAACAGATTTTGTCTGGCTGTTTTTACCCAGACATTGCAATTTCTGAACCTATTACTTCTAAGCTTATTCGCTCTGCTGCTGTGCTGAGCTGTGAGACTTGGAGATGTAGAGGAGAAACTGCTGCGCTCCTCTCTTTATAATGTTGGGGTTGAAAAGAGCCAAGCAAATTTGTAATATGGGACCAGCCAGGTCTCCTTTCCACTTTTTAATGTACAGAATGACCATTTACTAAACAGTTGCACAACTTTTTTTTTTTTTTTTCTTTATGCTACTGCTCAGCAGCTGCAGCAGGCAGAGAGGTTTGGACCACACTGGTGTTAGAAAGAAGAATGTGAGGAAAAAATAAGGGTGATGTCATTCTAACAGTGTAACTTTCTGAAGGGGTACCTCATGCTTTTCAAGAAAATACAAGGCTTATCTGTATAAGGTAGCCAATAAAGCTTAACTAAGAAATGGAACACTAAACTGAAAATGGAAGTGCCAACTCACTAGATACAGTGTCAGCCTTCTGATACTATGCTGGTCCTTTGAACTTCTGGTTGATTAATCAGTCCACTCTTCTTAAACAAGCAGTTATTTGCTGTACAAAGGAGGTATAGAGGGGTTTGATTCTATACATTCAGTTATTCAACTTCATGTTTACATAGTGGTATCTAGGTTATAATTCTATAAACCCTCTGATAATAGCAATCATAAGTGTTAATTAGTTGATCCAAATTTCCTTCATTAAATTTTAAAGCTGCTTCTGTAACGCAATTGACTTTTTTCCTTAGATAAGCTTTAATACTGTGCAAGTCTCCTGTCACAGGTCCTGATTTAGAAGTATTTCAGTCTCATCAGATTGGCAATGATCTGCTGTCATGCTCAAAGTAGATATTTTGACAATTTCCAGTGAAAACAAAATAAAAGAGAAAAATAAGCAGTGCCATATGAGGAATTTTTAGTGTTACTGGTTGCTACTGTATAATTCGGTCTACAGTGCAGTTCTCAAAAGTGCAACTGATGCCCTGGGGAAAAAGTTTCGGATACCCACCATAACCTTGGATGATTCTCCTCTTATTTCCCTAAACTTTGTCTTGTATGTGCAGCAGACTTCTCTCAAAGCTGTTTATCAGCTTCTGGCCACTTCCGTGACCTGAGAGTAGGAGGGAGGTGCCATCACCCTGATGGGTTTTGGATGCCTCTGCATTTACAAAGATTCAAAGAAATTGAGAATGAGGTGTGTTGTGTTGCTGGGCAGGCTAAATAAGGAGCAAGAGGACTCGGTTTTACCTCCTTCCAGACTTCACAGGTACTCTGGGTTTTATCTGGAACCCAGCCTGAGTGTTGTGCTAGTCTTGGAGGCCCTCAGGTACAGTTATTAGGAGATAATAGAGAGGCAGTGAGGGTCTGTGTTCTTTGTGATCTTCAGTTATAAAAGTGGTTGGTAGATGAGGTCTCTGAACTGTTGACAATTTCATGTTGTGCTTTGGGGGATTCAGCCTGTTCTGTCTGGTGTCACACCCTTGAATTACATGCAGGATGCACTGTCCCATCTTAGTGATGGATCTTACAGACTGTATTGACAGGCTGAGGCCAATGGTATGAGATTCAATGAGGCCAAGTGTTGGGTCCTCCACTTGGATCACAACAACCCCATGCAGCACTATAGGCTTGTAGAAGAGTGGCTGAAAATCTGTCTGGTGGAAAAGGACCTGGGGGCGTTGGTCTACAGCAGGCTAAATATGAGCCAGCAAGTATGCCCGAGTGGCCAAAAAGGTCGACTGCATCCTGGTTTGTATCAGGAATAGTACAGAGAGTAGGACTAGGGAAGTGATCATCCCTCTATACTTGGCACTTGTGAGGCCCCACCTTGAGTAGTGTGTCCAGTTTTGGGCCCCTTACTTCAAGAAAGACATTGAGGTGCTGGAGTGTGTTCAGAGAAGGGCAGTGAAGGTGGTGAGGGGTCTGGAGCAGAAGTCTTACAAGGAGCAGCTGAGGGAACTGGGGCTGTTTAGTCTGCAGAAAAGGAATCTGAGGGGGAACCTTAGCACTCTCTACAACTACCTGAAAGAAGATTGTAGAGAAGTGTGGGTTGGTATCTTCTCCCAGGTAGCAGGTGATAGGACAAGAGGAAACGGCCTCAAGCTGTGCCAGGGGAGGTTTAGACTGGATATTAGGAGGAATTTTTATACTGAAAGTTATTAAGCATTGGCATGGACTGCTTAGGGAAGTGGTTGTCACCATCCCTAGAGGTACTTAAAAGATGGGTGGTTGTGGTGTTTAAAGATATGGTTTAACAATGGTCTTTGTCAGAGTTAGGTTGATGGTTGGGTTAGATGATCTCAAAGGTTCCTTCCACCCTAGACGGTTCTATGATTCTATTCCATGATTTTTAGGGACCTTAATTCATAACAAAAATACATTTGTCATCAAAATGAACTCATGCAAATATGCAATTGACTAACACATCAACTGAGATAGTAATTGGCTAGTAAATACACTATTTTTGAGTTACACAGTAAATTTCACTTCTCTGAGCTTTCTTTGGGAAAGGCCCTAAGTCTGATATCTTCTGCATTAATAATCTGCAATGACTTAGTTCCTCTATTTTCTTCAAATTTCTCACTACCCTATTTGAAATCACTGCAGACTATGAAGACGTATAGAAAAGACATAAACCCTGCTGTCAGTGTTCATGACATTGTGGTGTCCTAGAGCATGGCTCACTTCTTCACCGTTAAGTCAGGAGGAAGATTTCCCTGGCTGAAACTTGTCTTTTAAATAAATTCATGTTGAAGAAAAGTCACAAGGAGGGGCCAGGAATGGGCAGTCAATCTGATCCATAATGTGGGTAAAGCTCTGAGAAGGAGCCCTTGAGGCTAAAGTTCATGCCACCTCTTTGAGGAGCAGATGGACAAAGACCAACTGGAGATGCAAGCTGAGCAATTGGGCAGAGCTGAGCACTGATCAGGGGAAAAAGAGGGCTGTGTATGAGAACAGGCTTTGTTACTTGATTAGGTCTGAACAGAAGGAGGGATAAGGTGATGCTAGAAGAAAGGAACTATGAGCATTTTTCAAAACCTATGGGTTCTGAACCTATATTAGTAAAACACTGTTGTTCAAATTTACTTGGACAAAATTGTTAAAAATTCTTGAATAATCAGATGTGTATTTCTGGGTCAGAACTTATATAACCTTTCTGGTCTGGTAGGTCATATATACTGATGAGTAGCAATCCCATGCTGTGTCTTTTTTCGTAGCCTGTGATATCCTTCTTAACTTTCCAGCCAGACTTGGTCTGCTCTGACCTCCTCTCCAGTGGTAGGGAGCAGTTGACAAGCGTTGGTGAGCGTTATTCTCTGCAGCCTGTTCAGGATTGAGGCCTTCAATGTGAGCAATTATCTCCTTATGGAGAAAGTTGTGAGACTCTTAAATTAGAGGCATCTTATTAGCCACACTTCATATGCCAGGCATTAGTTATAAAAAGATGCACCTTGCTGCTAAGACGGAGTGATTAATTTTCAAGCCAGTGAGTTGTTATTTTGTGCTAACAATTACCATATTTGATAGATTAAAGCTCACACTAGGCTATCTGTTGCCTTGGGAGTTTATTTACTATTCCTGATCTGTGTTAGGCAAAGAATTCACAGTATGGCAATTACTATATAATGTCTTGATGATCCAGTCACGTTTAAAAATAATGTCCAACCAGAAAATTTTGCCCATCTGTTTGTTACGCAGGGACCCAGCCCCGCCAGCCCTTCCCGTTGAGAAGCTTAGCTTCTTCCTACAAGAAGTCATCAGCCAGATGTAAGTCTCTGCAGAAAACTTCCCTTCTGCAAAAATAAGATTAATAAGCCAGGAAACTTGTGGTTTTCCCTGAAATGAAATGAAAATGTGATATCTTGGTATATACTGTGACTATACTTGCATATGTGTATTAACTATATATAATTTCTAGTGTGCACAAGAAACTTCAGTTGTTCTTGGAGTTACTCCAGTTTGGCACCAAAGATGCTTGATTATTTATGCAGATAGCACAATTGACTTTATGGTCTAATGGTCTGAGAGTCGCATATTCTTCAAAGCAGAGGGTAAAACAATTGGGGGGGATGGTGGTAAAACATGAGGAGAATGAAGTCACTGCCTCAGCTGTCTTTCTGATTGGAATTGCTATCCTATAAATTGACAATGAAATTCCCATTGCTTTTGTTTGCTTGTTTGTTCGAACTGATATCCAGCCAGACCAGAGCTGTTTCCCTTTCTGAGGGCATGAGCATTGTAACAGGCGTGAGCATCGTAACTGGTGTTAACAGCCCTCCATTGCAGCAGCAGCCAGAAAACAAAAATAGATGTGTCCCAAAACTCCCATCCCTTCAGGAGATTTTTTCACCTGCGTCCTTACTTATGTAAAGTTTTTCATACCTTTTGTCTCCCTCTTCCAAATGGCTTTATTCATTCTGACTAGCGATCAGGCCTTGTTTTAATAACTCATGAGCCCCTCTTGTCCCTGCAAAGCAGAGAGGAGGACTTTGCACGTCAGAAATGTTTAGCAGTGGGCAGTGCAAGAAAGGTCATCGTCCAGCCTCTGTGATTTATGGGCCCTGGGCAGCTGGGGCGCTTTTCTCCTCCTCTTCATTCCCTGCATACCTTTGTGCCCATGTCATCATTGGGCACTCTCCCTTGCTTCCCCTGTGGTATTATGGCTATTATTTTTTTTAATGTCAAAATGAATGATGGTAACCGCCTCCTATAAACAAGTTTTGGGAAAAAGACGTGAACTCCAGCGACCCAGGCGATATGTAGTGGAGGCACAAGGAACAATGTCGCCCTTGTCCCACTCTCCCTCTTGGGCATCTGCAGCTCTCCCAGCCCGGGAAACCTGGCTCCATCTCAGGGACATGGGACAGGCACAAGGGCATGGCGTGCTGTGCCATCCAGGGACTTAAAAAGTCTGGTATGTCTCTCAGCATCCTGGTAATGTGGCACTTGGGACGGAACTGAGTCCTCTGTGCAGGTTTAGTGACTGTTGATGTCAGATGAATCATTTTGGTTTGGTTTTTTGTTGTTGTTTGTTTGCTGGTTTGACCAGTTCTGCAGACCAACTAGACCTAACAAGATGATTCATAGCCATTTAGTCTCTGTTGTCATAATATTGATTCTGCAATCATCACTAAGAGATCTCTATTACTATCTTTTTTTTTTCCTTTGGCTTTCGGTAAATTTTCTGCCTTCTGCCCCTCATAAAGCCAGTAGCAGACAACAAGAATGTTCTGAAATTACGTTACAAGGACAGCAGCCGGTGTAAATAGATTTTACTTTGATGAAGCTGCTCTGATTTACATTATGTGAAGATGAAGCCTGAACTGCTTGTTTAACTCTAGTACTTATGTTAAAGAAATAGTTCAGTGATAAATTCTCAGTCATTGTAAGAGAGAAGGAAGGAAGTGAGAAGGACTGTTTTCCACCTTTGACATTTTGTAGACAGAGGTTTGGATTTTTTCTGGTTTGAAGCTGCATCATTCTTTATTTCTCTAACAGGGGTTAAAAGTTTTGTTTTCAATTTTCTATCTTATATGGAAAAGGAAACAGAAAAGGAGCTGTACTTGGCCTTGCAGGTAGTGCCCCGAGAATATTTTGTCACCTGTAAAGACTGGGTTTTGATATTTATATTCAATATATGTTTTTGGGAGGGTTGACAGACCCATTCAGAGGAGTGAGACTTAGAGGCAGCTCCTCAGGAGGAGTATCAAAATGAGCTCCTTGGTTTATAGCGGGTAAGAAGATAAATAGGATGGATTTTCAGTAGGGTGATTGTAATTGAACAAGGAATGTGTTTATCAAATGCAAGTGATGTAAGAGAAAGGAATTAATGCATGGACACTGATGGGAAGTGAGTTGTTACTGCAGAAATTTTAATAAAATTGGTGATTGGCCACACAAGCACAACAGTCTCCACAGAGTGCTCCTCTGTCTTTAATGTTCATGTTAAATACATCATGCAGCCCTTGCTGTCTGGAGGTCTCAGGTATGCTGTTGGTGCTGTGCCATGAAGAACCACTCAGATCATAGTGGTTTGGGCAAGCCATGAAAATGGCAAGGACTTGTTTGCAAGAATAGCAGAGCACTTGCTAGCATTTAAAGCAAAACTGATTTAGTTCCTGATGAAGCTTGGCATTTTGGTTTGAAAAATTGATATTTTAGAAAACTTCCCCAGTCAGAATGTTTTGAACGGGTCAACCTGTGGTCCGTCTCATTTCCATGATGTTGGTTTTGTCTAAGGAGGACTGTCTGGTCCACAAGAGAACCAATTAACCATCACACCAGTAACAACTGTCATGAACAGTTTGTGGAGAAATCGAGGGGAAAATGGCCTGTAACAGGAAAATTGGGTCGGAATTTTTTTTGGTAACAAGATACAGAGTGGGGGTAAGAGAGGACTGCTGTTATTACTAATGTTTAGCATTAGATAATTATAGCAGTTAATAGGGCTAATGTTATTGAATAACTTGCTATTAAGTAACAAATAAAAACCTGAGCACAAGCACTGATTTCCCCTCCTTGTATCTGACTTCTCCAGTGGTGTTACAGGCTTTGCACTGGTACATTGTGGATATCCAGAGCAGGTAAGAGGAAAAAAGGTGGAGCTCAAATTGGAATTAGGACAGAAGAGATGCCTGCAGAGAGAAGTGTCATATAGATTTTGGTATTAAAAAAAAATTAAGGTAATAAAGCTAGACACAGAGGAGAAAGAGAGGCTGTAACCTCAATAGCCATATGCCACAAAAAATACAAACAGGAGGAAGATCAGTATAGAGCAATATAAGCTGGAAAACCTCTACAGTGGTCTTAGCAGGACTTAAAATAAATGGGAAGATAATAATAAATAGTACAGCAAATACAACAGAAAAGAAAAATACTCCAGAGCTGCTGAAGAGGTCAGCCATTGTCTGCTTTAAAAGCTGTGATGAACAATCACTCATTTTATGAAGTTGTCATTTGGGATCCTTGGTTTGTTCCAGGATGCAGCATAGAGCATATGAGGCAGAAGAAGAGGAGAGATGTAACATTCCTTAGCAATGACAGAAGGCGGTATTCATATTTTCCATGAAGGGGGAACATTTAAAGATGAAAAGCCCATGACTTGATATCGGGGGTTTAACTGTGGCAAGCAGGAGTGCCTCAGTTTCCCCATCTGTAAAATTATACAGGTTTCTTCATGAACTGTGCTTTGAGATCCCGTCTATAAAAATCTGCAGTGAGGGTTGAGGATGTGCCTGACTACACCCAGGAAACACTTAGGAGTAGAGCTAATGCCCTCTTGAACGTGTAACCCAAGCTTCTGTACTGCTGTTGTGCCTGTGTGAGGGAGGTTGTTCCTTTCCTGAGGAAGATGGTATCTCTATTAATTCTCCTCAAGGGACAAGACAATATTTGCAGCATTAATGGGATTGCCTGAGTAGAAAAAACGTAGGACTCTTCAATTGCGAGCCCTTTTTCCTCCTGCTTTTGCTCTCCTCCTCAATTGCTACATTGATATTTAACATTTGTCATAAGTTCATCTTGGCTCTGTCTCATTTTGTGTACCTGTTACTTGCCCTGTTGCCAATTTGAAAAGCACTCCCAAAATCATGGGGATTTTTCTGGCTTTGTAATGTTCTCTGAATTGTGTGTTCTAGGAGACTTTTATGCACCACAGACTGGGTCTTTTTGACTGTAAGTCAGAAAAAATGTTCCTGGGGATGATGAGAGTTCACTTTTTCACCAATTTGCTTGTCTCCCAGATGCAGTAAGAAGTTTTTGTTGAGTAGTTGATTCCATCCTCCCGCTCTCTTCTGGCTTAAAAAATGGCAATTACCCCCAATTCACAATTACTGTGTCACCTGTAGACAAGGCACCTCTGGTGCCTGGTGCGAGCTTCTCTGTGTGATGTGACAGGCTGGTCTACACTGGAGCTGGAGTGGGCAATTTGCCTGGACTGGGAAGGACCTCATGGATGGTCTGGGCTTTAACATACAGATATAAACTAACATTTGTTTGTGTATACAAGTAGTGGTTATGTATGGATGTGTACGTATAAAGTAAGTGGATATATGTGTTTGCAGGTATGTGGGATGCTGTGCAAAAAGCCTGTCCAGAAACCTCTGTGATAGCTCCTGGACTTGGTAGCAGTGACTCTTCCTACCACCCTAAGAGCCAGAGTGCTGCTTAGAGGTTAGGGAAGCATAGTATATGAAACAACAGATAATACATAAGGAGTTTTAAATAATACATAAGGGGTTTTCAAGTGTGCCCAAATAGCTCAGAAGTTGTGTTCTGTGGTCTGACTTTGGCAAGGGGCAGTGCTAGCTGTTTGGGGAAGCCTTCCTCCTGAAGGCACATTGGGTTATACTTGTGCAGTTCTGGCTCAGCTCTTACAGGCTGCTCTTAACTAGAGGTCAGCACATGACCTAAAGAAAAGCATTTGCATTTCTTCTGAACCTTTTAATCATCACAGTGGTAACCCTACTTGGTATCTTTATAATTTGTGGATTATTCACACATAGTAAAAAAGGCAAAATGTTGAATACATTTTTCATGATTAATGGTTTTGTCCAAAGTTATTGTTGGGGAAGATGCAAACATAATGGCAGTATTTCAGTTTTTGGTTGATATATAAAAGGAAGGGAAAGACAAAACTTTTTATATTTAATAGCTCAGAATGTCTGTTGTCTTACTGGTATTATTTTTAGGGATATAGAACAAGCATATTGTGAATATTTAAATTTATTAGTTCTACTAAAACCTTTCTTAATCTTGTAACATGATAGCGATAGCAAGGCAAATGTTTGTAATCCTGAGTGTTGTAGAAAGGTGCTGTTTTTCATATCTTCTGGCATAGCTTGCTAGCATCTCCAAAATTCTTTGTGATACTAAAAGACTGCACTTCTGAAGTGCTCAGGTCTTCCCAGAAAAGCTGTGACAAATGCTATCCATGCTAGGCAGTGGATTGTGTGGGTTGAGGTTATTAAAGAATTGTTTTTATGGCTATTGTAGTGGGGAGGGGTTTAGTTTTTTTTCTCCTCAACAATGTTGTTACGTGGACATCAGCAGTATAGAATCATAGAGTGGTTCAGGTTGGAAGGGACCATAAAGATAATGGAGTTCCAACCCCCCTGCCATGCGCAGGGACACCGCCACTAGACCAGGTTGCTCAAAGCCCCATCCACCCTGGCCTTGAACACTCCTAGGGATAGGGCATCCACAATTTCCCTGGGCAATCTGATCCAGTGCCTCGCCACCCTCACAGTAAAGAATTTCTTCCTCATTTCTAATCTAAATCTACCCTCTTTCTGTTACCCCCATCCTATTCACTACACTCCCTAAACTTACTCCCTAAGTACTCTCTTGTACTTTCCTTTAAGTACTGTAAGGCCACTATAATGTCTCCCTGAAGCCTTCTCTTCTCCAGGTTGAACAACCCCAACTCTCTCAGTCTGTCTTTATAGCAGAGGTGCTTCAGTCCTCTCGTCATCTTTGTGGCCCTCCTCTGGACTTGCTCCAACAGGTCCATGTCCTTCCTGTGCTGAGGACTCTGGAGCTGCACACAACACTCCGGATGGGGTGGGGTCTCACCAGAGCAGAGTAGAGGGGCAGTATCACTTCCTGCAACCTGCTGGACACTTCTTTTGATGCAGCCCAGGATGCAGTTGGTTTCATGGGCTGTGAGCACACATTGTCAGGTCATGTTGACCTTCTCATCCACCAATACCCCCAAGCCCTTCTTCTTAGGGCTGGTCTCAGTTGATTCTCCGCCCAGTATTTGTGTTTTGGATTGCTCTGTCCCATGTGCAGGACCTTGTACTTGGCCTTGTTGAACTTGAGGTTCACATGGGCCCACCCCTCAAGTCTGTCCAGGACCCTCTGCATGGCATCCCTTCCCTCCAGCACATTGACTGCTCCACACAGCTTGGTGTCGTGTGCTGTGAGCAAACCTACGGAGGGTGCACTCAGTGACTGACAAAAAAGTTAAACAGTGCCTGGTCCCAGTAGTGCCTCCTGAGGAATACCATTTGTCATTGGTTTCCACTAGGACATTAAGACGTTGACAGCTACTCTTTGAGTGTGGCCATCCAGCCAGTTCCTTATCTGCAGAGTGGTCCATTAACAAATCCATGTGTCTGCAATTTAGAGAAAAGCATGTTGTGTGAGACAGTGTCAAATGCTTTGCACAAGTCCAGGGAAATACTTTGACTCTGTAGGGCTTTGAAGTTGCTCCTATAAAAAACTGAAGGAACTGTTAACAACAGACAAACAAAACCCCAACCAAAACCACCCAGCAAATAAATGCAAAGTAAGAGTAACTGCTGCCTGTCCTTTGGCACACAGACAGATTTTCAGTGCTTTCCCAGCTGCCATAAGCTCTGATGATGGAGGTGGATTGGGGATTGCAAACATTTTGGGTAGTGCTGGGGAGTGCAGCCGCTTGCTCCTCTCCTTCAGCTATTTCTGTGAGGTCAGAACTGAAAGCCATCTTTCATGGGGCATGCTGCTTAAACCTTCTGTCACTGTTGTTTTATGCAGAAATTAATTTGCATATACTAGAAAAATAGGGTGCAAATTCAAAAAGCAAATTATTTTTTAAGCTGTAGGACACAGAAATCCATGTTGGTCAGTGGTCTGGCTCTAGAAAGCTCAACTAGGCTGAGCTGGCCTTTAGAAACCCCCTCCTGTAAGGTGTTTCCCAGTGCTTGCTCCTTTTTCTAGTACTTCATGACATTTACTCAATACTGCATGTAGCTGCTATGCTTGTCACTGCTGCCAAACTGGGAGGCAGGGACTGCAGCTGTGCTGGGGAGCTGGTGGTGGTTACTGAAGGGTGCGTCATGGGTCCTTTTCCTAGAGGGCAGTGACCAACATGCAGTTTTAAATTACTTATCTGAGCCTGCTGTAGCCTTCTGCTCTCTCTGCCTGCTAGCCAAGATTTCCAGCTTGTCTTGAGGTTTTGCACTGTTTTCATGGTAGCTGGCAGGTGCTGTCTGATGTCCTTGCATAGCTACCAGAAAGCTGCTGGTCTCTTTGGGAGAGCTGCAGCAAGGTCACAGTTTACTTCGTTTGTCACCTCTGTACTCCTCTGCAATGGAGTGACACTGTTCATTCTGTCTCCACTCCATCTTGTTACACAGTCTTGATGATAGGATGGACCTTCCCAAGGCCCTGAGATGCTGTCCTAGTGGGCTGCAGGTAACTGGTGGGTGGGCAGCATTGGGTGTTCATCCCAAACTGGAATGGGCTGCAGAGTATGTCTTTGCTGATGTTAATGACATATGCTGGCACTTCTGCACCCATCTAGTCTTAGTCTGACTCTCACTCTGTCTCACTTAAGAGTTTGGCCAGGGGACAGGCTTTAGTACCAAAATAACCTGTTTCTCCTATTATTTGGGTTCCTGTGACTGCTGGGGGTGTTGGTAGGACGGATATTTTGCTTTTATTGTTGCCGTTCTTATTTATTTGTAGTGGCAATACCACAGGTCTCCCTCTCTGTGTTGTTGCTTGTCCCGGAAACTCATTTTTCACATGGTTCTTTTGGGGAAAACCTTTGAAGCTTTCTTGTCTGGCTCGATCTACAGTGTGGCTGCCGCCGGCCTCCCAGGGCTCAGCCTTTACAAATGGCCCCAAAAAACCACCCCCCAGCCGACCACTTGTGTTTAATGAACTCAGTTGCACAGCATGAAAATGCAGTTCACACGAGTGCAGTGATGGCTTTAGAAAAACAACGGGGAGAAAAAAAACCTCCCTAATTGGATTCTATCAGGTAATCTCTCAGTGAAGCAACACAAGTGCTAATTACTGCTATTGGTGACAGGTAGAGTTATGGAAGCATAATGCTGCTTTCAGGTTTTTAAAAAAACCCAAAACTATATTTACAAAAAATAAGTTATTTAACACTCAATAGGGTGCATCTCACCATTGCAGTACACCTATTAAATTTTTAGTGCCAGATTATGATTCACAGCCAGGGTACTGAAGTTGCCAAGCAGCATAACCCAAGCAACAATTATTAATTAATCGGGTGCTAAAAGTGCCTAAAGAGAGAGCGGTCAGCAAATGATAAGAGCCTCCCTGGGATATGAATTTTTTTCTAAATTTTTTTTTTATTGCAAATTAGTTAAAGCTTGTATCATAATGTGATGTTCCCTTAGCAGATATTAGATCCATTACTCTTTCTACCCATATTAATAAACCTATTGATGAATATTCTCATTCTTTAGTCTGTTTCTAAAAATGATTTACAATTGTAAAACCATTTAACTCGGCAACTGTATGTACTGCAAGGAAACTTTGGGTGATACTATAAATTACTTTGACAGATTTGAAAATGCCGTTTATATCCATTAGTTGCTATAAATGCCAGGATGTTGTGATTTGACTGCCTCATTCTTCCTCACTGTTAGATAATTTTTGAAGTCAGTAAAGAATAAGGAAAAAAATTCTTGTAGGAAAAATATATCAAGGAGGTAGTTCCAGTTTTCTCCCAGGGTTATCAATTAAGTTTCCCTCTGGGGAGGGACTGGTCGGTCTCTGGAGCAAGCATTCCCTAGGAGGGGAGAGATGGAGAGATGTTATTTCTTTAGGGACAAGGGAGGCATGAGGGAGCCAAGCCAAGGCATGGCTGCCAGAGCTTCACATACATATGCAATTATAAATGCTATCACTGACAGGATTATTTTTGTAAAAAGAAATCTGATTTTTAAAGCTTTCTGATCTTATTTTGAGTGAGAAATAATTGTCTGTATTGGAGCTTATTAGCACATCTTGAGTGGTCATTTTTGGTGTCACACTGGTTTTGTTTAGCTCATCATTTTCAGTGTAATTGGTTTGCTTTCTGGGAGCTCTAATGCAAATGCATTTAAGAGTGTCGTGACCTACTCTCAACTTAGTTTTAACCACTGAGTCAGGATTATATGTAGGAGGACAGGGAAAAATCAGGACACTGAGGTAGAAAGTCCTGTTCCTAAAGAACAAAGCAGTATCTTTGCAAGAATATATTAAGTATAAGCACTGCTAATAGCAGCAGTGCTATTGAGGCAGAACGCAGTGGTATTATCACTCTTGCTGAACATCAGTTGAGGAGCTTATGACTGTCCTGTCGTCACCATTGCATGCACTGCCATTTCTCCTTACTGGAGGGGATGTGCCTTAAGCCAACAGCTTTGCTGCAAAGCTAATTTGCAGGTGAGGCGTGCTGCTCTGGTTGGAGCTGGGGGCTGGTCTTCTGGTCCTGCCTGATGTTTGTGTTGCAGAAATACGGAAAAAACTGACATCTCACTTGATATATCATCAGAAGATACTGTTGTACGTTTTAGAGTTGATGTTTTAATTTAGTTGCATTTTGGGTCTTCAGTTATCACTTGCATGTCCTTGTCATTGTGTCCATGCAGCTCTTTACGGGGCTGCTCTGGGAACTAATTGGGCTTGGGAAAAAAAAAAAAAAACCCACCACCCCCCCCCCCCCCCCCCCCCTTTTTTTTTTTTTTTTTTTTGGCACAGTTGTAGTGATGAAGCAGCTTGGGGTAGGCAGGGATAACTCCTTAATTCAGCTTTGCCATTAAATGCCTCCTGTCATGCAGCTGAAGACTTTTCTTCCCACCTTACCTGTTCCAGCTGAACTTGGTGGTTAATTCCTGATTAAACAAGGTCTCCACAGTGTTTTTCCAGGTATGAAGTTGGTGTACATAGCTTGCATCCTAGTGCTTCTTTCTGTCCATCAGATGTGCCCAGCTGGTATTATGAAGGTATCATGTGGGTAGGGATCAGGACAGAGAACTGGAGAAGGGCCAGTGTTGGGTATGGTCTGTCTTGTAACTGATGTTTTGTACTAGCCCCTGCTGATGCACAGCACTTGTTTTGTTGCTTCCCTACAGCTTCATTGGGAAACATTGGTCCTTTGGTATGTGTCACATCTTGAGAAGGCAAATGTGTAAATTTTTTAGCATAGTTTCTCATACACTTTCTTGTGATGTGTGAAACTCAGTTGGGAAACCTCCTGTGTTGAGTCTGGAGATGGGTTCAGACACATTCTTGGTGTGTCATCAGTAATTATTGGAGCCTAATAATGAAATGGACCGTATTCACAGCTGAGAAACTTGTGGTTGTTTGATACCTAGTATTTCTGTGTAGGGATTCTGAGAATGGCAATATGATCAATGGTCATATCTTTACTATCCAGCTGTCATTCTTTCTTTTCATTTGCAAATGAAGATCCAAGTAACCTGCTTTTTAACATATGGCCCATTAGCTACCTCCTCCTATTCAGATGGTAATGTAGTGGACCATTGGTGATTTACTGCCCTGACTTCTAGGGAAAATAGCAGATTGTTTATGCTGGTAATTACACTCATTTCCATATCAATTGGTCCGGCTTGACTAGTGACTTAAAATAAAAAACTTCCGGCAGGACAGTACATACCCAAACCAGTTAATGGAAGAGCATTGTGTTTATCTTGGGTACTACTTTGAATTGTTGGGGAACCAGATAAAGGGCGGTAACAGATGAATCGTGTATATAAGGAGTGAAGACTCGGGGGTGAGTTAGAAAGTCCCAGCAAGCACACGGGGTGTGATGAATCTGAGCCTGAAAAAAACAATTACTTTGAAGGATTAGTCAGAAAATACTGTTCTAGAACACTAGCAGATAAAAATCAGCAAGGGACACTGGGGATCTATACTTTTTTAGTATGAACAGGGGTTCTTAGCTTCCCTGGAGTGGCAATGATTCATACCAGTTGAGTATCTGAGCAGCTTCCATGAATTATTTATATTGTAGCCATACCAGGAGCAGCTGAGATTCTCCTGCTGTGCTTGGTAGTCAACAAGAGTTTGTCATCAAAACAGATATGCCTTTTTTTTTTTTTTTTTTTTTTTAATTTAAGAGTTGAATGACAGGTGGTTTATGCCCATTGCAAGAGCTCTGGACCTGAAGTTGGCAGTGATTAGGTGACTTGAGAACACATTTGACGCTGCTATCTGAGCTGAAGCTATCAAAACAGAGACTGTCAGAGTACATGCTCCAGGGAGGTCAACATCAGTTCATCCACCCCTTTCCCTTCTTGAACACCTTGACATGTGGAGTTACTACAGTTTTTGAGCCCATGAATTAGTCAGGTGCATATCAGAATGACAGTGATGCATGGGAACACAGGGAATATTCTGCTTGCAGAGGTATACCAAGACTGCTGTTAAATATAAACAATTGGACTCCACATTGTCATCTGATGTATCATCCATGAGATGTTTTGTTCATTTTTGTGTGTGCTTTTTTTTTTCTTCTGACCTGATCAACATGTGGTAGGTCTCAGCCCAAGCACTGCTCTCAGGTGGACATTGAGGATTCCAATAGGAAGGGGGCAACTGAGAAAAGCATGAATGGGAGCAGCAAGAATGATCCAGGGACCTGGGGGGAGAAAATACTTGGTGAAGGCTGGTTGCATAGCATGCAGAGGAGAAGATAGGCCTGGTGACAGCTTTGAAGTTGCTGCAGAGAGGAGACCTCCACATCCAGAGTAGGCAGAATAAGGGGAGACAGTCTGAAACAGTAGCAAGAGGACTGTCAAGTTAGATATTAGGAAATCCATCCTGTCAGAAGGAGTAATGGCACACGGGAGACACTATGTTGCTTATTTTAGATTAATAGGCACTGCTGGTCCTTCTTTGAAGCGTGGGACAGTTGAAGTAGACATTGTCTTGGTGTCCCTTCCAGGTCTCTCTTAAATTATTTTGTGTGTTCTTGTTATTCTAGTCTTGTAAGGGAACAACAGAAGGAAATGTGAACATTTGTGTTTAAAGTATTAGAAATAGCAAGGGAACAGAGATATTTCCAGGATTTCAGTATTATAATTGCTCTCTATTATACAGAAATCCAAATGCTTCTTGCACATGAGAAGAGGTGAGAGCGCAGACTGGTGACTTGGTACCAGACCAAGAAAGGGATCCCAACATCAGCAGTAATAGAAGAAGAACAGGGCCAGGTAGTGGTACTAGTCCTGGGTTTTCCCTGAGCAAATAGCGAGGTGGAGCTTTGCAGCATGGGACACCATGGGCTTGTTTGTGCAAGAGGTGCTGGGATGCAAACTACTTACCTCTTGGTTAGTGAAACTGGTAGCGATACAGAAAAATTTATGATGATTTAACAGCAATCCATTCCAAATTAAAGAAGGAAACAGTGACAAAGTAGGTCCCCCAAACCACAAAACGAACATGCAGTTCAAGGTGTTGAACCAGAGACAATGGGCAGACCTGCTGCTTGGCAGAAGATGGAGATTGGTAAGGTACAAAAGAGACAGGTTGTTGCCATGACTTCCTAGTACATTTCATTTCCTGAAGATCCTAGGGCTACCTTTACTATGGGTTAATATTTATTGCATACTTGTTATGCAAAACACAAAAATTACACATGTATATTCCAGATGTGATGGGCGTATAATATTTTGAAATGAAAATGATCTAAAAGAGAAATAATATAGAACAAATAGGTATTACAGTACCGCTGTTACAATTATTGTAATGTGCTATGTGGAGGTTTTTCCTTTTCTTCCTCATTTTGCTTCACAGCTATTTTCGGGAATAGAAGACAATGACTCAGAGTGAATATTACTGTGAATGGAATAAAGGCACTTCGTTATTAAAAAAACCAATAGAGTACAGTTGAAATATCAATAAACATTTGTCCTGTGGTGTAATGACACGGCGGTGTGCTTTTGAAGATGTGCAGAAATGCTCTTCAGTGTTGCAAATGCAGGAGCAGGTTTTATTTTGTTAAGCACTTGAAGGCGTGCGGCATCCGTCAGTGAATTTTCCATAGCAGAATATCTCGTCTTTTGTGGGGCTCGTAGAAGACGTAGCTCAAGGTACAGAAGTGCATAACACAATGTTTTGGACTTCTGTTTTGGTTTTCAATGATACCTGTTGAGGAGCTGTCATCTCTGACCTGAAAAGTATCACACTGACTGAGGTTGTGTAAAACTGGTCTTTGCAAAGTAGTTTGTGGTGAAGGTTAAGGTTTGGCAGTTAGGGCACCGGTGTTGCTCTAGCAGGGTGATGTGGTGGTGAGTGAAGAATTCTAGCTTCTCTGTGTCCTGTTTTATCACCTCTTAAACAGGTGCATTTGAAGGTTGTTGCTGGGAAGTACCAGAATTTGGAAAGGGCTTCATATAAAAGGTTCCATTAACTGCAGCTAATCAGGTAAACATCCAACCTGCAAATGCTGCTGCCTTGCATCATAAATTTGAGGTCTAAAACAGAGGGGGAAACGAAATGTGTTCCTTAAAAAAAGTTACTGAATAAATGCAAGATTTGCTAAGCACGAGTAGCTGGAATAGTTGGCTAATTTTTCTAAAAAATATTTTTCCCACCCATTACTATATTGTTTTTAGTAGAAAAAGATGAAAATTTGTTTCTAGGAACATTCGGGTGGCACTTTCTCTGGTAAGTGATATGTGGAGAGAGATTAACTTACTATTGTAACAAAGAACAAAAAGCAAATTGCACGATTCAATAACAATAAAGACAAATGAGATGATAAAGACAAAATGAAAGCATGAACAGGTACAGACTGCCATACAGAGCCGGTGCCAACTTACAGCATGAGGATGGGCTAAGATACCTCACCCAGGATTTACATTAACAACTTGCACCCTACCTTCATCCCTATCTCAACTCTGCAGCAAATGACTTTCCCATAGTTACCAGTAAACTTCTTGCCTTTCTAGGAAAAGCTCTTAGGTACAGCTCCGTGTAAAAAGTAGCTAATTAGAAAGGTTTTAAAGGTAACAAGTTTTGAATGACCTCTTCCCCTCAGTGTCTCTGTTCTTGAGACATGCACATGATATGTTAGCAGGCGTGCAAGAAAAAAAAAAATCTCAATGGGAAAATAGTCTCTCTATATAAAAGTGATGTATTCCTTTACCTTCTCTCAGCTCACTACTCAGGAGCAGCCTGGCAGTAAGGACTTGCTCATTTCGCGTGCATTTTTGCCACTGTCGTCTGAGCTAGCCAAATGCAGTGCTCTGCAAAACCACCTTGATTTCAATCTAGGTGATAAGGCACTTGCAACAGGAGCTTATTATGGCCTGACTTGCATGTTTAATGGGGTTTTGTAGGAACAGCTTAAGTCCGTTTAATATAAATTATTAGTCTTCTGTAACTCTTCTGCAGACATTAGGAATGACAATGTCGTGTGCTCAGTACTATCAAGTATTCAAGAAGAGATTAAATTGGGTTTAATAATCTTTAAATTTTCATAGTTATTAGTCATAATTGCAAAGTGCTTTGCTTGCCATGATGTTTGCAGTGGCTGGTTGGATGTTTGCACTGTAGGAGGGAGAAGTGTGGAGAGGCTGGACACTGTGCTGTGGGACATGCACAGGGCAGGCTTATGAATTCAGAAGCATGTCAACCAACAGGGATATTTACAACTCGTGCGTCTACCTTTTCAGAACTATAAAGGAAAGGAGAAAAGGAGATGCAGTTGGAGTTACTATGGGTCCAGATAACCTTTAAGCCACAAATGCAGAGCTCCCAGTGTGATCAGCAGCTCTTTGTATCTCAGAGTATGTCTCTTTGACATTATCATGTGAGAATTACAAGTTCTTTTAATTTCCCTGTTAGCACAAACAATGCTATATTTTTCTCCTGCAGCCTTGCTTTCCCTGCAGGAAAAATAATCTGTGATAAAATCTTATCAGGACTATTCCAAGCACTGTGTGGACCAAAGGAACCTGAAACAAATCCAGCTTATCGTTTCTGGTTCAGAATTAGTGAAGCGCAGAATGCTAATATGCTGATTTTTATCTTGTGCATTAAAGAAACTGGGAAATGCTACTAGAAAGCAGTTTTCTCCAGCCATCGTTTAAGACTTGCGTTTACCCAGACTTTGCAATTGCAGTTCAGGTGCTAATACTGGGGTGGGTTGATGGGCCCTTTGCCATTGGACACAAGTTTGTGCTTGCCCAGTGCTGAAAAACAGCAAGGTAAATAATAGGTGTAGTGGGATATTTTAAAGCCTGTTACGTATTTCATTCTGCAGGTGTTTTCCTAGCATTACATGGATTTGTATTTGTCAATGTAACAGCTAATGTTAAGGGTGCTGACCGCATCTGAGAGGCAATAAGTTAGCAAAACAAATACTCAAAGGGAATATTCCCCTAAAAATACTGAAAATCTATTAAACCCCCTCCCCAACACATATTGTCCTTTTCTTTTTTTTTTCTCTCCCTGTGCCAGACCTTTCAGTGCCTCTTCATTTAGGGCTTGTTACACACCATTTCTAGGAACTAAGCATTTTCAACAAAAACAGAAATATTTTTTTCCTCTAGTTAAAGAGAGCTCTTTTCCAAGATGAAAGGCTCAATGGAAATTTTCATCTCAATCAAGTACTTATATTTTATGGTAAATTAAATACCTGTGTATGTTCCTTGTAGGTATTCATATAATCTCTATCAACAAAGGATTTGGGCTATTTTTCTGGCTTTGAGCTTTGTGCACATAAATATTTCTACTCTGGGATT
Source organism: Nycticryphes semicollaris (assembly GCA_013400055.1). NCBI lineage: Eukaryota > Metazoa > Chordata > Aves > Charadriiformes > Rostratulidae > Nycticryphes > Nycticryphes semicollaris. The sequence goes on along the minus strand of VXBJ01003999.1, from coordinate 1,605,216 downwards.
AAAATAGATACATAAAACTCACTGTGAGGTTGAGGCTGAAGGGGAGTGTTACCCTGGCAGAGGATCTGTCAGGATCCTGACCTTCCACAAAAGGTTTTTCTCGGGGAAGTTGACTCTGTTCAGGCAGAGCCAGGGGTCACTCCCAGCTTGTAGAGCCTCCTCTGTGCCAGAGCTTCACTTTATTTTTTAATTTTTAACTAATTTTTCTAAAATGGAACTAAACATGCATGTGGCAGAGTTGTCCGGGCGTTGGGAAGTTTACTTGCAGCAGGATGGCCACAGGGACATAAAACCTCTATCGTGGCTTTGCTGTGGCAGATGTAAATCCATTCAACATGCTTCTTGATTCCCAGCCATATAATGTCATTGAAAACGAAGTAAAAATGCTGCCCTGATTTCTAGTAACTTTACTCCAGAGGAACCAATTTGGAAGCATTTGAGTACAGATTTGAAGGAGGATCCAAGGATGAGCCCTGCAAGATCTCCAGCAGTACATTACCTTTTAAATGCTGTAATTGGAGTCCTGAAATTTCTTTAAGCACTTTATTTTAGAAATAGCTGAGGTTTTGGAATGAAGTCATATAAAGTTATGGTGGTACTTCACAATTTTAGGAGAATTCTAGCCTGCCAAATTGGAGTTACAGTATCGGTATGCACGGTGCCTCTTCCTCAGTGAGGCAGCAATCATGCTGCCAAAATATAGGCTCTAAATCACAGCTATCGGCTAGAGCAGCGGAAAATGAGAATACAGGTTTTTATGACCTTTTGCGAACAGGACTATGAACCTGTCACTTGTGAAGTTTTACAAAACATCCCCTTAAGAAAAGAAGTCACACTGGTGACATTTTATGTCAGCGGATATCATTAACGAACTTGGCTGCTGGTGGGTCAGAGAAAACTCCTGCTATTTTCTACGTAGAACTGAATTTCACAGATACTGTTAGCATTTCTCCCCTTATATTTTCATCTCTTGTTACTTAGGAATGTGTTCAGGAAAGCAAACATGAGGAGCTGGAGTGATTCTTTTACTGGTATTACCTTTAACTGCTGGTTTTGGGGTTTGTGGTTTGTCTGTCTTTTTTTTTTTTTTTTTTTTTTTTTTTTTTTTTTTTTTTGAAAACTTTTTTTTTTTTTCTTCCTGATGGAAAACTATTACTTGCTAATAATTTCTCCTGATTTGGGCACCCCCTGCAGTGCTGCAGGCTGACACTTGTGCTGGGGACTAGAATTGGCATCAGCATCCTGGGAGGTACCAGGGTAGATCTCAGCACCAAAGAATGTCTTTTGGTAAACATAAAGCAAAACCTTCATATTCAGCTGTCATTTATGTTTCTTGCAATAATTTAAGGTCTTCATAAATTGACAAACTCCCTGTGAAACCAAGGCTCTGTTGACAGAAAGCAAATGAATCAAATGCTTCAGTTGCATCCTTTGGGATTCAAGGGAGCAAAACGCCAAATAAAAGTGGCAAAGACTCAGGCCCATCTCCTGCAGGTGTATATTTATATAGAGGAATTTTTTTTTTTTCTCTATAGGACAGGAAAATCAAAAATCAAATCTAAGCAAAGGAATCAGCAGCTGAAATATGTTTTTAATAAAGCAAAAAAGCAACAATACTCTCTTAACCCAAAGGATTTTTTTTACTTTGTTTTGTAAATGCATTTATGTCTCTAATGACTTTGCAAGCCTTTGTGCAGCTATAAATTTGTCTCCTCAATGTAGTCCATTAGCAGGCTTGGTTTTCCTGCTATGCTATAGATTTTGGCAAACATGCTATTACACCTTTCCCATAGTTCATACTCCAGTAGCACATAGGGGAGCATTTTCGTTCAGAGTTGTAGCACCATTTTAAGGCAGATCCTTCCAGCATCCTCACTTACAAGATGCTGCTTTGCATCACAGCATGTCCTTGGATTGGAGCAGGTATCCTAGATTTTCCTTGCAGGAGAAAGTCTGATGCTCCACTTGAGGCATGCACCAGATGCGCTCTCTGGGAGATCAGTGTGTGAACCAGTGCTTGCAGACACCTTAAATTCACACATGGAACCAGAGTGATGTACCACCCTGAACCCTCCCCCTAAAATTTTACACAGTTGTGGTGTTTAATGGTTTTGACCTACTCTTGCACCAAATGACTCGCACGTGTGTGCATAAGCTCTGTTGTCCAAGTTGGTCTTCCTAACTTCTGGTTGCTGTGCTTCCTTGCCACAGTGAGTGTATAGCAGAGTAAAAAGAAGGGGGTGGGTTGGGGAAAGTCCAGCATGTGTCATGCCTCATCTCTGTTTTATAAAACAAAAGTGTCCCCCCTTACGTGCTGTTCAAACTTTTGGCTATTATTATGAAGATAAATATAGCAAATCATTTAGAACTGGGCAAGGTTTTACCTGGAAAAGCCTTCCCTCTCTCCCAGGCAGCATTAGTCCAATATATTAGCTGTTGAAGGAAAAAGAAATGTATCAACATTTCATAACCAAAATTCTTCAGAACTTTTGTTCCAAGAAAATAATTAGGATAAGTTGACATTGCTGTCTTGATCCAGGATGTATGTCTTGTGTCAGGCTGTCTGACTGCAGCACTGGAATTCAAGAGTTCCAGATTTATGACCCAGATTATACATCCTCTTACTGTTTATGTGTGGGGAGTTTTAAGCCATGTGATTTAAATTTTTTTATTGATGAAAACTTGTGTTGGCTAGGTTACGCATGTTGGAGGAAGTCAAGTCTGAATTATGGTTGACATCTTTAAGAATAGCCAGGAAGGTGCCTCACCACATCATAATATTTCCAAAGTATTTTATTTCACGTCAGCACTGTTGTTGATATTATGTGCATCTCTTTTTCCTTTGTACGCAGCGTTTACTTTGGCCAAAGAAAAATGATTGGAATATATTTCTATAGTACAAGTAGTACAAATGACTTCAGTTACTTGTAAAGCTTTTTTTTTTCTTTTTTTACCCTAAAAGATGAAAAACTTAGTTGACTCTGCTCCCACCTCTCTTCAAGAAAAATACCAAAATACCAAGCCTTTTTCTGTATATGTCAGATTCTGAATGCTAAGATACCTGTCCCTTGAGGGTCAGAAGCCTATGTCTACTTGTAATTGGAATGATGTTTTTCTGGCTTTGTAAAGGTTAAGAAGTCCCCCTTTCTAGGTTTTGGTGGGTTTCAGTATGCATCTGTTGTATTTTTCAAACTAAGGGCAGATTGCCTGGGGAAAAAAATATTTAAAATGAGCAAATTGGCTGGTGAAGCTGCCTGGTGGTGTGGAGGGTCCTGGCAAGGTGTTGATGGGAACAGCAAAAGTGTTAGGTACAATCTGTTTGCTGCTTGTGTGATGGATACTATCATCACACGCGCTTGTGTGCATACTATGTGCTTGTGTGCAATACCATGTGGCGTGGTACGGTCTGGTCAGATTAGTTCAGATTGCTTGTCTCAAATGAGACTCATTTCATTTCCCAGTTTAAATTTCTGGCTGTGATCTTAAGTCCAACAGGAAGGTTCCATCTGTGTGCATGAACGAGTCTCTCCTGAGACTAAGCTGTCCTACATGCTTTGGCATATCTATGTTGGCATGCTATCAGGCACCTGTATAAGATATTGACTTTAGAAGAGCCTACCTGACTTGTTTGGAGTAGAGGCATAAATTTTCAATGATGAGTATCAGGTGATGAAAGTTCCCCCTGACAATGTTTGGAAGTGACTCACTGCTGCTCAATGTCCCGTTCTTTTCACAGACCTTTCTGAGTCTCTCTCCCCTGATCTATCAGTTGATTTTGTCCAGGAAGACCCAGTATTGGCCCAAGCCCCTTCCCATACCTCTGTTTATTTCAGCAGAATTTAGCCTGTAAGATTAATTTCTAATGACCTTAAGTCATTTATCCATTAACTTGACTCCTCCTTCAACATAACTCTTGTGTCCAGCTTTTGGGGTAGGGAGGGGAAGGAGCATGGTACACTCATTTTAAAATGAGCAAATGGCCTTGGGCTAGGATTCTTGATCCTGGCCTGGTGCTAGGAAGTATTAGAGGAATAAATTTGAAGTCCTTCTGCATGAGGCTGCAGTTGCACTGGTGATTTGGGGAGCCTGTTTGGATGTGCCTTCACATATGGAGTCTGGCTGCCCATTGGCCAAAATATGTCCGATGTAGGTCACCACTACTTTCACGCTATTTAAACCCTTAAAAGATCTGAAGGACCTTTGCTGTTGTTTTTCCTTCCTTACTTCTTCCTTCTAGTAGTCTGTATCTTCAATGCTTGTCAAATACAGAATAGGGCTAGGTTTTCCTGACTCAAACCCCCAGCTGGTTATATTTATTCCAAAAAAATGCAACATATGAAGTGTTGAAGCTAGGTCTGATGGAGGGACATTGTTTCTGCTCTGCAATATCTCTTTAGACATTAAACAAAGCTTCAAAGTTGGAAGGGAAATGCACTATATTAAAATGTACAGAATGGCTAGGACTGGAAAAATAATTTGGAAATTATCATTGGGTATGTATTAAGAGTAAAATAGAAATATAATTCAATTAATATACATGTCTAAATAAAATGACAAAGTTGACACAAAGCTACTCCATTCTTACTGAACAGACACGATTTGACAGTGTCCAAGTGAAAAAGCAGAGACAGTTATCTTGGAATTTTACCCATTATGTTTTTTGCTGAAAATAGCATATTCCATTGAAATTCTGCTATTTTCATGAAGGTGGATTTTTCCGGTGGGTATAGTACTTGTTGAAAAAAGTTTAAAAATGCTAGTGGGATTTTAAGCATTTCTGTCATGTTAAAGTTTTGTTACATGTAGAATAAACCTGTGTAGGATAGCCAGTGAGTCTCAGCTATTGTGAAAGATGAAATACAATTATCATTGTACCATCAGTATCTTCGTGGGTAGCAACAAGTGTTGGACATAAATTAAGACTTGGCCAAATATTTGTGTTTTGGAGACAACTGTATAAGGATCAAGATTCTCACCTGTCTCTAATAATGCCCTTAATTGCAGAAGAAGTTTAAGTGTGTTGTGAAGTCCAGCCCTTTCTCAGTAATGAATGAAACAAGACATTTAAAGTCTGCTTTAGCTACCTAGAGATGTGGTTAGGTACTTAGTAAGGTTTGCAGAAGAAGTGGTGATTGTGTTCTAGGTATATCTGCACCTGAATGTTTTTAAAATTTAGTCCTTGTAAATGGACAAAGGCACACTTTCTTGATTGCCACTGATATTGGGCATATTTTCACATTAAAACTTCATGTGACCCAGAGTTCATACCTGATACTTCAAACATTTTTTTTTTTTTAACTGAATCAAACAGGTTGCACTTTAAATTTCCAAGTCCACCTGGTGCTGGTGCGTCCTCACCCAGGAAAGCTGGTGTTGGTTGAGTTCTGGGAAAGGACTCTAGACAGCTGTTTCAGCTCACCTTCCCTATCAGTTCTGGGTACAAAAGGATTTCTGAGCTCCAGGGTTAAGCCTGGAAATAATCTGATTGACAGTCTCTTAGTGAGCTTGCAGTGGGAAACTTTGCTATGCTAATACGGTGTGTCTTTCTCTTTCTTCTAAGCTTGAGTTTCATGAGATCAATTAATGATAGCAAGCTTGAAAACTGGTTGTTCTACAAAGTCAATAAATGGTGCCAGCATTGAATGATTTTGTTACAAACCTCTCATTATTGGGCTGAGGAAACAACACAACTTCCAGTCCTGACATTTATTGGCAGCTGGGACCTGTGGATAACCCAGTCATCTTCTCCTAATGTGGAACAGGTATAAATAAAACAATGGGAATGTAAGCAATGATGGAGGCAGACTGAGTTTGATTAACATAACTTGATGCATCTTTTGAGTGGGATATAATAAATTAAAGCTCTGATTACATTCAATATCATTTGTCTTTCATGGCCACTCATCTCTGGAAAGAACAATTGGAAGACACAGATACATGAAGGTGTTTGTGTGCATGCACCTTTTGTGCCCCTGACTTCCACGGGATTGCCACCTATGCATGTGAAGTCTGTATTTGAATTGGTACATGCTGGTGGTGCAGTCCGTAAGATGACACAACCTCTTGCAAGTAATTGCAAGATAAGGTGCCAGTGTACGACGAGTGAATCTACCCAGGGAAAGGTGTAGCCTGCCGGGGAGGCAAGCTCTTTACCATCTCAGAAATCTATTGCTTGTGAGTGTTCCCTCTCCTGTGAGACCTGAGGCCTGGAGGGAGGGTGATGGGGTGGGCTCAGCCCAGGTGTTCAACTGATGTTGCAGATTTTTCATCCTGAAGAAAGAACGAGGCCATAGTAAGTGAGAGACTGTTAACCTTTGTCTCAGAAGACAAGAGTGTGCTGCAGTGTAAAGTATTCTTAAGGGGATCTTACCTGTGCATTTTCACACTGTGCTTGAAATTGAACTTTCACTTTTATTTGAAATTGTGCTCCTGCAATTGCATTGAATATACCCATCTATAAAGCCCTCTATTAACTTTCCTTGAGTTCACTGTTGTGGATGGAGGCTCTTACACAGATCTGCTTTCTGCCCATACAAAGGCACCTGTAACTGCAAGGTGAGTTTGCCATAAATACCTGCAATGCTTCTGCAGAGCAGTGCTTTCTTCCCTGTTTCAGGAGGTCTGGTGATGTTGGAGTTCATATTTATCCTGATCAGTGTTAGAAAAGGTCCTGTTGACTGTATTATGTGAAAAGCAGTATTTCAAGACTACTTTTGAAGCCTTAAAGTCTCGATGCTCTTAGTCTTTCCTAAGTTGTACTGACAGTGCTACATGCTTGAAACCATAACATAAAAAAACTACATGTGTAATATCAACTTGATCAGCAGAGAAAATCCACCATGCGTGCAGTCAGGGAACTGAAGGTTTTTTGCAGTCCCAATCGTTATGCCCTCCTGTCCTCATCCTTGCACAGCACTCTGGGAATTTAATTCTTGTTTTGTTTAGTTTAATAGATATATAAAATCTTGTGCACCTTGTCACTTTACATGCTGGATGGTGATATGCTTTGCAATGTATATGACAATGCTTAAATAAAAAGAAAGTGTGTACATAGACATTAATTGCTATCATATCCTCAGAGTTTGAACGAAGTAATTCCTGAACAGGCATGCATTTGTTTGCTCTGCTTAGGCACTAGTGAGATGCTTTAGTTTCTGTCATTAATAGCAAAGGAAAATAGTTTGTTCCTTCTCCCCCCAAGTTAAACTGTGGAGAATGAAGGTCCAAGAGCGCTTGCCAAATTTCTTTCATCCAAATCGGCTGCCAGTGTGTAGTGTGAATGAAGAAAATTGAGAATGGCAGCTAAGGCTTAACTAATGCAATCCTATTTGGGGCTGCAAACAAAGGCTTTGGCCTCTGTTCACAGAGTCCGACCCTTCCCCATGTAGATTGAAAGCTAAAATGATTGTGGGATTCAGTTTGACCAAGAAGGTACCAGGAAAGTTAGACTGAAGCAGAAACTCTGGCCAGGTGTTGCTGAAAGGACATTTTGTTTGACACTGCAAAAACAAAAGGCTCTGTCTACATCTGCAGGTATAATTTATATGGAAACTGAATAAAATCCTTCAGGATTTCAGTAGGCAATGGTGTCCATCCAATGCCATGGGCACGCCGGGCTCTTAAATAATCCTTATCCTTGATGGCCTCAGGAGTTATTAGCCATTGTCACAATTTGCCTCCAACTCTGTGTCTCAGGGTCATCTTTTTCCCATTGGTGGTTATTCATATGAAGAGCTCTTGGGTCTTCTCCAATATTAGCTCTTTGTTTTTTCTTTTGTTGGATGCCCGAGGAAAGGCTCTCCAAGAGGGGTCTGTCTTTGCTGTATTCACAGGCCACACTTGGCTGATTTACTTCGAAATACACACACAAAATAAGCAAGCCCATCTGTTCCCTTAAAGCAAGTGATAGCAAGATCAGCCCCACCAGCAAAGATAAAATAAAACTAATTGGTGGTCTGCAGCATGCAGGTCTGAGCATACACTTCAACAGTGCCAGTGCAGCCTCCTGGTGATAGCTAGACTGTCCTAAAATCTACTGAGACCACAGGGCAGGTTTCAACCCCTTGGGGAAAGAAGTAAAAATAATTTTCTGGGCATGTCCCAAAGACAGACAGGCTGTGCCTTGTGTGTCCAAGCAGGGGTACTCACATGTTTGTTAACGTTAGAGGTGTTCTGGCAATGGGGCTGGACTCAGTTCTGGTGTTAGGTCTGAAACAGCAGGGTGGCTGACCTGAAACAATGTAGGAGGTTTTTTTAGCAAGACTTGTGCAGTTTGAGTGCCTTATTGCCCTCTTTTTTTATTTTTTGTGAAAAAGCTAAGAAAAATAGAAAAATAGAGTATTACTCATAAAAATTGTTTTAAGAGGTTTATACCTGTAAATTCACAAGCAGTTAACAGCAGGAATGTGTTGGGTCCTCTTTCTAGCCAAAGCCTAAAATTGTCAAATGTGGCGGCACTTGAAATGTGAAATGCAGCTTTCTCTTTTTTTTTTTCCCCTTTAACTATTAGTAAGCAAAAGATATAAATACAAGACATCCTGGCTGCAAGGAAGAGGTGACAATCCATCTGCATATTTAACGATACAGCGTTATGTTCAGAAAAGATGAAACGTCTTCTCTTCCTGGCTTTTTGCCCTTGAACACACTGTTCATATAGGCTTTTTACTGTGGTGTGTTTTACAACCATTGCAGGTGCCTCCAGCAGCTTGGAGATCCCCATAGCATTCCTGCAAAAACCATCATGGAAAACTATTTAATAAAAATTTGAAAAGTGTCAAATTTACATTTTTTCTTCAGTGTTTCCCGTTGATCATTTTCTCACAGATAAAATTAAGAAGGAAATGTTAATAGTGAGAAGCATTAAAAAAACACACACACACAAACCCAAACAAACCCCAAAAGTTTGATTCCTCCATGTAGAAAAACACAGAAAATTCTTTTTAGTCCCCCTCACTCCCTCACTTTCCAAGATACAATGGAGAAAAAATACTCATCATTTCTTAGCCACCCCTCCCTCCCCAATCATACTTTCCACAATATCATTGTATTTAAGAATAGCATAGGATCTTCTCATTGCATTAAATGTTTCCTGATGGGTCTTGGAAATGAGATGTTTGTTTAACTATACTACGCTTCCTTCATTTGCTAATTGCTTGGGTTTTTTTTTTCCCTGTTTGACTGAAGATCTAGATTTTAAATAGTTGGTAAATAGTGTGCGCGTGTGTACGCACACACAGACACTAGCATGACAATCTGCTTTCTACACGCTTGCGTTCTTAATGCTTTTTTGTTGTTGTTGTTTGAAAAATCATGTAAGCATAATAGGGATAATTAGCTTTGACTATGAGCAAATCTGGCAATAAAACACATTAGCTACAGCTTTAAATCAACATCTCAGCCTGCAGCCTTGACTTAACTCATAGTCCTGGTAAAACCTAATTAAAACTGAAATGATCATTTAAGCATTTGATTTTAATTGTGTGTGTGTGTTTGGCTATTTGGCTTGTACAGATGATTTTCTGGAAGTAGCTGAGTTTGCGGAGAGCTGCTTTCAACCTTATGTTATAATCATAGGGAAAAGACACAAAAACTTAAGAGAAATCTATTAAGTTCAAAGCCGATAATATTTTTAAAAAAATACTTTTGTAGGTAGTGTCTGAGTTGCATTACTAGAAGTCTAAGAATATTAGTTATGCTTTGGCTTAGACTTGCAGAAATCAGGAGTTTATTTTTAAGACTGCATTCCTAGAGTAAGAAAAATATGCCAGAAACTGAAGCTGAAATGTGTAATAACAGAACCTCAGCTTTTCCCTACCCTTGAAAGAAGAGCTGTGGGTTGACTTCAGCCATGAAAAGACATTTGTAATGCAGATTACATCTGTTCACATGGGGAATTATGAACGCATGTTAAATTCATGCTCTGACTTACTCGGCACTAATGTCACCTTGTAGACCAACCCTCCATCTCAGTAAAAGCCAATGGTGGCGTCAGGCATGGGACCCCCTTATGCCATTGGGAAAACCTTGCTGGGTGTCTGCCAGGACCCCCCTGTACCTGATGTCTTTGGAAATATGACCTTAGGTGCTCGCCTCCTGTAAATGCATGTGTGCTGCCCCTGATTTATTCTGACTGAGAATGTGACCTTAGGTCTCTAATAATAAGCACAAAGAGAACAAATAAAAACAATGTCTCTCCCGTACTTTCAGAAGAACAAAGTCTAACGCTTTTCATTCAAGTCTTTTGTGATCAGGGGACATCTTTGCGAGTCTAATGCATCCTTGGGAATCTTGGAAATCTCTTGGGGTGTTTCTGGACACCACAAAAAGCATGTAGGCTTACACAGCCCCCATGGTTGTGATTTATGCAAAATGCAGCTGAAAACTGAAGGGAAGGACATAGCTACTTTGGAGGGACAACATTAGACTTAAGTGAAGCTAATGTCAACGAGCATTATTCCCACTTGGTTTCCCAGTGCCACTCAAAACAAAGCAGAAGGAGCTAGGAAGTTTCTAAGCTTTTAGAAAAAACAATGATGCAGTATTTTAATATGTACTGTGTACAGCTGGCTGGGCACACCCGAGTTGTACAAGGTGTCAGAGTTGAGGCAGTTCTGCAAAATGCAAAAAAAATTTCTTGATTTAAATGGCCACAGTGATTGAGTATGGGTTTGAGCTTAGATCAACTGAAGGGTCCACCTCTGATATTTTTGCACATTCTGAATGATAGTAGTTTATGAAGTTTATAGGAGTATCCAACCATTCTGATGTAAGCAATGGCTTCAGATACAGCGTGGCAGAGTATTTGGTAAAGGCAAGAGTCCTGGGCTCTGCTCCCTGCTATGTGAAGGTCGTGCTGCAGTAACACCCTAACACAAAACACAAGGTGGCTTTTGTTGGGTGTGGTGTGATTTATCTATTTATTGTTCATGTAAGGTGCTCAGCACTGGCTGGAGTTTATTTTGCATTCAGAGCTGCTCTGCTGTCTGCCTTGTACTTACTTGGCAATGCCAATCCCTCTTCCCTTGCTTCCAGGCTGAGTGGCCTTGTTGAGTTTGTAACGTCATTTTACAAATTTATTAGATATCAGTAATGTGTTGCCCTTCCTAGCTGAGGGTGTCTGGGCTTTCACATCTCACTGACTGCAGGGTAGCCTCCAACCAAGATGATCCAGCTTTAGGTCTGCTGGTGGATGCAAGACCATGCTATTGACCAAACTGGCCAAGCAGATGGGGTTGGCTTGGTGCTGTTAGAGACAGTGTTGAGCTTTGACTGTGGTCCTCACTTCCCTTAACCAAGGGCAAGTAGGGAACCTGAGCCTAAATTAAGTGATGATGTAAGGTTGCTTATGGGGCATGTCAAATTCAGCTGTGGAGTTGGTCCACAGTGCTGCAGAACAGGCATTTTGAGATGGATGTTGACAGGCATGGATGGTCAGAGTTAGATTTTTAGAATTAATTTACCAGAGTAAATTCTTTGGAGCATTTCAGCTGATGGTGCACGGTGTTCCCCAAAGAAACAGTAACTTGTTGCGTAAAGACAGCTTCAGCACAAATGGTAATGATTAATGCCTGGAGATCCCAATGGTCTTGGAAGCAATATAGTTAAGTAAAAGCCAATGGGTTGGATAAAAGATCTTAAATCAGACTAATGTTGGCAAATGTCACTTGAAAGAGAGGGATTTTGGAGGAAAAGGGAAAAGGAAAGTAATTTAAGAATGAGTTCAAAGAGGAAAAGCAGACATTCCCACAAACTAATAAAATCTCTGCAAATGAGAAAATGAGCCTGCTCAGATTGAAATTTAATCACAGAAAGAATTTTATTGTTACACAGAGAATTATAATTACCACTCCAAAAAGGAGAGGTTTTGCTGCCTCAGAGCTGGCATGCAGCCGCCAGAGCCCAGCGCTGAGCAGGAGGGGCAGTGTTGGGGAGGGTATAAAGGGCCACAGCAGTTGTCCTACCAGTAATTAATATAGTCTTTGCCAAAACCCAGATTCATTTAGAGAGGCAGTTGTGAACATGTCACATGCAAGTACCATGAAAGCATTGCTCTAGCAGTGAGCATCTGTCTTCCCCAGTGGTGCAGTGCTGCCCAGGGAGTGGTCCCCATGAGACTTCATGGTGTTCCTCTCTACCTGAGCTCATACTGAGGCATGGCTTGGGGGGGATGACTCTAGGGCACTGGAAACCCTTGTGGGGTTGTGCCACAACTGTAGTTATACTTCAGACTCGTTTAAGGCCACTCAAAAGGTCAATAAAAGCAGCAATTAAGTGCAATATAAATACAGAAGTATTTCAGTGGTTGCCAAAAGAGTACCAGTGCACACACTTTTGAAAATTAGTGGGTACTGTTATTTTTGTTTCAAGAAAAAAATCAGAGGAGAAATGATGATAAGAATCCCACCTGTTATTTGTAGTTCAACAGTATGAATCCTTTCAGGAGCAGTCTGACCATACAGTTGGACTTTTAGCTTTACTTAGAAACAATTACAACCACCTCAAAATACATCTGCAGCTTCTCTTTAACAAGTCAATATTTTCTTTGCTATTTCCCTGCTGAATAGGTTGTTGTTTCCTGCCTTACTTTTGTTATAAATGCAATTCAGGCTGCGTTGGTTTGATTGATATGTTATGTTTCTTTTTTTTTCTATTTAGGATATTGAGCTCCTGGAGTCTCCACTGACTTCATTAGAGTATTTTGGAAAATAAGTATCCTCAGCATTATTTTCTCTCCCTGTCCTAGTGGGGGGGGGAAGAGAACAATAGAAAAACTAACTGAAGTATACTTTAAAAAATAAAGAAAAAAACAACCCACAACCAAAACAGTTTGTGCATACAGTGGAGTGGGGAATGATACTGGCAAATTGTAACAAGTTCCCTTTTTGGTATCTATCAACTGCAAAGTTTTTCAAAGAATTAAGACTAACATAATATTTGACAGCTTTTACCATTTTTAAAATTGCTGCTGAAATGCTCAGTGGGTGAAACTCTCATTCCGCTTCCTTAATTTGGTTTCTTAATAATTATTTTACATCCACTTCTTTCCTGCTGAATTTTAGAAATGTTGTTCTCTTCATCTCAAATACTCTCTTGGCTGATCACGTCAAGAGGAGGCGATGCATTTCAAGTGGCAAGGAGTGCGTATTAGCATGCAACTGCGCCAGCCATCTGACACGGTGTGAGACAGGACATGAATTATGATTGTAACTGTCAAAATACACAAGATCCTGTGTTGGTGGGTGCTCCAAGTCCTTACCTGAATGCAGTGGGTTAACAGTGGACCACCAGCTGGTTGTCTGAAGAAGGTCTTATTAACCTTTACAAAGGATATTTTAATGGGAATATATGTCTTTGTGTCAAAACTGGAAGAGTTAATAAGACAAGTGTTTAAAAAAAATTACAATTAAAATTAAAACTCTTTATTTGGCCAGAATAAGCAGTGTAGATAACAGCCTGTGCTACGTCTCCAGCTCTATATGCCAGCAGAGGCGTTTGGCTAGTGGGACTTAAGCAAAGAATTGTGCAAACATTGAGGAGCGTTGCTGAAATTATTCAGCAGTCATTTTTTTGCTACTTTAGGATTAATTTGTAAATTTGCTCTTGACAATCATTTATAAAATAACCATAACCCTGAAATATTTTAGGTCGTGGCAAGATAGTGGTTTAAACATGATGAGCCTGGTAAAATGAAAAGTCAATCAGGATATGAAATATGATTTCTGTGGTATTTTATATTACTTTGAAAAGGACAGTTGCAGAGAATTAAAAAAAGAGAACAGAGTCCCTCGCCTTTTACATTTGTGTTTAGTATTGTTGCAGTCAGTGAGCTGTACTTTAGGAACTCTCCGAGAACACAATACTTGATTATTTTCTTAAAAAATATTTGGAAATACTGTCTTTTTAAAAATTATCTCGTCTATTAAACAAAGAGCAGTGAATCATGCTTTTATACTGTGTATTTTTACAGCAAAGTATTTAAACTGGCCCGTTGAATAATTTCACGCTGCATTAAGTTCAGTAGGATCTTCTTGTATGTATCATTTTTAGTGCTTCCTATATCTTTGGCCATAAGCTTTTTAATTACCATGTGAAGAAATGTAAAATGAAATTTAATAAGAAATAATTTTTTGGTCGTTTTGCTTCACCTGATGCAATGTTTTACAGATCATAGAGTCGTAAAATAGTTCTGGTTGGAAGGGACCTTTAAAGGTCATCTAGTCCAATCACCCCTGCAATGAGCAGGAACGTTTTCTACTAGGTCATGGAATTGGTGTGGCATGTTTCATTTGGAAATCATGGGGATGCTTTTAGAATAACTGCCCATCATTCACAAAAGGTTTCTAAAGCAGCAGCCACAAGAAGAGGATAGTTTTTATCAGGATAGAAAGTTCAACCTCTGAAACCAGAAAAATGGTTATAATTCCAGTGCTTGTAGCAATTAATTAAATTGAGATGTTAATGGTCTCCCACCCATGTGCTGCTCACATGGAAGGGATTTGGGAATGAGCACCTGACTGAGTGGGGAGCCAGTGGGTTGGGGCTATTACTTGCACCTGTAGCCTGGCCTCAGATTCCTCTGTAGCAGGCAATACTTTCCTTATCTCATGACTCTTTTTGGCTTTCAGATGCCTTTTCATCTTTGCTTTGGTTTTAATCAGGTGTTGCAGTATTGAAATTTTGGGCTTCCTCTACTGAAGTTTTCTTCAAACCTAATGTGGTTGGTTTTTGAGGCATCAGCATTTGCAGCAAAGGAAAAAGGAAATGTTCTGTCAAAAGATGCCCGAGTTGGTCTAGTTTATAGCTGCAGACATAAGCTGGGCACTGCTGGGACGTTTTCCTTGTAGATGTTTTCGAGGTTAGGTCCTTACTTAAATACTGAATTAGGTCTTCTAATGCTGACATTCCTGCAACCGTTATGTATACAAATAAAGTGCTCATAAATTCAACAAAAGGGAAACAAAAAAATGGAAGCCAATAAGCTTGTCACATGTCTTAGAGAAAAAAAGGAAAATAAAAGGTGAAGACCTGTTTTTCCTCCAGCTCTGAGCTGCATGTTTCCTTATCCCGATTTCCATGGCTTTCCCAGCACCTGCAGGGGAAAACCCCTTCCTCAGTAGCTGCTGTCTAAAGGGCAAAGGAAAGATGCTCTGAGGTTTACCCACACATGTTTTAATGTAGCATTAGGATTTTGGCTTGATAATTTGCCATCATCAAATAACTTCCCACCCCATTTTAAAGGTTTAAAACTCAATACTTACCTACTTTTTAGTATTTTTTTAATGTACAGTTGAAGATATACAATACTGAGGTTTGCCTATGTATCATTTATAAACACTACCTGTTTATCAACTCAAACTGGTGTCGTACCTGGAAAGCCTTTTCTTTTTGTGAACTTTGGTGTCGCAGATCGGATGTACTTATGGGATGTAAATTTAACTTGGATCTTGAACTTGCAAAGACTTATTACTGCCCCTGATCCTGCAAATCGTCTGATGTGTCTTAGAAATTCACCTGTGAGGATGGGTCCCTTCAAGTCAAAGGTATCACGTAGGTGAGCAAGCCTTACCAGGTCTATGAGTGATCCTTGGGAATGAAGTGAAGGTTTTGCTGATTGTCAGAGTTGAAGATGCACAACGACAGCTCCCCAGTTGCCTAATTGCGCTTTTAATTGGATGATAGCGAAGGGCTCTTATTTTAGCAATGCATTTGCTAACTGTTGAGAATTGTGGCTGAGTTGATGAAGAAAACGGATCTGAAAGAGCCAGATACTGCCCAGGCTGAAATTAATGCTGGTTTGGTGTTAAATCCAAATGTGAGTTGCTGGGCCTGGAAAAA
Organism: Nycticryphes semicollaris; assembly: GCA_013400055.1. Lineage (NCBI taxonomy): Eukaryota > Metazoa > Chordata > Aves > Charadriiformes > Rostratulidae > Nycticryphes > Nycticryphes semicollaris. The sequence goes on along the minus strand of VXBJ01003999.1, from coordinate 1,589,382 downwards.
TGAAGTGAAAGCCAGGATCTTCTAACTGGTTTACCTTTTCTTTGGGACCTGTGAAAGCACTTTGTCAGACAGGCTGACCAAAAGACTTGTGTCTGGGCACATGCATTTATTTTAGCCCCATCTGTGCTCTGGGACCAACTCCCAGAGGAATATAGGTGAGACTGTCCCCTTATCAAATACATACTAGAGAAGAACATGTGGCAGCAGTCATAACTTGTCTTCCATGTTAAATATTAAAAATGTGGTGAAAAAACCCGAACTGGGTGGAGGCTTGAGCTTGGAGGAGAACACCTGCAACGTGGTAAAGGAAAACTGAACCATGATCACGGCTCTGGATTATGCAGTGCATTCATTTTGTGTTTCAGAGCTTCCCTTTTCCATGGTCCAAAGGTCTACGGGCTTTGTGTGTGTTGCAGGAATGTAAATCTCTGCTGCTGGCTTTGTCCCTAGGTAATTAATCAGTTGTTGGTTATAGACTTATTTGGGATGGACAGATTTTGTTTTATTCTCTTTTAGTATTGGGGTTTTTTAATTCCCGTTCAAGTAAGTGGGAATAGTCCTCATTTTCTTTTATTATAAGGTAAACAAAATTACCATGATATATCTTCTCCAATTTCTGTTAGGATCACACTTTGAAACTGTTACCTATTTTTAGTTGAAAATCCTTAGAGAAAGCCTAAGAAGCCAGAAAACACTTTAGTGGGAAAGCGATATGTTCAAATAAACCTCACAGAGATAGTGTTCACCCAGCAGATGAAAATATTAAGTCTGGGGATTGTTAGGCAGAAGAGTATTTCTGAATCTCTCTTTTCTTTCTATCTAAGGTAACCTGATTATCACTGTAATCTCTTTTGCTCTGTCAGTTTGAAAAGACAGTATCATCTGTCATTCAGTAGGAAAAAGCAAAAAAACCCAAATAATCGTAGGCAGAAGCAAATATTCCTTATTTGAGCTTTATTTTAAAAATGAGAGCAATATTCATATGGCCAGAAGCATATTTTTTATATATATATATATCTAAAAGATAAATATATATGTGTGTATTTATATATGTGTGTGTATGTAAAATATGACCCTGCTTTTTTTTTTAAGCAAATGCATGGCACATGGTTTATGCTCTGTACAGTTTCTGCAGGAGATATCTGGGCTGTTGTGCCATTCCTTACTAAATGCTTTCTTAGTGGAGATCTTCTGCAAAGGGGCACTGGCACCGTTTGAGCATGTCTTAGCAGGTGTGTGCCCCACATACATTTATCTTCCAGAAGTGGACTTTAACCACGCATAGGACTAAACCATTGAAGAGCACTCGTGAAATATGAGATACATTGTTCCACCAGCTAAGATGCTTATGAAAATAAAATTTAGTTAGGATAGATAACAAATGAGAGGAATCAAATTATTTTTGGTTTGTCAGTCTATCCTGAGGAAACTACCAATAAATCTACATGATGTAATAACTGATTTGGCAGAGAACCCATTGAACGGGCTGCGTTAACTAAGTATTTCTATCCTTAAGATAACCAAAATCAGCACTGAGTACCTCTCCCATAACCAGGGAGTGCATTAGCTGGATGGCAGATGCAGGCACATACACAGATTATTGTCCTCTGGGAGCATCCAGCCAGGTCTCTTCTGACCCTCCTGTCCAGAATATCCCTGAGTGCTGGATGCAGTTTCGGGGTCTGGTGAGGCACGAGGTTCTGGCTGTGCTGAGCAGCCCTTGCAGGGATGAGGATGCCTAATTTGGGACCGTGGGTTTTTGGCTGACATCAGTACAGCTGCTGCCCTTCCTGGCGGGGAGGGAAGACACCTGCATGCCCCTCTGAATGAAGGCAGCCTTCACTTTGGGAGAGATGCTGCCGAGGTTACCACAACAGCGCTGCCCTGCACGGAAGTGTGAAGAAAAGGCCGATGCTTTCTGCCACACGCACTCGGTCGCATACTAAGGAAGCAGCAATGGGGGGAATAATAAAAGGCACTGGCTCGCCGGCTGGCTTTGCTGCTATTCAGAGCTTGCCTGAATTAGCAAGGCTGGTGTAATCCATTCTGCACACCACAGTAATACAGTAATGTTTCATGTGTGGGGGGAAATCCTGGCCTGGGTACATTCGTGGGAGCTTTTTCCAGTGAGATCAGCAGAGTTTTCATTTCTTATGCTTAGTAGTTAGAAGAGTATTTCTTCAGTATCTGAAATTGATTTTGTTGAAGGAAGAGACTAGGGCTTTGTTTGTTTAACTGTGCACAGTAAAATAAATTGCGATTTTACAGTCAGGAGCAAAATTGGGATGGCTGCTTCTTGGTTTTTTGCAGTGGTTACAGCTGGTGTAAATGACTCTAGGCAATGACTGTCAGGGCGCTGGAGCACCTGGGGAGGGCTCTGAAAATCAGCGAGGGCTCCCCTCTGCTGCCTCCCCGCATCCTTCCCCACTGGCTGGAGGAGCCTCCTCCTGTCAGCAAAGTTTCAGTGGCAAAACCCTGCTATGTCCGAAGGGATTAGAATGGCAGCTCCTACTGCCGTATTCAACCTGGATGGTTTCAGATCTTTGCTTTCCTACATTGGCCATAAATTCACCCTTGCAGTCTCAGGTCATGCAGGTGAAATCTTTGAGCTGCAGCCATTGCTTGCTAACACTGCCTGAATCTGCTTTAGCTTGTTGATGGAGACAGACTTCCCAATAGACATATTTATAAGTAATAATTTAATGAAAGTGAGTGATGTCTCATGATTTCCTAGTAATTTCCCCAAATGCTTAATAATAAACATGTACCTAAATATTTTCTCTGTCTTCGCATTAAAACTTCTGAGCTGTTATAACTGCTTCGGTATAAGAGAGTGGTGTCTATACAAGTTTTTATTTCTTTTTGTAAGGAAAAAAAAAGTTTGTCTTGTGCTTTGTCCTATGTATTCTCTCCCACCCAGCACAATTGGACCTGCAAGTAAACCACTAGACCTCTAAGACCTTTTTAGTAGGTGTTATATGTTTTTCAAGTCATGCCTGTTGTTTCTTTACATCACCTAAACAGAGCCAAAGCATACAAAGAACAATAATAACCATAATTAAACAAAATCTAACTTGCAGAAGCTTAAAAAATGAAGGATACCATTTCCCATGGGACAAGGGATTATAACTAGTTCTGTTTCAGCTTGGTAGTCAGTATCACTGAAGGTCTCTGTAGGCTGTAGATAATCATGTCACAAATTTTCCTGGCAGGTGTTGATCTCTCAAGACAGAAAGAAAGCTCTCTTTGCACACCTTTGAGTCTCTGTAGTCTGGAAAATGTCTTTCAGCAACATGCCAGACAAGTTTCCCCTCCTCATTCAGACCTGAGCTTCCCGGTAAACTGTCTGCCTAAATGTCTGGATGACTGACTTGAGGGAATTAAATAGTGTGTGTGGGAAAATTATATTTAAAAAAAAAAAAATTGTTTGACCTGACTATTTTTTACCTTGCTTAGCTGTATAGCAATTCCGTAGGATATTCAAATGAATTTATTCTTTTGTTCTAATGGCATACAGAATGTGTGAAGGCTTTTTCCAGTTTGTAATGACATGCGCCACTTGCATGTATTTTCTGAAGGAATGTTCTCTACACGAGAGAGTTTCTTACCCTCTAGTTATTACCCCAAGTCCACAGGATTTGGGAGTTGGCTGTCCTTCATGTCTGCCCTGAAGTGGACACATCCTTGAAGTAAGTGTGATGTGTTATTTCTGGTCTGAGTTTGTTTAAAGAAAAACAAGGAAAAAAGTTGTCTTTCCCAACATCATGGCACTTTAGCCAGATATTTGCAATGTAATTTGTAATGAATTATAAATAAATTAACAACGTGGCATTCATTTAATATTCAGAAATATCCTATCATGTCACACTACCGTCACTTTCTCCTTTATTTCCAAGTCCTAGGCAGACTGGAAGATTGGTAGATGCAGAATGTGAACAAGGTATTTTCTGATTCAATGGGTACAGCTTGAATTCCTTTATGAAGAATGGTCTTCATCGTTTTAAGCTGTCAAAACAGCACTTGATTGAGGCTGCAGTTAGCACAAGCACTGTGAAATGCGGAGAGTAGCCTGAGTATTCAAGTCATGGCCATCTGGGCTGTGTCTTATCTGTGGACTGCCTGTGGGTCTTCAACCAGGGACCACCTCCATCCTTCCTCCCCTATAGTCTTGCACCAACAAGATGGACAAGTTTGGTAGGCGGGAGGTCATCTGGTCTAGCCCCAGCCCAAAGCGGACCTAACATGGACATGACGTGAAGTTGCTTGGGGTCCTGCTAATTACTGAGTAACTCTAGGGTTAAGGCAGATCTGGGGATGTGTCTGGGTCAAAATGACTCTTCAGAAACCATAACAAGAACATTGCTACTATGTTATTGTGCTTTGTAATTTTCTGATAAAGATTAGTCTGGTTTTTATGCTCTGTCTGATTGATTGATGGCTTCAGGGTTGTTGGTCAAGCTGTGCAGTGGGGACCATTGGGTTAGTCCCAGACCACGCATTGGTGATGTTAATAAGCAAAGCCACATCACTAGCTCCAACAAAGGCATAGGACCGACCAAGGGCATGGTCAGGTAGTGAAATGTTTACAGTGTCTAGTCATGCAATTGAAAACTAGCTGAAGATGGAAATCTTGTACGGCTAATTCCAGTCTCTGCTGTGATATTCCAGTGGTGGTATTAGGCTTTCCTAACAGCCTGTGATGATGAACTGCTGGTCTTGTCCTTTCTAAACTCTCCATGGTTAGGTCTTGTGTTTACCTAAACAATTCAGCTTGCTTTTAATGTATTGTAAGCACAATCATTAGCTCCTGTGCTTTGCTAAGGAAAATGGAGTAAAGCAATGTTGTCTTTTCTGCTTTTTTTTTTTTTTTTAATACAATTAAGTCCAGCTTGGGTGAAAGGCTGACTCTGAGGTTCAAACTTCAGTTCAGAGTATACTTCATTGTTTCCACATGCATTTTCTCCCTGTGAACAATGCTAGATTGATTAATTACGGGAATGAGTTAATCAAACCCAAGTTTTGCTGGCATAGCTGCTGAGATGAGTTCTCGTATGACATTTCCACAAATTCCACTAAGTTGTCTTGGAAGGATAAAGCTTATTTAATTGCCCATTTTATTACATCTGCAAGTGTCTTAGTCTTCCATCTTGCGTCATCCACAAGATTTGCTTTCTGCTCTCGGGTAGCAGGGAATCCCAAAAGGTTTACATTTTCTATGTTGTTTGTTACGGTCATTCTTGACCTTAAATTTCCATGCCTGTATGAACTCCATGCCTTGATAGTTTTTAAACTGGGGAAGGTAACTTAGAACAAGCCTACTATCAGAGGACTTTGAGGTGATGCTCCAGATCAAGATCAAGTAACAATTAGGCGAATAGTTATTGATGATTGGAAGCAATCTGCTAGCAAAGACCTTTTGCTGCTGTTAATGCCAGAGGAGCTCTGTGTAGGACTTCATGGGACTCTTTGCGACTCTCAGGCAATTTTCGTTAGAGAGTAAATAGGTTATGCTGCCTGAAATGAGATGCTAAATATTCTGTTTATAAAGAACCAAAATGTTAAGTTAATGGAGAGAGTTCTGTAGGGATGTTCACGGTAGTCAAGAAAACTGAAATAAGAGGGAGAAAAATAAATTACAAACTGATGCAACCTTAAAACTTTTTATTTTATTTTCTCCATACAGTTTTTAGAGTTCTTGACAGATGTGTGTGCAGCCATGAAATCAGCAGATAGGCAGCTTTGGACTGTGTAGTGAATTCACAAAGAATATTGGTTCATCCAAGTTTTCACTGATCTGGGTAATAAAATGCTTCAGAGTCCAGGATTTCAAATGCTCAAAGCGTTCTTCAACTTTTCCTGCAATGTACTAATCACAAACTGGCTTTTCTTCAACAAAGGGAATCAAGGCTTTTCCTTTCCGGCAACCTTTTTTAGTAGATGTGGATGTAGTAGAAACGATCTTTCTTCATTGTGACCAGGTTTGAGAATCCTCTCAATGCCCCTGGTCGGTCTAGTGCTGTTTATTTGGTTATCAGAAGTCATCAGAGGTTGATACTTAAAGGAAAAAAAAAAAAATAATAATTTGGTACTCTAATGTAGCTTTTTGTTATCTTTCTTCTCCATAATAGCAGCTATTATGTGACTTTCCTATCATTTAGCGTTTTTTTTCATATATAGAAGAAAGAGTTATTTTCATTAATTTCCCCAAAGAAAAGAAGAGCATCATCATAAGATGGTTTTTGTGAGGTTTACTTATGCTCTGACATAGCAGGATAAATACAATGATACAGTGAAAAATCAGGGCTTTTTTTTTTTCCTGAAGCATTGTAGGAATTACCCTCTTCCAGGTTTCTAGGCTGGTACCCCCCTTCTTTCTCATGCAAAGTGTGCTCTCAGGTTTAGGTCCAGCGGTACAGACAGAGGTTACTGAGTAGACATTTTTAGGTCAAAAATGTTCTACAGTTCCAGGCAGCTTTTCATTGTTGATTGAAGGAATTGGTTTTTTTACAGTGGAAACACAGATAAACAGTGATTTGTTCTATTGCTCTGCTTCAAATGAGTAATTGGTAAGTGCTTCAAGTCATCTTTTAGTTACTTGCCAGCTCTGTGGTAGGAGTTTTTATGAAGGACACCAGAATGTATTTCAGTGTCAGAAAGGGATTGCAAAGAGGAAGTGAATACAGAGTTGGTTAACGTGGTATTTTGCAAAATGTCTTGCAGGAAGGTTGTTTCTCCTGAACTGCGGGACATCAGAGGCACTCTCAATTTCTCTTCTCCTGGGGTTGAATTTGGATAGGGAGAGCAAGTCTTGCTTTCTGGACAACCTATGAACAGGACTGTGGATGGGTGGTGGTGGTGTGTGCCTTTGCCTCTGCAGCAGAATTGGCCAAATCTCTTCACAGTCATTACATTTTCTAAATGCTGAGCCTCTCTCCTTGGATTTGTCTGCCAGATGTTTCTTATTCAAGCTGTATTGGTTTCCATTACCACCTTGAAAATTGACTTGAGGTAGAAATGAATATTGCAATTATATAATTTACTTTTGCATAAATTAGTGTCATTTTCTCTTAAATACCCTGCCATTTTGGACAAGTTTAGTTTATTAAAAAATAATAGTAGCAGTTCAAAAGCATAATTTCTGAGTTCTGGGAAAGGCTTTTTTAATGTTTTTTGAGCACACAGCTCCCAAAGCAACATCCTGCTGTTGAGGCAGAAATCTCAGTGTTCTCGGAGGGTTCAGCTTCTGTCAGGAATGAGCAGGGTGATACCTGCAGCCCTTTGCCTGTCTGCTGTGGGCATCCCAAGCTGCCCTTTGCCTCCCACAGCCAACCTGGGCAGGGAAGGAAAAGGGGAGGTTGAGAGGAGAGTGCAGAAAGCAAGCAGAGGGCACGGCTTTGTGAGGAGTCATCGTTCATGGGAGTCTAACACAAGTACACAAGAGTTAAATCAAACTATGCAAAATCCTTAATGCAGTACTAGATGTTTTCTTTAGGAATCATGAAGCATGTAATGTCCTTATGTTCTCCAAAGGGTTTATTTGGCAGCCTGTTAGCATCTCACTGTGACATGACTAAAGGGGGAATAACCAAAATAACAAGGAGGGGAAAGAAGGCAGCAGTCACCAAATTAGAATAACAACTCTCTAGCACAGTACCTTTGAACCTGTGACTTCTTTTTTCCCTTTCCCTGGATGGGTAGCAGGTCTTAATGCCCTTGAAGACAACATTATGCTGGTCAAATTGTGATTGGGACCCAAGTAGTCTTGCCTAAGGCTACTGGTCACTGCTGGATTTCAGTATGTTCTAGGATAAGCTAGTTCATGCAGTCCAAGGCAGTGTTCGTTTGCTCATTCACATCGGTCTTCTGCAATTATCTAGATTTTAGGCTGAGAAGCATCTTTGCAGCTAACCAGGAGCAGCATGAAGTTGCAAGGTAAATATTCCTGAAAATGGGAAAGGAGGTCTGTGCTGTTGGTAACGATTGCTGGTTATGAAGAGGCAGTAAGTAGTCAGGATAAAAAAATAAAGGAGAGGGGGTGAACAAAGTAAAGGATTAGGGTATTCAAATAGCTGGCAGATTAACAGGGCAGAGTACATAATTTTGGGTTTTTCTCTTTATTTGAAAAATGAAACAGCTTCCAGCTCATCTGTGATATTAGTTTTTATACAGATATCTTTAATCCTATAGTTTCCATTTTCAGAACAAAGAAAGATGTGTTTATTTTTCTTATAAGCCCTTTTCCTATTCTCCATGCAGTATTTTTGAAGCTAATGACCTAGATAGAAACCAGAGGAAAGCAGGAATAGCGTGCTAATGACAACTTGTTGAAGGCAGCTCTGAGCCACAGGCTAGGTAACCCCCCAGCAGAGGAGTATTCATTTCTGGCCCTTGTGGAGGGGATGCTGAGGCAAGGTCCCTTCACCTCCAGACAGGGACTCGCTGGCATATAGGTCACCCCAAACTGTGCATACTCAGGGACATAGATACATACGTTTTCATACTTTACTACAGAAGTGACCATTTTGTTATCACTGTTGTAATTTTCCAAATTTTTAATGGAAACAGCAAAGCCATGGCCAGCAGGTGAACACCTTGTTGCTTCTTAGTGGTCTCTCCCAGTGCATTGGCTTCTCTTCTTAGGTTCTAGGTTATGAATGTCCTGGAGTGCTGCTGGGAACTCCTCTGTTTGGGAAAGATGTTGCATTATAGAAAACCAAGGTAGATACAATGCTGTGAAAGTGATGCTAGTATTATGAAAACATGGTACATGTTTTATAGAGCCATTGGAACCATGAGAAACTCTCCAGGGCTTCCTCAGTCCTCCTGCTATTCTCTTTTATTTTAAATGCTTTTTTTTTTTTTTTTTCTTGCACAGTTAGCTGTGTTTTGTATTGACTGCGACAGGTTCCTCCTCTGCTTCCTAGCTTTTCCCCTTCCCCTTCCGAAAGCAGCACTATTAAATAAGGGATTGCAGAACTGGCAGTTCCATGCAGAGCATGGGGAAGGATGCCACCCTTCTCTTGGGAGCCTTTTCTGTGACATCTTTAGTTTTTCAAAGCCTGTGTCCTTTCGTGTTTTCCTTTCTTTTGACATCTCTAAAATTAATGCAATGATTCAGTGTCTGTGTGCCTAAAATATGTGTGTGTATGCATTTATGTATAAATATAAGTACACATATAATCTGCCCAGTCAAAATAGTTTCCCAACACATCTGTTGCTGAACAGATGCTCTCTGCATCAGTTGGTTTGGCTGTTGCTGGCGCTCTGCGGTTGGTGTTAACATGAATATTTAAAGAATAATGAAGATCTGATTGCTCAGATATAATCTAATGTAATGCAGGAGAATCCCAAAGCTTTGACTTGCCTGAGGAGTGCCCCTTACCCCTAAAACCATGTGCAGTTGAGTTCACTACTGTAAATGAAGGAATAGGCTATGTGACTTGGATTGCTGGCACCTAACAGTCAATCTTGGGCTGTTTCAAAGGGGATATGTATGCAGATTAACCTCTGTCATTTGGAATGCTGCCTAGCAATGATGTGTAGGCAGTATTTATAATAAAAAATTAAAACAGTATAGTAAAATATTCAAAAAAGTGAAAGGTAATACAAGAGATGGGTTGTAGCAGTCCAAATTTTGCAATATTTAAGAACTTTATACATATTAAGCATTTACGTGCCTTGCTCCGGGATGTCTACTTTAAAAACCTTTAGAAAGTAATATTATCATACAAATAATGAAATTATCTCTTGCACTTGCATTTATAATGCAGACATGCTCCAACTATTGTTAAATTAAAAATGTGGGTGGAAGACAGAATACCAGTAGTCCTGTGGGTGCTGGTGGCTCAGGTGTAGTTCCCTATTCGTGGATGTCCTGGAGCTTCACCAGGAAGAAGAAATACCAGTGTTCTCACCTCATGGTTTCTCTTTGCAGGGAGAAAGTGTTGGGAGAAGCGAGACTGCCAACCTACTCCCCAAGGTGGGCTGTGTTCTGTGTCCTGGGATATTGTGTGCATGCAGCAAGAGTTTGTTTTCTGGAAGTGCTGCAGCCATTTTCATGGCAATAACTGCTGAGAGGCATTACTCTTGGATTTGAGTTTGCCTCTTTTTTTTTTTAAATTACATACACCAGGTGTATATACTGTACATATATAGAGTATAAAGCTGCTGCTCCAGACAGAAATCTTGCTGATTCATCACTGCAATCTGTGCAAATAGTTGTTTGCAATAATCATGTTTATAGCATAATAATTAACTAGCCCTTTTCCCCCACCCAATTATTTCACACAGTGCCTTAGCTGATTTAATAAGTGTGCTTTTTAGGAAGTCTGTCCTTTTTAAAACTAATGGATTTCCAGCAGGATCAGATTTTCTTTCTGAATCTTGTTGCTAGTTTCTTTAGAGATTATTTAATCGCTGTAAAACTGGTCTCTGTACTTGTCATTCTTGATTACATTACTACTTAACAAGGACTATTAACTGTGTGAAAAAAATCAAATCAGAAAATTGAGCACTAAGCAGACACAAGGAAAACTGTTTTTTTTTTCCTCAGTCCTGTTGCCACTGATGGGACATGTGTAATGAAGTTATTTTTTAATTATCTTCAAGCTAGAAGAAAAAGAAAACTTTGGATAATGGATAATTTGAAAGTAACTGCACAGAAATGCCACTAAAAATGACACCCCATAACTTTATCATATATAGCTCGGCCCCTGCCTTCTCAGATAAACCAGGTTTTATCATAGAATCATAGAAACACAAGGTTGGAAGGAACCTACAAGATAATCTAGTCCAACTGTCCTCCTATCACCAATGCTATCCACTAACCTACTAAATCATGTCTTGTAGCACCTCTTCTAGATGCTTCTTGAACACCGCCAGGGACGGTGACTCCACCACCTATTATGTGTGCACACAATGGGACCTCCTTATTTGACTGGAGCCTGCCACATGTGGAGGTTTAAAGGTAGTTTGAATGAAGTTAGTGTGCTTGAAGAGGACTCTCCTTCTTGCTCTGATCTTGGCAAATCTTTACCAGAAACAGCGATTGTAGAATCTGCACAGCAGATCCAACCTGCAGTGGGCACTCAGGCTGATCGGCAGCTGCTGGTGCAAGTTTTGGGTGGTTTCAGGGCCCTAAAAATTCATTATAATAAGGAAGGGTCATGGTGTGTGGGTACAGTAGCCTCCTCCAGGGAGGGGGAGCCCTCTCAAATCACAGCACATCCCTAGGAATGGAAATCAGGTGCCTCCTGAGGGCCAGAAACAAATGCGAAGCTTCATCCTGATATGTCTGAAGGCAATAGCAATAGTCTTGGGCCTTCCTTAGTACTTGGTCAGGGCTGGAGAACCACAGCCTCTTCGGGTGGTGAGGTCCCAGCTGCTAAATATAAATAGTCTGGTCTTCTGCCATGGTCCTTGTTGTGACCCTCTATTTGCTTTTCTGCAAGGTGAAAGGCATGCAGGGGGGTTGGGTGCTCGGGGCTCACAGGCGTGTCCGCAGGGGAAGGAATGATGTAGAAAGACCAAGTCTCAGGTGCCAGGTAGAATGCAGTTACATGAGCAAAGGTGGTCAGTGCTATGCAAAGGTGGTGTTCTACAAGTAGAAACACATGTGGCACTGTCAAGATGTAATAACTTGTTCACAAGGAAAGTTTCTTTCTAATGTCCATCATTTAATGGTTGGCTTATGCCCTTGAAGCGAGATGTCTTACATCTGTAATACAGCCACGGTAATTTCGTTCTAAAAGTACCCTATTTGATTAAGAACCAGCCGTGAAGGCGAATATCAAATCTCCAGGTGGAAACTTGGCCTGACAGAAGAGGATGAGAAGTTCCCATTAAACGAGGTTGGGCTGGGGCATCCTCTCCGACCAGGGACGCAGCGCGGCACGGTACATTTGTCACAGCAGGAATATAAATTTGTTTTCTATTACTGACATGTATTTGTCCTTTCCTTTATTGCAGCAATAATTTCTTCAAAATACCTTTAAAAAAAAATCATCAAGAACATTAAAGTTTAATCTTAATTTGGTCCTAACCTTTACAAAATCGATTAAATTAGTCCTACAAGTAACACCAGCAGCCTTGATTGTCCTGAGCGGCAATGGCCCATCAAGACACTTGTGAAAGGGGTGAGCTCTCCGCCTTGTGATAGAGCATGAAACTTTGGGTGCATTTAAACAATAAAAGAAATAAAAATAAAAAATGTGATGCAGTGCGGTAGAGAAGCATGGAAAAGTTAAAGCAGTCGTTGAACTGGAGGTCTCTCTCTGCCACCATGGAGGGGCGGTTCACTTGTAAATTTTTACGCTGCTGTATGATGAAGTGTCATCAAATTATCGGAGAAAGCAGAGGTGTTTTACATCAGAGATAAATAATTGCTTTTCTCAAGGGTTTATGGCAAAGCTGTGTGCCTGGTAGTGTGCTGATGCCTGGGACAGAGCTGTATGCAAGAGAGTGGGATTTAGTCTGCTCGTAATGGTGGTTTTATAGAGCAACCTGTGCTCATGAAAACTGTTACCCTGAAGCAGTTGGGCATATTTTTAAGCAAAGTGAGAGCAACTCTGGAATGTATGGAAATCACCCGTCTGCTCGCAGTGTCTCAGGCTGAAGGAGAGAGGAAAATGTCTTTTTGTTTCTGACACCTTGTGCAGGAACTGGAAGTGTTTTTCATGGGCCAGGTGATTTTCTGGTATTTATCCCCCCACCTGGAGGATGTTTTTGCTTTTGACAACTAATAATTGGAGATTATTAAATTGGGGGTGTGAGTGCTTGAAGCAGGGTAAGATTAAGTTTGTTATTTTTTGGAGTCAACTCCCTTCAGTAAGCCTGTGCCTTTTAAAATAAGATAAAATATTTACATCCTCTATTGCATCCAATTGTAGGTCCTGTACATCTGCCATAGTAACTGGTCCTGGGGAGCCTCTTGCAGTGTGTCTGTTTGGTGTCACTTCCGATAAATGTGGTGGGGAAGGTAAGAGGGAGGTGGGATGCTATCTTGGGAAGTGAAGTGTCATAGTTAATGTTTTGTGGAGCTATTTAGGTGTGGAATCAGGCTGATAGTTGCTAAACTGCCTTACGAAGACTGCCCTCTTCCTGCCTTCCTAGACTGATGTATCCTGGCTGTACTGTCTGCTCCCAGCCTTGCATTTGTGGTCTTGGCCCTCTTTCCACCCTGGAAGAAGCTACGCAATTCTTCTGGCCCACTGTTAAACAGCTACGGCATACTTTGCTGCAATAAATTGGGATGATGCACTAGTGCTGGAGGAGCCGATTCAGCTGGGTTTGCAGGAAAAAGATAATATTTGCTTTTGTTGGTGCTTTTATTTTCTTCTTTTTTTAAGGGAAAAACAGAATAGAAATCTTAAGGGAGAATGTACATTTGTTCGTCAAACTTTTAGTTCCTCTCTGTGGTGTTTCTCCACTCCCCTCCCTGCCCACCCATCCCAGAAAAAAAAAAACGATAAAGACCAAAACGCCCAGGCTACCCCAGCCTGTAAGGATGCTGACTGAGGCTGCTTTAATAGCAGCGGTTGAAAGGCTTGAGACAGAAATGCATGTTGTTGTTTTTAATAAATAAAAGTAAGAGCTGTAGTTGGAAACACCTAGGAAAGAACATTTTGTGGATTTGTAAAAATTCTTGTGCAAAATAGCCAGTGAGTCAGTACCTGAGAAAAGGGCTGAGGTAGCTGTTCCAGGGATGGCCTTGGGGGGTGGATAGAGCAGCTCCAGCTCAGGCACTGGTTTCTCAGTGCTCTTTCAAGATGCTCCAGAATACTTCTCCTTTGGCTCCATGTTTTCCCTAATAGTTTTCCATATAAAACGTCAATCTCTTTGAGTGACGCTCCAGTCATTAAAAACAGGTGACCGAGAAGTTTGGCAGCAGCATGAACTGGTAGCTCCCCCTTTCCTGTTTATCATCATTTATCTTCATCTGCTTGCCTTCAAAGTAAGAGGCTCGGAGTTACCCTCTGACCTGTTATTGCTGTGTTAATGAAATATTCTGTGTATGAGCACACAGACATATGCCACCATGCTGCAAGAGGGGTAAAAATACACATGAGCATACAGCTTCTGTGCAGGATTAGTGAGCATAAAAATTGCTGCACTCAAAAGTTGGTCATGGACAATATTTTGAAGCTCTTAATCACTGTGGCACTCACCCAGTAAAATGCTGCATGTAGAAACTGCAAGGCTGTAGGTTGTGTTTAAAAATGCATTTGTATCTGGGTAAAATTTCTCTGGTGTTGATGTTTGACTTTTTCTTAACTTTTTAATCAAAGGAGTTAATAAATTAATTATTCAAACAAAGGTGGAAAGTGAGGGGAGTGGACAGAAGTAGAGATTTGGAGGTAGGTTTCTTCAGCCTGTTGGCTTGATCTTGAGTTTTGTGCTGGGCTCCTCTTGTCATCCTGAAATTGGTGAAGGTGGGACACAGCACTATGTAAAAAAA
>VXBJ01003999.1:1502548-1574884 GCA_013400055.1 Nycticryphes semicollaris | reverse complement strand
AAAAAAGTGTTCAGACATTTTTTCCCCATCTTGTAATTGAATGGCTATTTGCATCTGCCATGTATAGATTGGCATGGTCATACCCATTCAGGTCCCTCCACGAAAACAGCATTTCAGTGGGGCACCTTCACAGTGGGTTCAGAGGATGTGGCTCCTTCCCCATCTCACCCTAGGAAAGCCATCTACCTACAACTTTCACAGGGCAAAGAGCTGTAAGAAGGGAGGAGGAGGAGGCTGGACTCTGTCATGGCGCTTTTGCCAGAAGCATTGGTAGGCCCCAAACATGGGAAGACACAAAGTCCAGCTGCCTTTTCCAGAAAAGCTAGCTTGTCTGTCTGTAGTGAATGGCAGGGGCCAAATTAATCTCTAACAGGAGTAGGCACAACTCATCACTGGTATCAATCACTTATGGTGGTGACAGCTTTAAGGTAGGTTAAGCTTTAAGGCTGAGTTCCTGAGTTCATTTAAACACCACTCAAATTGATGACATGTTTTGAAATACAGTAAGGAACACATTCATACCAAAAAAAAAAAAACAAAAACAACTATAAAGGTTATTAAATGCAGAGAGACAACCTGTGGCTTGGGGAGGCCCTTTGCTATGAACCGCTGGAGACTGGGGAAGGATTCTGATAAATTGGAGATGAGTGATGGTACTTGCTCCAAATGCATCCCTGGTAGACCTTCATCGACTTCAGAGTCATCACAACAGAGTGAAGCCAGCTGATTTTTTTTTTCACATGCCCTCTTGTCACCTTCCCTGCCAGTTTTGGAGCTTCAGGTTCCCCAGACTCACCCCTACACCCTGAGGTTTCCCCACACAAAACCCTCTTTCAGCAGATTCCTTATCTGCTATCAAGAGAGTGTTTACAGCAGCTAAAGCTCTTAAGTGCCTTGTCTCAGAGACCGATGGTGATAATTAAAGCAGTGCTTTCCAGCCCTCTGCTCTTCTTGCTGAATTACTTGGAAGCGGGGAATGGGGTTGTGCCAGCCAACAGGAACTCTGGAAATCCATGTTCAGCAATTTGATGTGTATTATTTCTTTGGCTTGTTAGCATGTCCTCGCTGCTGGGTGCAGATACCTAGCTTGTGAAAACCTCCAGGTAGGGGAGAGAATTGCCTGACAATTACAGGTCTGGTCTTTTTTTTTTTTTTTCTTCTATGCTGAGAAAAAAGTGCATTGTTATGTGGTGAAATTTAATAAACATAAGCCCCCTATGTGTTGATTTATGAAATGATAGGGAAGGGTAGTGGGATATTAACTTTTGGAATAATAAATAAATAACTGTTTTCTCCTGTGCTACAATTATGGATTAAACAGAACACAACAGCATCTAGCTAAAAAGACAGATGCAGAGATCATGGCTGGTAATCACAGTGACACCAAGATGAGTTTTTCTAGAAGTGCTGTGAAATTGTGCAGTAAATTATGTTACATGAGATGTATTATTCCCTGATTTAGTAAATAAGCCTCCTAACAGGAGGCCCCAGTGAGTCAGTTGCAGGTAGCTTCATGATGTGCCAGAGCAAGGGGTTGGTGCAGTATGGTGTGGCTCTGGCGGTTTGGGGGCAAGGTGCTCCAGGAGGTGCTGCTGAGGGCTTGTGCACTTGCACAGCTGCTGTTGTCCTCTTCACTCTCTCTTCCTTTTGTCATCTCTTCAGTCGGGTTCCTTTCTTCTCTTTTCCCAGCTTATTGCAAATTTGCTTCTGTCTTATGGTCCTGCATCACACATTCCTGTAGGTGTGTAAGGGTCACTTGAGCAGCTGGGCAGTGCCCTATCTATGGCTGTCATGTGGCCAATGCATGGAGGATGTCTGGGGGTCTTGCAGTCTGATCTCTTCAACTGCCAGTGGCATGGGCTGATCCCCGCTCAATACCGTAATGCACTTGTAGTGCTTAGTGTGGGCAGTGTGCTTTTGCCCCAGCTGTTCCTGGGCAGGAGACCAGGCCTGCTGCTTCTGGCCATGTCTGAGGTTGGAACCTACAACTCGGCTTTTTTTTTTTTAAGCTGGGAAGCGTAGAGTAACTACTAAAGAAACTGAACTAAGCCCATCAAAGTCTGACCTCTGGATAAAAATAAGACAATTTGTTCTGAAAGTAATAACGCAATGAGAGCATCCAAAAAGTCAACTCATGCGTGGAGCCCCAGAGTGCACTAGGTGGAAGCTGCTTCCTTAGCTTCCAATGACTGTATCCATTACCCAAATTAGCACTCAGCAGAAGAGGGGCTCTTTCTCCTGCTGCGCTCAGTGGCTTCTTACTCCTACCGAGAGGGGATAAGCGAGCAATCATCTGTCTGAACCTGCTACATGCTGTCGTGTGGGTAATCACTGCTGCACATCATCTCTCTGCCAGCAGGTGCTCTCCAGGAGCTAAGGTATGGTATTACAATATTTTCAAGTGGTTTAATGACAGCATAAAAAAATGTGATCGATATTCAGTTGACTAAAAATTTCGGTATTCAGTTGTAGTGTTTGATTACATGTAGTGGCTTTCTTCCCCACAGAAGCTGTTTCCATCATTGGCTATGACATCCTCTTGGTACAGCACTGAGATCTTGGGTTGTAGTTTACTATCCAAATTCTATTTTCGCTGAGATTCCCTCATAAGCAATGAAAATAAGTGTACTGATATGTTGATTTGGCAATTTAGTGAAGGAGGTATTTAGTAAGCACCTACCGATGTAAACAAACTGAGTTCCTTGAGTCACAGCTTGAGTTGCAGATTTATCTCCCTTGATTATCAAGGAATATGTTCTGCATGGAAGAACCCATAGCTTACAAAGACATCTGGTTGCTAAATAATATAGTTAAAGTATGTACAGCATAACAGGGACCTACTCCCTGTTGCTGGTGAGCAGAAAGTAGTTCTTGGGTGAGTGAAGCGTGTTGGCTGGACTTGTGCCTGGTAGAGGGGAGAAAGAAGGAAAGAGCGAAGAAAAGCTATGGCAGGAAACCAGAGAGAAGGGCAAAAGAGGGGAGCGTGTGAGAGGAGACGAGAGGTGCTTCTGCGCCAGAGCCTGCTTGTTGCCAGAGGCCGATGGTGGAGGTTGATGGTGGGACCATGTCAGTAGCAGTAGATCCACATGGTCCCTCAAAATTGGCGGAGCACCATCATGCAGGACATCCATCTGTCTGTTGCTCAAAGATTGGAGCTCTCTTTCTCCCTATGTGATTGTATGAAGGGTGTTTTTCTTCTGAAGCAATTGGCTTTTCCCTTTTACTGTTTTAATAATTTTGGAGAGCAGAAAGCTAACTATCAACAAATCTGTGCAAAATTGCTATATTAACTTGTTGAAGATAAACTGGTCACAGGAGCAGCTAGGTGGAAACCAGACAGCTGAGCTCACCTAACCTGATCTTCACAAGCCACAACGTTTGAGTAGTCCACTTGGCGAGCTCCAGAAAGGCTTTTCCAGTCCTTCTAGCAAAGGTCCAGGGTGGAGTTAGCCGTGAACTGTCATTTCCTGAAGGTGTCTTTTCTATGGGCAAAGCCCAGGCATTGTTGTTGTCTAATGCCAGGGAGAGAAGGCACCTCCTTTGTTCCATAATAAAGCCAGTTTCGCATTTTGGAGGGTGTTTCTGTAGAATCTCATCCCCAGGGTTTGGTTGTACAAGTATCCTGGTCCTGTTCCGTAATTAATCTTGCTTTTGCTGTCTGAGATTTCTGCAACTCGGCAGCTGCAGTTCTTATGGGTGGCTTCCTTTTCCTTCTGTAACTCAACTCATCTATCATTTTAAACACGTACTCTGAAGTGGTTACTTTTTGGCATACTAAAGGTGCATGCTGTTCAGCCGTAAGGGTAAATCCATACTTTTCCGGAAAGTTTTGGTGTTGTCAGGCCGAGGACATTCTTCCCACTCCATTGCTATTTTGGCAGAAAAAAAACATGCTTGGGAGATCCTGGCAGGGCAGACTATCCCAAAGACAGTTTTTCAGGCATGATTTGGAGAACCTGTGCTGAGATAATAAACCTCACGTCTGTTTGCTTGCAAGCCCTGCGCCGACCGTTCGATCTTCATTGTCTCCAATATTATACCCAGTAGGAATTAACGATAGCGGTAACTTACCTTGCTTTGGCATCGGCACGTCTCTAGTGTTCCCAGAATAGACAGCGGTTGCAGTTTGTGCGAGCTCGATGCTTAAGATCATGTTGGTTTGGAGAGAGGCAGAGCACGGAGAGGCTGTTAGTCAGGGTTGCTGGGGAAGGTGCAGCATGGGGCAAATGGCTCGGACGTTTTCTTACCAGCCACAAACAAATTGCAGTGCATAAAAACGTGAACGTGAGTCTGTCCTATTCCCTTACTAGCTGCATCTCCATAGTGTTCTGAGGCTACTGTATTACAGACCTCATTGTGAGAAACCGTCACGGGCTTAAGTGATCTACCAGCTGGGAGCAGAATTTGGGTGAGATGATAGTGTTGGAATAAGGACTCTGGTTTTATGGAAAGGAGGCGGTATCTCTCCTTACCTTTTATATGTTACTACATGAACCTTTCATCTACTCTGCTCTCAGGAAGATTTTTTAATCTAATACCCTGCTACTAAATATATTTTCAATGCAACCTAGGATAATATATTTCTTTATTTACTGTATTTTGTTGTTGTAACTTTTGTATATCCGCTTGTGTTTAGTGATGTGTCAGTGCATGGGCATTGCCCTGACATGTGGGTTCCCTGCTACAGCAGTGTGCAGGAGCACAGTATTACATACATAAATCTTTATAGTAAAATTCTCCCGTGAACATTGAGTATGTTCTAGTATATAAGACAAAATTACCCAAATAAAAATCCCCAAACATTCAACTATCCATCACCCAAAGTATTTAATAGAGGGTGTTTGGAGTTTTGTCAGTTGTTCTTGGGTTGGAAAAAACCTTGGTGAGACAAAAAAATTCTTAAGGTTATTCATTTTACTCCTACCCACATGTGATCTTGTACAGAGAGAGCTGCTCAGACCAGCACAGGAGCAACAGGCAAAGTCAGACAGGAGCAAGCAGAGGTATCTGTGTTTAGCTTACAAATACAATAACCACACTGCCAAACATCATCTTGGGTGCCACATACCACACTGCTATGTAATGCTGGTTCCCAAGAGGAGCAAACCTGAGAAATAACCTGAGAAACTGAAGCTTTTCTTCCATATCTTTGACTACCCAGACCACATACTGAGTAAATTCTCTATTAGCGTGTTCCTACATTGAAACTTTTGTGTGAGGAACTGATTTATCTGCTGCCTAAGTGTGCAGATCAGTAGCACATGTGAAAAAACATGCAAGAGATGTAAGGTGTAGGCTTTGTGTTGTTTGTTTTGGTTTTTTGTTTGTTTGTTTTTTAATGGGGTTAGTTACCCTCAGAATGGAAAGCATTTGTTTATGTGGTGTTCTGATAGCTCTGTGAGTGTCTCCAGGAAAACAATTTGCCTTCGGGGACAAATATCTAAAGATAAATTAATTTTTTTGTGGTGGTCATACCTTAGTTACAGAGGGCTGGAATTTCGGTATGCTGCCCCTAAAAACTACCTGTGTGAAGTCAGCTGTGTGCTGCAGAGGAAGATTTGGACGATGTCCCCAGGCTCCCCACGCCTTTAGAAGGAAACTTGGAGTAAAGGGCAATGCAACAGAGAAGAAATTGGAAGTGCTGGTGTATTTTGTGTCTGTGGATGGCATGTTGGGGCAATTTCTATCCCTGTGGTGCAGGGAGGGGAAGAAGCTGCACTTGACAAATCCCCATGCAAGGAGCTAGCCCCCAGTGCTACACAAGCCCCACTTTATTACATGGGCAACCTTGCAAGCCATCTAGATTTTTTTGTAGGTATTAGCTTTGTAGCATTAGATGGCCATTTTTGATTAATTCCTCTTTCTTTGTGTGTGTTACAGAGAAATGGTAGACATGGTTCAGTGTGGTGGAGGCAAAGTGGGTGCCTAACAGGGAGAGAAGGCAGCAGAGGTGGCTGTGCATATCCAGTGTTAGCAATGCTTTCTCTCATCTCCGTCAGATTTTCCATTTTTCAAAAGGCTGAATTTGGGAAAAAGTGATAGGCCAGCAATTTCAGGAATACTAGAAATTTTCAGTGGCATGGAGCTTTGCTGGGAAGTGACATGTAAAGACAAACACTGGTCCTGGAGCCAGTCTAAACTTACCACTGTGTCACAATAGATAGTTAAATTTAAATGTGTGTCCAGTACTTGCCATTTCAGTAGGTTGCAATCAGCTGAATTGGTATTACCTGAATAAATCAAAGAGCTGAATAGCACATTCATTTCATATACAACAGAGCAGTGCACATTATCCAAGAGTGAAAGGAGTTGGTTCAGCGGCTTTGACTGGTGTTATTGTAACTACAGCTCAGCATTGCAGTGTAAAAGAACAAATTTTGGTATATTGTGGTCTCTTCCAAAATGGAAAGTGCTTGCTACTGCAGTGTCTAAGATGGTAAATTACTGTGCTTGCAGAGATTGCATAATCTGTTGAATGGCTACTAAGCAGCCATACATACCATCATCTGCCCAGGCTGCCACTGTTTACATCACCATGTATAAGCCATTATTCTTAGTAATTAAAAATGACAACCAGTTTGGTGCAGCTGCATTTGGTCTTGGGACAGGTCAGCCTTGGGCAACAACTGCCAGCAGTTATGCCTCCCCATGATACATCTGTATTTTTTCCTAGGGAAAAGTTTGGGTTTTTTTTCTTGTTACTATTCCAAGTCACATCTAGAATGTGGTTTTGAAGTGGATTTCCTGAGTGTCCCCACTTACTTTGCTTGGGTTCATGCTGTGGAGCTGACTTGGGGTGCCTGTGCTGAATTTCTTTGGGCTGAAGCTCTGCTGCATGACGTACTCGAAATGCCCGTTAAAGCTGTCTCTCACTTACAGGATTGGGTGGGATCTAGTTTGCATTAACATTCAAAAAATGCATGTGCTGTGAGTGTCAGGTCCTGAGTGCTGGCGTGTTTAATTTTTCAGGTCCCTGTCCCTTAGCATTGCTGAACTCCGTTAGTGAACATAGGTGCAGGGGAAGGTGTGTGGAGCTGGGTGGTCTATGAGCACCTCAGGACATGTTGTACATCCAGTGGGTGAAGAGGAGTGATTCCGGTTGTCTCTGCATTTCCTGCACCAGGATATTTCCATCCAACAAAGAACAGAAGTGTTGGATGAGGGAGGAGGTCTCCTTGGGTGCTATCTGTTCACTGTGGACAACCTTTTACTGCTTGTCATCTTCTCTGCTCATTGCTGCTTTCTGAGATACTGAGATTACAGCTCTACCAGCTTTGTGAAGTCTTTCTTTTTGTCAAGTTTGCAGTTCTTCTTACAGACATATAGGGAGATAATCACATCTCTGCTTTCCTCTTCTCTTTTCAACCCACCATGAATCTTCTGTTGCTGTCCTGCCTCATTTGTTTCTTCCTGTGATTCTCCTCATTAAAGAAATTGCAGCCAGTATGTCCTGTCAGACAAACAGTAAATTAATATATTGCAGCCCAAACTTCAAAAATGAAAAAAGAATTTAATTACAATGACCCATGTCCTCATCCTACCAGGGTCAGGAATAAAATGATTGACTTAATTGGGAACAAGACACTGCTCTCCCTAATTTTGTGTTGCTTCTTTATTATCATTAATAATATGGGCTTCCCTATTTGTATGGTGGACAATTACATCAGCTGGCTTAAAATCTGCCCTCTCTTCTGGTATAATGGTTAGGGAGGCTTTGCAACTATAGGCCAGCAACCTCCTTGATTGAGCTGATAAAGGGAAATACCATTTCCATCAAGGGAAACTGCAATATGATGTAGGAAGTAACATACAGAGTGGATATAAAATGCATTCATTTGGATCTGACTTTTTTTGGGTGAAGTTCTGAAGAGAAAGCCATATGGAGATCATTTTTCTGTTTTATATATTGAAATACAGGAGCTTGGGGGCAGAATTGTAAATGCTGCAGTTATGAGTTTACTCTGCACTCATATGTATGTTCTCTTATCTTGTTATATAGCTGCTCCTAGGAATCAAATATTTAAGTTTACATCGCACTCCTTTTGATGGCTGGAAGCCTTCATTTTTTTAGATGATGCTATACATCAGGTTTACAGTTGTCCTGGTAGTTTAAAGGAAAGTGAGAACATGCTCTTGTGACTCTCAACAAGACCTTAAAACTCTCTGGTGCTCTTTTTTCCTGGAGGACAAGATATATTCTGGTCATCTACAAGCGTGTGTTCTTCAGTGACTGCAATTTTTGGTGCTGTCTGGAAAGGATGGCTACTTATTTTGATAGAGAGTTTCCATCCTTCTTGACTGTAGGACAAAAAAAGAGCTCCTCAGTACTGTTTTCCTCTTCAGCATATACACTGTGTCATTACACAGTAAATGTGTTATTCCCTTTTGCTCCTGAAACACCTTTTCCTTTCAGTTGCTTTCAATTGTGGAAGCATTTCTTGCACTACACAGCAGCATCTTTGTTCTGCAAACAACAGTGAAGTAGAGGCAAAGCTGGAGCCAGATTCCAAACCCTTCATGGAAAAAAGGAAAGGGCAAACTTTGCACTTGTATGTTAGTGCATGAGTCATGATATAAAGCACATCACGGATGGGATTTTTGATTGTTTTTCTATCATACATCCTGACTTTGTCATATTCCCATGATCTGATGGTGTACAAATGAAGAATAAGTTGTGTGTCTGGAGAGCCTTTGCTGTGGCACCTCGTCATCTACCAGTAACATCTTAGCACCTCTTTTTGTGCCACTTCTGTTTTTCCAGCTTGCTTTTGCTGCTTGGGGAGTTAAAATGCGGGTTGTGTGGGCTGGCACCCCATGGCATGGCAGCTACCAGGCAGATAGCATACCCAGGCTTGGGAGCACCTACTCCTCGCTCACTGTGCTGTTGATTGAGACTGTACTATGAAGAAGTAATTTTGATTGTTCAAAGATTTTGCTCTTGCTGCCAAAATACACATTTTTCTGTCTGTGCTTTGGTTTTGGTTGTGTCTATTGTGAATATAGAAGAAATGGTGTGTGCAACTATGGCACGGATTGGATGTCTTGCTGTGGGAAATGCTGTGTCTCCACAGAAAGCAATGACCGCTGAACTGCTGCAGAAGAGAGGGTTTGTCAGCTCAGAGGGGTTTATTTTCTGGAGGAAGAGCCATGAGCTGCAACCATGGGTGCCTGCATTTCCTCACTGCTGCAGGTGATCAGAGGGTCCTGTCTGAGTCCGGCCCCAGCCCCACCATTTACTGCAGCTCCTGAGGTGCATGGCTGCAGAATGAGGGCCATGTTACAAATGCAGAGGAAATTGCTGATCTGAAGCTGCCAGGGTTTCCGCGAAGCTGCATCTTAGCTCAGACTAAGATGTATGGCATCCTGCTGTCAGCGGACACAGAAAGTCACCTCTGTCCTGGCTGAACTTTGCAGCAAAACACACATGTCCATGATGCTGGCAGAAGACATGTACTTGGGTGCACTTCCTGGGCTTCCCCTGTGGCCATGGCGTCAGGATCCGACTGATGTCTTCGCAGCCTATTTGTCACCCTGAGACTAAACCAAAGGAGTGAGAGGAAGTTAATAAATGTTAATAAATGCTGGATTAATTGAGAAGCACTGTTTTCATCAACTGCTATTTGAAGAACAGGCTTAAGTATGTTTGTAAGCTCAAACAAATGTTGGCTTTTTAAAGCTGTTGCACAAATATAAGGATCTTGCTGCCTTTAAAGAGGTTTAGAGCTGTGAACTGTTCAGAACCCAAAATCTATAGGTGAATAATGTGGCTGTGATTCAATAAAGCTTATTAAAGATAATATTTTTCTACTCAGTAGCTTAAGCCAAGCTTAAACAAAGTCAGACTTCAAATCCTGACTCATGGATCTTATTTTGTGGGTAGCTCCAGCACTGTAGCACCCAGCCTTCTGTGTTATTTGGGACAAGCAGATGTGATCTCCATCTCATTCCTGTTTTCATGTGCGTGAATGTGTTTTTTCTCTAGACCTTGCGAGGGCTTCCCCTTTGGTTTGAGGAGCCGGAAGAGCTTGTTCTGCATGCTGCTGAGGGAGCCTGGCCATTTCATCCGTTCTTGTCACCATCCTCAACACAGAGGAGTCTTCACCCAATAATTATCATGGGGGAAGATATGATCTCTGAAAGCAAAACTGAGAATTGTATTTAAAAATGTTTGAGAAAACTGCTTCTGCTTTCCCAGGGAAACAAGCTAAGATTTTTTCCTGAGCCCTGAAGGTCAAGTGAAATTCACCTTGGAAACATTTTAAAAATTATTTTAGGTGAAATCAAGGATGTTTCTGTAAATTAATTACACTTGAAAGGTAAAGTGAAACTCAATTTAAAAGTTATAAACCAGAACAGCTTTTCAAGATTGGTGGAAAAGTCTAAAGGCTGCGGACCTGTTTTTGAATGTAGTCATGGTTACTTGGCTTCTGTCTCACAGAAAAGTTTGTGCCTAATCCAGCAGGCAGAAAGGAAAGATAAGACCTATTAACTCCAAGGAGTAGCTGGAAAACCTTGAACTAGCGTGCTTTGGGAAGGAGCGCATGTTAATAAATAAACATGACTTCAGCAGGTGAGTTCATACACAGCAATGTGCATACTGAACCTTACTGCTTCTTTCTCTGCAAGCCAACCCAAAATAGGTTGTTTCTTCAGAGATGTAATGGTTGAGGTACGGGAATTAGGATGTCCTTGAGTTCAAAGTGAAATCCCAGCTTGAAAGCAGGATATGAAGGTTCTTATGTTCTGCTTAATTAGTTCTTGTGATTTCCCATGGAAGTGGCCCTTTTGTTGTTTCATCAGTAGCAAAATTAAAATGTGGACCCTACTCAATAGCAAGAACAATAAGCTCATTGTGATATACCATATAACACTAAGCTTTCTTAAATATAACCACAGATTCAGATCTGTAATATTAGGCAGAGATATTATGCTGAGACCTTCACAAACCGGTTTTCTGTGTTTGAGATAAAACCTGGAAAAACAGACCATCCTGTAGCTCTGATCTCCTGGGAAGAGGAGACAAGTATCCCTTGTCTCACAGCATGAAGATGCTCGAGGCCATGCGTATATTTGTGTAGCACCTTCTATCCTCCTCCTTGCCTTAACCAGAGTTAATTTTACCCTACTTGGTGTTCGAGAGCAAGCAAAAAGCCTTTATGTGTGAACTGCATCATTGAGCCACTGCTGCTGGCTCTTGGTTTGGACTGACACAGGCTCTGTCTGCGGACAGACCACCATTGATTTCACCAGCACAGATGCCGATTCACCAGGAAGGGGCTGTCTAACAGCACCCGTGGTTGTGGATTGTGCTGAGCACCCAGGGTTAGTGTCTTTCCCCTTGGGAAAAATGGGCCACTTCAAAACCATTTGTATATCAAACCCCAGCTGAGGGGCAGGGAAACAGAAACACAAGTATTGGTGCTTTTTTGATTTAAAAGTGTGCCAGAAAGGAGTTTTTGTTATTCTGAACAGATTAATTTCACTTTTTTGTTTTCTTCCCTCCTTCCCCTTGCTAGCACATTTAGCAAAGTTAAATCAAAATGCAAGAAACTGCTTTGTGTGGTCATGCTACGTCAGATATTTCAGACAGCCTTGAATGTGACCAACAGTAGCCAACAGTAGCTGTGAAAATCTGAACTGGGCAAATGACAAGACTAACAGCATCTCCCAAGGGTAGTAATTTTTAAGTAAATAATCCCCGTAATTTTTAATTTTCATTACAAACAACATCAGAAAACTTTAGAAGATATATTTACCTCATTTCCCAGGTGCTTTGACATGCAGGATATGGGAAATCTAGGAGGTGGAGAAGCAATCAGATGTGTGTGTTGCTTTTCAGAATCATAGCTTGTCTTTCTTTGGTTCCGTATTTACGTTGAGTAAATATTCATTCTCTGTAGGCTTTTATGGCCAAAAGAAAATCTTTATGAAAGAAGATGGCAGAATATTAGACTGTCTCCTAAAGTCTGTAGACATCCCAAAGCCACAGTGCTATGCTGTGTGTAAGACAGTTTCTCTAAATTCATGGGGAGGGTTTCACTTCACGGACTGAGCAAGATGGGGAATGGATAGTAGCTGTCATCTTAAGAACAGTTTGATCATGCTTCCACCAGAAGAAAAGATGCATAACACCAGGTCTGGAAGGTGGAGAAGGTGGGGGTTTATGTTGCTTGCCACCCACAACTTTCAAAGTCAGAGAACAAGAGAATAAGAGCTGGTATAAACTCAGCAAACAGGGCAGTGTGGCCCCTGGAACAAAAAAGAAAATAAAATTTGGAGTCTGGGAAGGATCAATTCCATCTAGGGCAGTCCAGAAAATCTGCATGGCCTCCTGGGCAGGGATGGTGGTTAAAGGGGACATTTTTGCAGAGGAGAGAGGGAGGCAGGTCTTAGTCCCCAGAGGACTTTCAGAAAAGCAGAGCAATACACAATATTTGGGGGGTTTTGGTAAAAAGAGAAGTGAGCATTAGGACTACAGAACTCCATGACTACTAACGGCTGCCTGCTGCAAGTGCTCTGCAGAGAGCTGTGATAATTATTTTCCAACCCTCTTTTTTTATTTATTGTTCCAGGAGGAGGAAGGCAATGCCCAAAGTGTAATGCAAAATAAAACAGAACAGTTTGTGATTGCACCACACAGTCAACTGGAAAAATTAGATAACTGGGACTCCAATTTAAGACACATCTGAGCCAAAACAAAGAGGAGTCTGGCTCCAGGTTGTTTGGTGGAGCATTCCGGGCTGCCTTCAGGAAGGGAGCTGAGTGAGGTGCTTGTCAGCCTCCAACAAGGAAAGCTGATCAGAAAAAGTGATGGTTTTGGTGTACTTTAGAATGGCTGTGCTGTTTTGAATGTACCCTAAGTGAAGTTCAGCTGCTTGGTAGGGTGATGGGCAGAGTCTTATGTCCTCTACTTAAAAGAATTGCTGAGGCTCTTATAAGATTAGTTGTGCTGGTGTCAGAGAAGAAAAATCAGCAGATCATGTAACCAAATACTTTTAGACATGCTGGTAGGAGAAACTTCCAGTATTTTTTTCCTTCTTCCAACACCAAATTAGTCAGGTTATCTGTGAAATAAAACTGAGTCATAGTGTTTACTACCTGTGAAAAGTAATGCTCTTTTTACCCCCTTCCCTGAGGATATGGTTTTCAAAGGCCAATGCATGAGCACAGTTTCCTCCTTCAGCAGCTCCTGGCCACTGAGTGTGGCAATGGGCTGGCAGAAACAGCTGGAGGAGATGGGGGCTGCTCTTCCTTCCAATGGCCACCTATCACCCACCCCACTGCTGAGCCCACAGGCAGACAAATGTGGAAATAACAATGGAACAATGGAAAGAGAAACTACTATCTGTGAAGGCTCCAGTGAGGCTTTGAGTAACATTCTTTATTTACCGATTTTGGTATAGAAGTAGTCAGAAACAGCAGGAGAAGCAATGCTCTCTTACAAAAGGTAGAGACACCTACACTTGGGGCTGGGAAACCAGCTGTGCTCCAGGAGGGGCTTCCCAGCAAGCAAGCCCAGCCCAGCGTGGCCACTCACCCTGCACTCTGCTTAGACTTCTCTAAAGAATGGCAGCACATTCCTGTTTGCAATGCAGATTGCTTTGAAGTCTAAAACCCTGCTCAGACATGAAAAAATACTTTGTACGTTGATAGGCACCAGCAACATCTAGTGAGTTGTGATAAAATGATGCTTAAAATGAGGGGTGGTGTAAGAACTGGGGCAAAAACAGGGATTTTTTTCAAGGACTGCTTTGAAAGTGAAGTGGTACAATTACCAAAAATTGTCAGAACGAGGGCATGGTGCCTGGTAAGGGCTGGAGGTCTTGCAGATCTCTGGTATCCCAAAAAGTTCTGGACTTGTTCTTGGAAAGAAACATTGTGCTGGGGAGGGCTTCTTACCAGCATAGATGTTAGTACTTACGGCATGTACTCTCCTCTCAGCAATCTTCCTTCATTCCCCATGTTAAATTAGTACCATCCTTCCACAGAGCATCTTGCCCTTTCACATGGTGTGCAGCATCACTTTAGTCTGTGGAGATATTCAAGGGAACAATGCTGTATTTTTCATTAGTTCTCCCTGAAAAAATACTCTCTTTTGGGTTTTTTGTTTGTTTGTTTGTTTGCTTGTTTGCCTTGCATAGATGCCAAATCCTATGCAGTGTTTGTGGGTGAGGCAGGTATTCCCCACAGGCTGATGTTTTTAGCGTCACTCCTATTCTAAGTGCCCAAACGCACAGAAAACCAATAAAGCCCAAACACATTATGCAACTGCTGACCTTGATCAGGTTCAAAATTATCTTAAACATTAAACAGTTGCAAGTGTGACTTTTATTGTGGGAAGTATTTTATGCTGCATTCAAGCATGATTGCTGTAGTCTGGGGTCTGGGCTTGACTTTATTATGCTCCAAGTCTTTCAAGTTAATTTATCAAAATGACATACAGCTCTAGGGGCAGCTCTGTGGTATATGATTGACTAAATAATACTCTGAATTTCTGAAAGGCTTTTAAAGTTCATTGCTTTCACACCAGGTGTATTTGTTGTTCTAATGCAGGTCACTTCCTCTCGTAGTCGCGCCATCCTCCAAGCAGAGCCTAGTACAAACAGTTTCTAATGACATAAATTGGATTGCAGGGTCGAACAGCCATGTCTGAAAAGGTTTTGGTTTTTTTTTTTCTTATCTAAATGCTATTGAGCCAATTGTTTTGTTTCTTTTTGACACACACATCCATTTTCAGATGCGATTAACAGATTAAATGGTGGATTTTGGTAAGAGGTTTGGAAGCAGCCGTTGTTTTGCGGAGTGGCTGCGGGCATTGTAATATCCTTCTTGCTTGATTTGAAATTCACCCTTCCCTTTCAGTGGAAAATGAAATAGCTTTTTAGAACTTTAAAGAATATTACTCATGGCACAGTAATTTTAATTGTTTGCAGTTCCTGGCTACTTATGAAAGAGCATGAAATTTAAGTGTCCCGTTATAAACATTTTTGTATTTCACAAAAAAGCTGAAGAGGAATGGTTTACTAGGAGATGTAGCCGGGGCAGTGCTGATTAGAGCAGCAAATCAAAGAAGCCTGCTTTTATTATTTAGGCACCCTATCTTTCGTGTTATGTGGGCTTTTTTTGATCAAACACTGATCGACCATTAGTTGGAAATAGGTAATTTTAGTTTGGTGACTACAGAGTGTGTGGGATTGGTGATGTAATCAAAGGAGCCATGCGTTGTGTCAGTCACACAAATCTCTCTGACCGCTTTTCAAATGTTTTTTTAGAGAAACACCGTTTTTTTGAAGCTGGACATTTTGTGGCAGTGCATCAGCTCTGATGAATTTCCAGTGGAACAGAGGTCCCTGCCCAGGGCAGCTGCAAGGGACTTTTTCTTTGGGACCAAACTTCACGCCCTGCCAGCCCAGAGGGCGATGGGCACCCTGCAGTGCCGCATCTGGAGCCTGCACAAACGCTTGGGTATCGAGACTTAGCTTTGAGTTTAACAGATAACACTGACATCACTTCAGTATGGGGCTCATATCTGTTTCTTCTCAGGGAATGGCAGCATTTTTAGTTAATTAAATTCCAAAGTAAGACTTCAGGCAGAAATTCCAGGTTTGTGACAAGTTATTTGTTTTTACACCTAAGAAAAGGCAAGTTTCCTACTACATTAGGGAATCTGGCAGGAGTTTATTCCCCTTCTCCAGTGGTCCAGGGTTGTTACTGTACTGTACTGAGCAATGATGTAGTTGTATGCAGGGTTTTCTTTATTCCAAAACCTGTTTTCTAATTATTTTTTTTTCTAGCATCCCACCTCAAAAGAGAGTAGTTATCTCACAAACGTGCCAAGGGCTACTTAAGGGCCAAAGGGAGTAGAAAGAGAAGAGGCATCTCAGGAACAAAGTAGATTAGATTGGGTGGAAAATGTGAAGAACAGGCTCAAAGGTGTGGAGGAGAAGTGGAGTTGCCTGAGCAATGATTTCCTTTTTGCTCTGAAATAAAATTCACAGCCTGGCATAGATTGCGTGTATTATATATATTAGCAGACAACACTCTGCAAGCATTGGCTGCATACCATCGAAGGTCGACACAGCTTGATGACTGGGTGAACAGCTGTATTGCTGTAACAATTTCTATTTCAGAAAAGATAATGAAGCGTTTGTGAAGGCTTGAGAACAAGGTTGAGAGGAGAAGCTGTTCACACCGGGCGATATACTGAACAATAAAGGAGCTTGGGGTACAGTGACACACTGCTTTCAAACCTACTCAGGGCCAAAATGAGGTGCTGAGAATGCTTGGCACTAGGACATGATCCGTTCAGTTCGGAGGTCTGTGATCACATGCAAGGTAACTTGGAAGTGAGACAAGGTGATGCGATATCATCCATGCCTGAGCGAATACATCCTGTGTTTTGTAACCTCAGCATGCACAGAAAGCCAGAATTGCTATCACTTGCAAACAAATATGCATGCTATAAGCAACAGGAAAATATAAGATCAGTAAGAATTGTGGGAATAGCTTCTGAAGACCATGCATGGAGGTTAACATCAGCTGGAGCCAGCTTAATAGGTGAGGCATAGGGTTTCTTTCCATCCCTTCACCTAATTGCAGATGCTTTTTGAGATATCTTGGTGAAGATTTTTGCAAACCTCCTGAGGGTGACATCTGCTCCTGGCAGGAGCCTCCAAAATAGGAGATTGTGGATCTAGGGAGATTTCTTTTACTGCAACTGTGCACTCCATAAAGTCTGTTAAATCTTGTTTGCTTAGTTGAAAATGGGAAGTTTTAGTTTGGTGACTGCAGAGTGTGTGGCATGGGTGATATTGAAGAAGCCATACATTGCATCAGTCACACGAATTACTCGGGCCACTTTTCAGGCGAGTTTTTCAATGTCTATGCCTGCTGTAAGCCTAAAAGTCAATGCCCCATGACATGCTCCATTTAGGATCCTTTGGCATTTGCACTGTCCGCAACTGCTGTAGTAGATTAGAGCGTATGCTACTCAACTGGGGAGCAGGGCTAATCTGACAATAAAATTTTATTTTAAGTGTAGCTGTTGCATTGCATTAATGTTGTTTGTCTTGTGATGGTAGCCCCGTGTTGGCACTTGACATGAGCAATATTAATGATGTGTGAAAGGCTGGGCTTTTTAGGGGCCATGCTGGTGCAAAGTCAAGTGTGGTACAATTAGAGCAATATCTGGTCTGCTGATGAAATAAAGGCAGCTAATTGCCGGCATTTTAATTTTCTTAGTCTCTCTTACTCATGAAAGACCTTACTTAGCTTGGTGAACGTATCCCTTTCAGAATAAGTTCACCTTGTGTAACTTGTGTGAAAGCATTTGCAAGATTAATTTCCACTTACTCTGAAGAGAATTAGGGAAATTAAACCAAACATGTAGGTTCCTCTTTCTTTTTTTTTTTTTTTTTTTTGAACGTATTTGTCCACTGTGGCTGCTTCTAAGATGCAGAAGGGATAGGTAACGTAGTTGTATAAACAGAAAATCTTCAAACTGTCAAAATATAAATGCAGAAGTTGCATCAGTGAGGGAGGAGGATGAGCTGAAGCATGGCTGTGAGGACTCCAGGGGCTCAGTGTCAGGCATTACTCACGCTGAGACAAGCCCATGGGCAATTCGGCATTGCATGACGCCAAAGCCCAGTGCCAAAATGCCCAGGCGTGCAGAGCAGGACAGGCGGCTACTCTTGCTTGATGGGGGCTGGAAGATGCAGTGCCAGATCAGGGGAGTGATGTTGAGATGCAGCGACGACCGTCTCCCGTTGACACCCTATATGCTGGCTTGACCTCTAGAAAATAACGTACGGCACACCACCGTGGAAAAGCTGCCAAGCTACAGCAACGACAGGTGCAGATAAGGAGGCTGAGTGAATGAAGCCTCTGTTTTGTCAGGAAAAAAAACATGCAGCGTGTTGAACAAAGCCAGCCTCTTCCCACGTACAAGGCCCATTAGGAACTTTTCAGCTATCATTTATTTAGACAGGAAGTATATTCTCCTTCTACAGTAATTTATTGGCCGATTTATAAAGGTTGCTAGTTAAATTTGCTGGAGTAGGAGGACTGAAAAATGGAGACAAACAAGCAGCTAACTGAAAAGCTAGCTCTTCTCACTTGAACCATGGTCTGTACTGTTTTTCCAAACAGGAACTTTAATAGCAGAGTCAGTTATTTCTGGTTGTTTTTCTTTCAGCTTGTTGGAAGCCATGTGGTTCCTGTGCTACTCCACATACTCTTACGAGATTCCTGAATCCTCTGCTAGTTAATAAAAAAATTTAAGTCAGTTAATGTGGTATTTGGGAAGATTCATAAGCTTGGGTTTGAAATCTGTTTAAAAGTATAAATTTAGTAAGCTGAAGAAATAATGGTTATATATAGAAAAGTACCGTTAGGGGGATCTCCATGATTTTGTAAGGCCAGTCCATTTCTATGGAAATAGCCTAGCATTGGTAGCATTTTCCTCAAAGACTGGTGCTAAGGATCTGCTATTTATTAAATATTTTTCTTCTATATAAAAAAAAGTAATTAGAATATAGGGCTTTTATGCCAGCCTGTATCATGTTTAAGTCTATTAAATCCCCTGTATACCCTGTATCTCTCAAAGGCAGAATACCAGAGGCTTGGAGTAAAGTGTTAAACCTGTGAAGCTGACTTATAAGATAATATGGTCATAGACTTCACCCTGATCTCTAATCGTGAGAGACTGCCTTTGCCACCAAGGTTTACAGTTTAATATCACTTTTGAGATGTGCTGTCATTAACCATGACTTTGGAACTAAATCCTATGTCATGTTTTATCTTTGGGACACTCTGAGGGCTTGCACTGTTTATAGGCTAGAAAACAGAAGTTTCATGGCATCACAGAGACTGCAGTTGCTTTAGTACATTGATTCTCATGTTCTGTCAGCTGTTATGAGAGCAGACAGACCTTCTTTACTTCTCCTGCATGAAACACCAGCAAAACTAAATAAAGTCTACTCAGGATTAGTAAACTTGGGGAAAATTACACTACGTGTAGTAGATGCTACTTAATTTGTTTGTGGGGGCTGCAGAGTTTCTGTCGGCTCTCTGTGTTATGTAGTGGTGCCATGGAAATTTATATTGTTGACTCTTTGGTTTGTCTTTTAGACCTTGTTCTGTGATCTTGGCAGACAATTTCCTTCATAAGTGCCTGTGTACGTTTTACCTGTCATCGGCTCCAATGGCCCATTGGATATGTCAAAGAAAACAAGAATGGTCACAGAGTATTATGAAGCGATATTTTCTGTCATTGTAGAGCCCACTTTACAAATCTCCCATCCTTGTTCAATCTTTTCGATTGTGAAAAGAGTAAGAGCAAGGATCAAGTAATTTGGGGGGTGGTAACTAGGTATGAAATGGAGGGGACAACTTGCTAGGAGGAAAAGAGGGGCAAAGATTTAACTGATTTTAAAGTAGAGCTTAGCCTTCAGCCTGGTGTGGGTCGGGGACATTCCCCATGAAGGTGTGCAAGCTGTGGCCCATGGCTCCCCTCACTCCTCTCCTCCCATGGAGAAACAGCGCTGGTGTGGTTTGTAATTCTGCATCTAAGTAAACCTTAAAGTTCAGTCTGCCCCCACAGTCCCAACATAACTGAATAGGAAGGACTGAAAAACAAATCATGGGTACAGCTGAATGAAATTTTGCATGTGGGATGTGGAGCTCTGCACTGTTTAGTAACAATAACAGACTGGAAAAGAAAAATAACCAACTTGTGTAAGATAGCACCTGTGACAACTATAATTTTGCTCTGGGCATGAGATGATCACCATGTAACATGCCTTAATGCCAGTTTATAATTTTGTATTTACTAAGCAATTGTATCTATCAAGTGAGTTCAGTGTTAGCTACTGTCTAAACCATTGCAACATGGCTGGCAAGGACCACTTGACGGTGCCAGTGGATGCTGGAAGTGTAAAGTATGTCTAACTGTTGCATCGCATGTTCATGTCTACTGAAACCCTCTTGTTGACCTTCCCATAATGGATCATCTGCTGTTATTACTGTCATTCTCACTTAGACTTATGCTTAGCTTTGAACAGGTTTACAAACCTGACTGAGCTCTGTAGGAATTAAGCATTGCTGAACTGCTGTGCCCAACTGAAACCTTGGTTCAAGGGCCACCCTTTTCTGTCCACAAGTTTTCCCTCCTTGGTCACCTGGTTAATGACTCCCACCCCCAACAAATGCCCCGTATTCCAGTAAAGGTCTACTTCTAGTTCCTTTTGTGCCTTATTCTTTCTCAGTTCATGTAGGCTATGGCCTTCCAAGAGAAGTGAGGTTATCCTCAAACTTATGCTTTACTGATGCCAGGGAGGAGCCCTCAATGATTTCTGTGGAAAGGTTTTGCCCACAAACTTTTGTTTTTTGCTACTATCTCTGAAAATTCATATATGTGAGTACATATATATTTCTACACGCATGTATGTGTAAAATATGTATATTCAATTACACATTCATATGGAAACATCTACGTAAACATATATATGTGTTTGATAGTGAGCTCATTATGTTTTCTTTTAATTAGTATATTTAAAGCCAATGTATTTTCTCTTTGTGTTTTCAGTAAGCCACAGATTTTTTGCAGTGTAGATTACGTGGCAGAAGCCCTTGGTGACAGCTCTTAAACAGAAGGAAAACATATTTCCAGAGGCACCTAACTATCTCCCAATAATTAAAAGGCAAGCTAACAAGTCTAGGCAGAGGAGTGAGGTGCAAGCTAAGCAATTGCCCAGACAGTGAATGCAGCATCAGGGGAGCTGGAGACTGGTCCTGCAGGCCTTGAGACATGAGCTGATGCTGCAGCCATGCTTAAATTTATCCTTCCCTTACAACTCTGTGACAACAGCGTGAGCTGGACATTTTTCACTAAAATAATCAGAAGTGAAATGGCTTAGAACATTGTCCTGTAAAATACCTATCAGTAGGTTGGCATATTAAGCTGCCTGTAGATCTGAGAAAGATGCCATACTCCTAACTATGCAATGGCTGTCTTATCTCTGTCCTTTGATCCTTCTTGTGTTTCTGCTATAATAATAATTTACTATGGACGGTCAGTCCAGTTAGTTACTGTGATTTTTGCCTTTATTATTAGGTGGAGAGCTGACTAGCGCAAATACATATTTGATGCAAACCTCATGGAGCTGGGCTGAGGAAACCTCAGTGTTTGCATGAAGAGATACAAGGTTAACGTGATAAAAAAGCACCATGTTGGTTATGGGAGTCATGTGTGTCTGAAACCCACTCTAAAATGAATATTTAATGGTACATCTTCAGTATGCTGCTAGCAAGGTCTAGAAAATGCTGCATTTATTCCAAATTCAGGATCTGTGCTGACATCTCCTATAGACATGGTAATGCCTCTTTGAAGGCAAATAAGAGGCCAGTATTAGTGTCTATAAACTGTCACGTGTGGGTGGGCTTTGCTTGGTATTTTTGCAGTGATGGCTTTTGTGGAGCTAGAAATTCGAGTGAGAGCAAGGCTGAGCAGACATAACTGTTGATGGGATGCATTCTCCACGCCAAGATCCCTTTTGCAGCCAGTTCAGTTTCCTTGTGTAAGGGAAAAGGCTGGAGAAACTGTGGTTTTGTCACAATCACGATGGGCCTTTTGGGGAGACTGGTACTCAAATATACTTGCAGTGGGTCAAAGCCCTGATTTCAGCTGGGGGCAATTTCTTAAACCTTGGTGGTGCTGGAGGACAAGTACGTCAGCCCCATTCTACTAGGAGGTCTTAGTTCTCATGCTAGGAGCAGGTGAGGAGATGTTCCCTAAAAATGCGGAAACACTTCACTAACTTGCTCTGTGCTTTGAAGCAAAGGAAAGTTGTCCTGGAAAGTGGGGAAGGGTGAGATGGGAAGCAGACTTGCTTGGACTGGGGCTAAGTCCCTGCAGCTATTGGGTAAAGAGCTCTATGGGCAAGTGGGGAGATAGTTGCAAACTTGAGGAAGAGTTGGTTTCATTTTTATCTTGAATGATCATGGACTATATGTATTTCACAGTACTGTTACAGCAAACTCACCTGTGCTCTGGAGTGTAACTCATTGGTGATGAAATGGGGGGCAATGGTAGAAATGAAAGCAAAGCTTAAGGAAACCTATGTGTAGTCTGTAGCTTTGCTTATCTATCAGCAATTAAATAGGAAACAAAACCCAGCAAATCAAAACTATTTGTTTCAAAGTGGATGTTTGCTGTCAAGTAACTTCACAAACAGGTTTCCTGTCTTTCTGAACTAGTTCCTGCATTAAACTTCTCTGAGATCTTTCATTGGCACTCGGGTTGAAGTCTCAAGGCTCAAGTAATTTTTTTCTTCAGTAAGAAATGGCAGGCAATGCAGTAACCTTCAAAACGTATGAGTAACACCAGTTCTTTGTCAGAAAGCCATATAGCTGAAATGGCTTGGCCAAACTATCTCAAGTCAGAGCGCAGACGAAATGTGCTTGGTCACAACTCAAGTTTTATAGATGTATAAAAAGAATGGACCTCTCTCTGAATGTGTTTTAAAGGCTGGTGGAGTGAGTTATGGACATGTTGTACTGCTGCTACAAAGCCAAGCCTGGAAAGTACCTTGGAAGGGATGAGTCTGTATTGGAAGTGCTTTTGAATTTTGACTAGCTGTGAATGAACATGTACTCAGTTGTACACAGGGAAGTATGAAATAGACAAGGTTATCCTGAAGGCATTTTTCAGGAGAACGAGCTAGGTTTTGACTAGTAAATCGAAGGCTTCAATTTTATAAGACGGAGTTTGCCTTTTTCTTTGAACACAAGTGGAGCTGTGTTGGTAAAATTGTCTTTATATTTGGAAAAATCTGAGCTGTCACCTGATTCAGAGCACGAGGCCGTCTAGTTTAGTCCCCTGTTCTTGCAAACTGTTGCACCATGTAATGCTTTCCATAAAATTTATCATGCCCTGCCTTTGAGTGCTAAGTTGCCATTTTTGCTTTTGATCTTGCTCTGGGAGTACAGCTCTGTGGTGTTAAGAAACACTTACTGCTAACTTGAGTCTACACTGCCTACTTTATTCTTGTTTGTTCTGGTGCCAGCATAGTAGTAAACAAGTTTGGTTTTGGGGTTTTGTTTTTGTTTGTTTGTTTTGTGGAAATATATTCTATCTCCTTGGTAACGTACACATAGTAAACAACTAAATGCCTTCTTAACCTGTATTTTCTGAGTCTAAACAAGTTCAGTTTCTGAGTCTGGCCTCTGAAAGTGGGCTCCCTGGTTACCCGTGTCTCAGCCTCTTTCTGTTTGAAATCATCTGTACAGAAGAAGTTCCTATGGCTTTCTCATCAGGCAGTAACGCAGATCTTTCTCCGTCTCTGGAGAGACCCTGCGTGCAATACTGCCTGGCTGCCTCATAGCATTTTCATAAAAAATTGCTTCCTCTTCACTTCTTTGCAATTTTGTTTTTGATTTCTCAGTGTGCTCCCCTGTGCAGCATATGTACTCTTCAATTCATTTTCTGGGTGGTGTTTTTACTTCTTGGTGGTGCCACAGTTATATTTTTCTTGTCTGAAGTCTGCACAGAAGTACCTGCAGGTCTCGAATTGTCCATGTTGCCTCCCTGCTATGATATCCTTACTCCTGCTGTCTGAGTTTCAGCATTGTTCCCAGCTCCATCTCTAGTCTTCATACCATTTTGATACTAATCTGCAAGATACACTTTGTGCATCATTTCTTCCAGATATTTACTCAGTGTGCATCCTATAGATTCTGTATTCTTTCACGTCTGTTGTAATTCTCAGATGTTTTCTCCATGCTATAATCTTTTATTCGTTGCCGTACTTGCTTATCTTCAGAGAGAAATCGAACAAAATCCTTGTATCTCTTTCTCCTACAAAGTATCCTCTTTTGCTCTCTGGGAAATCCCAAAGTTCTTTGCTTTAAACCCTTTTCTTCTTGCCCTCTTGCTCCATTACTTAGGCTCATCTTGGTGCTCTAGCAGAGCTCAAAGACAGGAGGTAACCTTCATTTATTACAGCCACTCTTGGTGTACGGCCACCACCTTGAATGCACCAGCAGTCTGCAACCAGACAGCACAAGTCTTCAAGAGGCAAAAAACCAACCACACAGCAACATGCTAACATTCATCCACACCAAAGGGATACAAAATGGGAAAGAAACAAGTCCCGAGCAAACTCCCCTGGTGATTTTGTTGTTTTCTGCTTTTTAACTTCTCAGCAGGGGTATTGGCTTTTTGCGTTTCTGCCTGAAAGGCAACAAATCTGTATTGGTAGTTTCATTTGAGAGTGAGCCGCTCTGTGCTTGAACGGAGCCCTGGAAATCTTAGCAGGTACTGTCCTCGAGACATATATAGCTATATGTCTGAGTTAATTTCGAAGTGTCTTCCATAATCCAGACAATAATCTACTATTCACAATTAGATGTAGTTGCAATTTCTTGAATGCTAGAGGAATCATTTTCTTTGGTAATTGAGTTCCTCATAGAATTCCGCTATTCTGATCTCCTGCTCAGAAAACTAAGCATATTAATTTGAAACGCTGCATGAATGCCTGGCCAGGATAATGGCAGCAGAATAACTGCAAGGAAATCTCTTACAACAGGCTTATTTTCATCTCATAAAGCTTTCCCTCATGGTTATGCTGCACGCTATGAATATGAGTTCTAAAGTGTGCATGTGTGTGTTTGCATGTGCAACTTGGTTGAATTTTAACATTCTAACATCTTTGGGGGTTGGCTTAGATGACCTTTAAAGGTCCCTTCCAACCAAAACTGTTCTATGAGCTCTTCTGCATGTTTTTTATGTGTTTTAAAGATTTATTTTTTAAACATTTACCATTATATCTTTCTTTTCCTGATTAATTTTGAGTGAGAAAGGCAAAAAGGGGTTGAGAGGAAAAGTGATGCCTTCTACCTGCCAGATTTATGCAAATATAGTATGCATTTACACACATTAGAGTTAAAGTTGTGTTCCAGTTTCCAGATGAAGCTGAGGTTGTCTTCTACTAGACATAGAGCGAGGACTTAGTAAGGGACCAGAAGCCTTTAAAATGAGCTTACAGCTCAGGAAAACAATAAGGAAGAGGAGAAGCAGAGGTACAGAGGGGTGAAGCCACCTCCAGTGTTACACAGCAGGCTGGTGTCAGAGCCAAGTTCCCAGCTCTCCATGTCACTGTTATTGGTGTTTGGTAACGGTG
Source organism: Nycticryphes semicollaris (assembly GCA_013400055.1). Lineage (NCBI taxonomy): Eukaryota > Metazoa > Chordata > Aves > Charadriiformes > Rostratulidae > Nycticryphes > Nycticryphes semicollaris. Next base: position 1,549,703 of record VXBJ01003999.1, on the reverse strand, counting down.
AGGACAAACTTTGATCCATCATGTCGGGAAATAAGCCACAGGGATAACACTGCCTGGTTTACCGTAAGAATCTGGTTTGTCTGGGTAATTTAGTTTTAATTCAGCAGTTTAGGATGGCATCAAATAGTTTTATTTATTGTTCAGACCAAGTGCCATTATCAATGAGAGCCATGACTAGAGAATGGTCTTTAAACCTTGAGTGCTACCTTATTAAATAGGGCTGTTGAGCTCTGGGCCTGCAGTTGGTGAATGATGGCCCTGCTGTGTTTCATGTTTCTGGAATTACTCTCCCCATTTTTATTTTTTTGCTTTATTATTATTCCTCTGTCATTTCACTTACTGGAGTCTTTTGTGAATTGGGTGCTAAAATAACAGAAGAAGCAAAGTGAAATAATTAGCAGGTGTATTACTTTTTCAGAAGCGCTGGATGGCCAACTCCCATTCAAGTTGACTAGATTATATGAATCTGTATCTCTTGTGATCCCAAATGTATTTTGGGCCCGTTTTCCTTTCACGCGTGTTTTGTAGTTTGATAGACTTAATGAGACCCAAGGATGCAATAGAAGTCAAATGACTTGAATCAATGTAAGAGGAAAGACAACAGAAATATGGCCAACAGTAGAGCTGAAGTACTCTAGGGATGCACAGCTAGTTATGAATGAAAGTTCTGTCCTTTACAGACTTGCCTCACCCTCCACTTTCCATAAACATTAGCACAATCTATAGACGTATGCCTCCATAAATATTCAGTGTATGTCAGCTGTTATGTACAACACTGGTATTAGATTTTTGTTATTTACAAGTAGCTGCCGTAGAGGTTTTGCACAGTAATCCAGTAGCTGGGACATTTCATACAGAGTTTTTACTTCTTGGCATTCAGATAAGCCATGTTTCAGATGTGATATTTTCAAAGGAAAACTGGATATTCAAAACCCTGTTCAGGACACTCTTTTTTCCCCACCCTCAAACCAGTCAGCTGACACTATTTCAGGAAGGAGCCTTATTTTCATAGTAAAAATTTTAAGCGGCAGTAGAGGAAAAATATCTTCCTTATTATTCTCCCTCTAATAAGGTCAATAGTCTGGCACCTGGGCTGACTAGGGATGTGAACTCTTATTGACATTTCTCGATGGAAGATGCTGTTTGTAATTCCTAGGATGGGGGAGGTAGGATTTGGGTACTCATTTCTGGAGCTTGTGCATGAAGAATAACAGTGCTTTGCTGTGTAATACAAAATAGCTTTCTTCAAATGTGTTGATGTTTGCCTTTGGCTGCTATGGTATTTTCACACAGTGTGTTCATCTTGAGCTATGTTTGTAGTGATGTAGACTGGTTGTGTGTGTTTGCTGATGAGGTGGGATTCTGCATATCAAGAAAGCAAATGAGGATGTCAGGTGGTATAGCTGAAAGGAGTCCATTTCCCTCCAGGGAATGGTGAAAGCAGAGACCTCTGTTACTAACTGAGATAAAAAGTCAACTGTATGCAATGGCAAATATGTGCCTCTATACTTAGTGCCATTGCCGGTATCTCCCATCTAGGTACCAAGGTGTACTAAGGTGCAGTGAGACCAGAGGCTGAAAGCAAAGGACGTAGAAGCTTTGTCAGATATGAATAAATAAAAGCAAGGAAAATAAAGTGTAGGTACCTAGCTGCAACTTGGCTATTATATTTCCCATTGCTGGGTTGGCTTAATGTGATGTAGTTCAGCAAGAGGCTGAATATTGAGGCACTTCTCTTCTGCTTCTATCAGTGAAGTCACTTTCAGTTTCTGCATTGCCTCCCTGCTGCCAGTCCCTGGCAAAATCACATTTATTATATATACAAAAAACAACCCATCCCTGGCATATTTATTTTCTGTTTCCTGCCTCACTTTATTGGATGGTAGAACAAGTTCCCTGTGCCTGAGCAGGTATGTGTATAGATGTGGAATCATAAATATTTAACTAATATTGAAGGTAGCATTTCATGTAAAGCAGAGGGTAAGCTGGAAAAGCTGAGCTGCTCTTTTTGCCAGTGAGTTTTCCCCAGTTGTCTGTCAGCAATGCTGATGTTTTTCTAGGTACATTCAACATCTCTTCCCTGTTGGTATATATGATCCATTGCTACCAATCTTTACAAAATGGTTTTGTGGGAGGATGTACGGTTGTTTGGTTTTTTTTTAGTGGAATCTTTATTTTTGTTGGACAGTAGCATCACTTGTCTGGCAGAAGGCTCTGAAGGTGATGATGATCTTGAGATCTCTCCTGCTTCCTTGTGCCCTCTCCTCCTTACAGGCTGAGCCTGGGGAGGGGGCAGCATGTTAAAACACCCAGGGAGCTTTCCCTCCAACAGTGTGAGACATCTGAGGCAGCTGGCTCTGCTCCTTCCCCAGCAGTCTCCTTCCTCCCTTCAGCAGGAGACATCTGGGCTGCTTGGCGGCTCTCCTCTGCACCAGTTGTTGACCTGATCCCACACCACCATCCCCTTGCCCATAGCAACACCCTATGGCTTCTCTCCCCTTGCTCTCCCTCCTTGGTCATTACTTTTATGAGAATTAACCTTTCTGATAGTTTAATTCTGTTTCTGTGTGGATTGCAATGACATGCATGCCTGTCTACTCATATGTGTGTGTTTTGACTCAGGCTGGTGGATAACGATTTTAAGACTGGCAGTAGCGATCTCAAATCCCATCTGCAGAGCAGTCCTCTGAGTGTAGGCCTCATGTAGAAATGGCAGTTGGCATCCTTTTTGGAGAAACTGACTTTGATTTTTATATGATGGGCTCCTGTTACTCTCGCAAAATTAATGGAGGAATGAAGGCTGGATGGGGTTTTGAGCAACCTGGTGTAGTGGGAAGTGCAGGGACGCCTATGGCAGGGGAGTTGGAACTTGAAGATCTTTATGGTCCCTCTCAACTCTAACCATTCTATGATTCACAGGCTAGATCTGTAAACTCAGAGGTTGTGATAAGTTAAGAAAACTTTATATTCCTTCTATCTCATCTCTAATGCATTTACCCCCAGAAAGGAGATGAACTGTGTCCTGGCGGCAGACAGCAGCATTCTTTGGAAGGAAAAACTCTTCGTCTTGTTCAGACAAAGTGTATCATGTAGGAAGGGTAATGACTGGCAGAGGGGGAAGAACAAATTGCAAGTGCTGAAATAAAGGGATTAACAAGATGAATCAGGCCAGCCAAGAATTCCTTCATGTCATCCGTGGTTGTGTCAGACCTCTGCATAAAACACTTGAACTTAGGGATGGACTATGGAGTTCAGTTGGGTGTTTGTTTTGGGGTTTTTTTTGTCTTTTTTTTTTAGTTCTTAAACACAATGGTGTGGTTTTTATAACAAACACCAGAAACTGAATATGTACGCTGCACCAACAGAATATATTTGTTAATATATTTTGGCATTCAGAAATAATCTGCATCAAGCATTGAATATGTTTCCCAGTCTGCTAGCAAGTCCAAGGAAATGGCAGGATGTTGGAGAAGCATTGATTTCTAGCATATGTCCTTAAAAATGCATTGTAGAGCTGGGCACGAGGTTTGTCTTAATTCATCTTTTCATATCCTTTAGAGAAGAGAGACAGAAATGTGTCAAATCACCAAGTGCCTCTTCTGTTCCAAGTTCTTGCATCTGAATGCAGGAATGCCTGGGGTGTAGCTGTTCCTCTAAACTTGGATTGGTGATCAAAAGTGAGTGGAGTGACTGTCCTTCTAGACATCTGCTGGGGTGAGGGATGGCTGTGAAGACATATCTTCTTGTATGACAGAGAATGTCATTGAGCTTCATAGCAACAGGTAGATGTTGATTTAGCTGACTGTTCACTTTCTGTATTCTAACCATAAGCACTACAAGTGTGATGGAAAGAAATGCGGCAATAAAACTGAAGGACAGAGTGGGTGGGGGTTGGAAGGAGTTGTTCATTACTCTTAAAAATTCACTTGTTTTGCTTTGGCTAAATGCGGTTTAGTCGGATAAATCTTAAAGGATTTAAGGAGATAAATCCTGGGAGCCGCACTCTTCCTCATGGTGCTGCCTAGCAGTTGTCTGAGGCAACACAGGTGGTTTTCAAATCAGCTTAATTTCTGATTTATTGGTTTTGTCTGTATAAAAAGTTTTTTCCCTTCCTGCCTTATGTTTTACAAGCTGTTCCTTAAAGGATGTTTTGCTTGATAGGTACTTGTGTATTCATTTTTCCCCCTTGGAATAGGTGTAATATGTCACTTCTGCCTCACCTAAGACAAACGATGTTCATACTGGAGTTGCCTTCTCACTATGGCAAGTACCTAAAATCAGTGAGATCCTGTATTGATGAGACTTTTGGCTGTAGTGTGTTAATACGGACAGTAAAAAGATGACCTTTGCACATATATGTCTGTGTATAAGCATATACTTAATGTGTGTGTGTATATATATGTAGGATAAATTAAATGATGATTTAAAAAAAACCTGAACCAAAATTGCAGGTCATGTGGTTTGCAAGCATTCCAGTAGTTCTAATTATAAAGAGACAATAAGCTGTCCCTAATTAGACTTGTGGCCAGATGACATAGTAGTCTTATTTTTTAACAGTCCTTGACTCTGTAGATCTGCAACACTTGTAACTCAGAGTTAATGCAAAGACATAGGGTTTTTGTCTCAGTATATAGGGTTAGACCAAGGAACTTCTGGAATGCCACAGTAAAGGCATATTCAAGCTGTTGGCAGTTTGAAAAATAATAATGCCTGTAGCTATGTAACCAGTTCAACATCAACATTCACTTTCAAATGAAAAAGAAAAATGTTCTGCTCTTCTTTAGAGAGAGGCCGTGCTGGAATGTTGAATGAAAAATGAAATTTTTGGGGTATTTTAAAAATAAATCAACTGGGCCTGAATTCTTTTTGGATGCTTAAAAATTATCCTATTTTTGTCAGGATAAGCTAGTTGCTCAGTTCCTGTCTATCAGCTGACACTACACACTCCAAGCAGGCAATTTCTTTCAGCACTCTATTGACAAACCACTTTTATCCAAATGCCAGGGGCAGTGTGGGTGCAATTCTGAGAGCGAGCGATGGGGAACTTGCTCACAATCACTGGGGACTCCAAGGTAAATTCGCCCAAAAGCATGTTTCAGCATGAGTGAGAGTTACTGTGCAGCTTGTGTACACCAAATAGGAGAAATCTAATGATAAAAGGAAGAATCTGAAGTGGGAATTGAAGTATTTGCTTCCTGCAAATAAGCAGTCATTGAATCTGATGAAAGGCCAACTCTGGGGAGCCTGAATGTGTGTCATAGCAAAAGGCCAGTCAGCTGATTCCACCAAGAGAGGTGGTGTTGGTCTCTACGTCATGTTTTCTTCAAAACTTGAGGTGTAGTAAAAGTTATTTAAGTGCAATAGCTTGCTGAGCGAGGCAAGTGTTTGTCAACAGCTTTTGCTTATTGAAAAAGTTGACATGAGAATAAAAATAGGAATTCAAGACCTAAACTAGAGAAGTTGGATAATAAAATATTCATAGAGACCTCAGGGGACCTTGCATCTGTTGTAGAAGCTGAGTCTTGCTTGTGCATGTTCAGAGTTGATTCAGTTTGTCACTAACAAGTATACCCAACTAGTGCTACATTAGCAGAGTGTAATGCTGTTTCCCAGTGCTGGGGCTGTGTACAGACCCGAGCTTAATTCTGCTCCAGGATGCAAAGCAGAGCTTAGCCAGAGGCTCCCTGCTTTTGTGCTGGCTGCAGGTAGGAGAAGCCCTGGGGTTTGTCTCTCTCTTACTTGGTATGAAGGTCGTACCTTGCAAGCAGGCTGTAAGAGCGCTGGGTGCTATGGATAGGCCTTTCCTGTGCTGGTCACATGGAGAAATGGCATTTGGGTTGGTCTTATGCTGCCCTGGTATCTGTTCAAATGTTTTTGACTGGTGAATAATTATAGCTCCAGTGATGACGCTGGATCATATGGAGTATTTTCATGTTACACCAGATCAGCTTTACAATAGATGTGGTCATATATTTGCACTGCAGTATTTTATATAATCTGTGCGTCTTTCTCTTCTAGAGGGCTTGGGTAGCTGGTTTTGCAAACACGTGAAAATACAGCAAAAGGCTTTTTTTGTCAAAAATGAATTTAAAAAAAAAATTGGTAGTGAATTTGGAAAGTTGAAACTGAGAGTTTGGAGATGGGACACAGCCTTTTTCAGAAAAGTGTGTGTCTCTTGGGTAAGTCTCATACCCCAAACTGAAGCCACCCAAAATAACTAGCTAGACACTGAAAATATAAATCTTTTTATGAATCTCGAAAGCTGGGCAACATAATCATCTCATTGAGAATTATTGCCTTTTAATGACTCCATCTAAGACTGCATTATTAGCTGAATAGGCTCATTTTTGCTGGACATTTAACCTTATATACATATAATTTATGGTGAATTAATATAATGTTTTAAAACTTCCAGAGTAGAACAGGAATTGTGATCCTGACTGTGAATAAGCTTTATTCATATCTGCTCTGCTTCCCTTTACTTTGTGCAGGACTCTTTTGTGGTAGTTTACAATACCTCCAGTGAGTGGCCTCCTGTAAAAGCCAGCAGTGTGTTTCTACAGATTAGGTAGGTGCTACGTGACTGTCTCCCCATTGGCAGAGTGTGTAATTTGTGCTGTATACTCACCCTACTCAGGCCCAGGGCATCAGATCCATATCAGATCTAGAGCTCATCTCTCCCAATTAGCAGTTCACTTGCACAGTTGCCTGAAGACTGGGGTGGCCTTGATTGTTTTCATTGTACTTGCATTATGGTGTGGGTTTTTGTGTGTGTGTGATTTGTTTGTGATGTTCTCCTTGGTGGAAAGCAACTGTTTGTTGATATGCAGGAAGCAAACAGATAAGTGAGCAGACAAGGAAAACCAGGGTGTGTGCCTGTGTATGGAGAGACAGGGAGACAAAAAACTCAAATGGAGTCACTCTACCGTGCTTCCACTAGGGAAATTTAATTTCTGGCAGTACTGCTTTGCATTGACTCCACCTACTATTGGAAGCCTGTTGCTACTAAGAAAGTACTTTTTGTGGCAGTGAGTCCTTCAATATCTGGCTTGTTCTCTTTCTGAACTGCCTGCTTTTTTATTGGCATGCATGGCTGGGTCCTGTGACGGAGCTGGAAGCCCGCAAGGACACCTCCAACCATAAGTAACCCCTCAAAAACCTGCAAGAAATTAACTCAGATTTTCAGTCTAACTTGGATCATTAATTCTGTCTCTGCCCCCATTACACAATTAGAAATATTGCCAGTGTCCAAATGTGTGATTACTACATCTGTTAGGAAAGGGAAGAAACAAAAGAATTAACTTTGATCATAATTTATACTGACACACCAAGGATGGGGAAAGCACTCCGGGGTAGTGAAGACCTGGCCAGAGATTTCAGCTGAACATTTGGAATGATCTAATGATTTGGGCAGATTTGGACATCATTCTTCCTTCTTTTTATTCTTCCTTTACCTCCTGCTACCTGGTGACCCGGAAGTCTTTCAAAGTACACTAGGGTACTGTTCATATAATCAACACTGGAAAATATTCCAGGGCTTTGCAAAGATTTGCTTAGCAGGGATGTTTTTCATATGGATTTTTTTTTTTTTTTTTTTTTAAGCATGTTAAAGGACATTAAGAGGTCCTTCTGTATAGCACTCTGTTTCTGCCATTGGGTCAATCCAGTGGTTCAGGCAGCCCCAGTCTTCTGTCTGGCTGCATGGCAACAGGAACTGGTGTGGAGTGCCCTAGCACTGCCTGTCTCTTCAGCCTTGTGCAACAGCAAGTCCCAGGTGTTCACCTCCTCTACAAAGAAATTCTTTTTCTCTTCTAAATTGATCTCTACATAATTTTGCCAATTCCCTCTACTTTTCATTCTGCAGCACTTGGCAAACTGCAGTTCCTTAAGATTATCCACTGCATCCATGTTTTTGTAAGCCTTAAAACAGCAATCCCTCTTCAGTTTTCTCCTCCCCAGGCTGGGTAGTCTGAAGCCTTGTACTCTCATCTTGTGCAAAGTGGAAGCTCCATCCCCTTTATCATATCAGTTGCCCTTGTTTAGCTACTGCAACCTTCCCTGAGACCAGGGCTGCCAAGGATGGGGACGTGCCAAGGGCTTGTGAAGTGGCAAAACAATACCTGTCTCTTTCATAGTATTCCTCCAGATGATTCACAGCATTTTGTTGTTTCTTTTTTTGGAGGCCACTGCACAATGAGCTGATGATTTCAGATAACTGTCAGGGATGATTCCAAGATCTGAGGTTGTGAATTCCATGAATTCAGCATCTTGCAGGCATGGCTTAGGTTATTATCCCTATATGTATCACCTTTAAGTTGATCTAGTGAGGCTCAGTTCTTCCTCTTCCTTCCCCAGTCACTCAGCTTTTTGACCTTCTGCTGGTGTTCTTCACTATTGCTGTACTATTTGACTACCCAAAATGTTTTACTTTCATCTGCAAGCTCTGGGATTTCACAGTTTCTCCTTTCTCTGTGTCTGTGATGAAGGTATTGAATGAAATCCTCACAAACTTGTATTGCTGGGGGACACCAGTGCTAGCATTTCTTCATCCCAAACCCCTTTGCTTCCTAACCAGCTTTTGGTCCATAAAAGAGACTTTCCTTCAGGCCCATGATGGCTTAGTTTCTTTAATAATCTTTTTGTGGGGGACTTTGCCAAAGGCTTTTTGAAAATCCAATTATTTTGAAAATCCTTTTCATTGACGTGCCAACTGACCATCACATATGACTCCAGCTTTTTGAGGCAGGATCTCCCTTTATAGAAGACATGCCAGTTCTTTCCTTCAGGATCCTACTTATCTGTGTGAACAGGGGTCTTAGTACTAAACTCTACTATCTAGCAGGATTGTAAATTGGACTGGGTCGTCTCCAGCTCCCAGGACCCCCAAGAGATTTGGAGAAAAAGGATTGTGTTTCTATGTAGTTCTTCCTGTGGCTCCAGGAAAGGTAGAAGGTAGAGCAGATGCCACAGAGTCTCTGAAACTTCAGAGAAACTATTGAAGCATCACCAGCTCTTCAGCACGATGCTTGTTGGAAAAAATTCAAATGTGGCAAGTCTTACATGTCAGTAGCTCAACAGACAAAACTGGGTAATTAATGCTGCTTAACACAATGATGTTTGGATAAATAAAAATGCAAACTGAAAAAGCATTAAAATAATGCTGTTATTAATACATTCTGTTAATAGCAGGGGTGGTGGTGACTCCTGAGATTTTTATAATGAATTATGCTCATACACAGCTGATATGAAAAGGGATGGTGTGGGTAGTTTTGCTGTGTCCGCTCCCTTGCAGTCTTTTAAAATATCTGGTAACCAGAGGAAGGATTTGTTTAGACTGCAGAGAGCAGGTGCCTGTTGTTTTACCACTGGCCAAGCATTGCGTTACCCTACTACTAAAAGTGGCTCATGATGTTTTTCTGGGCTGTGTGTGTTGTCCATAATGCCTCCATTGCTGCCATGCTTGTGCAGTTTGACAGGCATTGTTGGGGGAACCTGCCTGCAGCGGTACCTGTTCCCCAATGTATTTGTCTTAATGAGGTGCTGCCTGTTTTCAACTTGGGGGGAGGTGAGGTGGGGAGTTAGGGAAGTCTCCATGATTAAAGACGCTGTGCTTTCTTTTTGATTTCTCATTTCTCCTTATCAATAACTCCTCACAATACCATGAAAATACATACTCCCTGTGAAAAATTAATAGCTACAGGCTCCTTGTTACTGAGGCAGCCTTCTGATGCACTGACAAGGGAACAACATACCAGCAAGCTGGCAGCCAAGCTGCAAGTTATGATCAAGGTATTCCTCTTGATCTGGAAGATGACTGGCTGTCTCTCTCTCTTTTTACTTTAATTAGTGCATCAGTACCACATATGGTTTTAAAACTAGAATACAACTTTATATCTAATAGCAGTGTCATAGATCCTTCATGAGTTAGGTTCTACGTCAAATTCTTTTCTTGCTGCTTTAGTAGGTTTAATTAAAGTTGGACCTTCTTCGGAGCTTGTCAGGAGATGATGGAGGCTTTTGCATCATGCTGGCCTCTGCAGAACATGCTGGGCCTGTAATTCTGGCCATACTGAAGACCATTGCTAGCTCTCCGTTGATTTTTAGTAGAGCTGGGATGCTATCTAACCTGTTAGTACTAACTAGTATGCTAGCTCATAGCTGTTAAAATCTACACATGCTTTACGATCACGTGCAAGTTCTTTGCCACTGTATACACCAATAAGCATATTAAGTCAACCATGTCATTTCTTGTAAATCAATGATACAGCAGTGTGCCTACTCTAAAAATGAATTAATGCTGCATTGACATGGTTGTAGTATTTGCTATATAAGTGAATTTGTTACATGTGTAGCTGAAATTAAACTCATTGGAGTAGACTGAATTGGGATAGCTTTCTTGTTTCCTTCCTTTTCTTGTTTTCTTTGCTGAAAATCTGTAGCCATAAGTTTAATTAAATGGGAATAATGACACTACAGAATATTTGTTTTCTGAAAGTACATCAGATCAAAGCTCTTGGGGCCCTCTTTTTTTCTTTTGAAACTGAATCAGAGATTGATCCGTAAAGCATGTTTCTCATTGTAGCAAAGATGAATATCTTTATTCAAACTGAAAATCTGATCCATAAAAATGTTCCTAATTTTAGATGGAATACCATTGATTAGGATGTTGCAAAGTCCCAGTTGCTTCAGCAGGAGGTTGATGCCTGAAATGCAACTGAGGCACATCTCTGTAGGTTTTCAAGGATTCAAGAAAATATTTTCCCTGACACTGGTGCTTGTTTCCTTGTTCCCATGGTGATGGCTATTAGTGGAGGGACCAGCTCTGAAGTTATAAGTAGCAATAACCAAGTTGTATGTTATATGTTGAAAGATAGTTTAGTTTTCAAATCTATCTGCAATTTTTGGGTGACCAGTGGGAGCCACTGTAAAAAGGTTTCATTTGTGGGGTCGTAGATACTGTGCAGACTTCCTGAAAGATGCTAAAAACTCAGACTTTCCAACTGGCCTGTTCCAGTTTTTATACATGATGTAAGCTTGCAAACAGACAAGCAGATATATTTGAAGGTTTTGTTTTGTTTTGTTTTTAAATCCTCTTGCAAAAAGGCAGTGAGGGAAGTTAGTCAACAGGAGGAATTATCTAGAACAAGTGCTTTGCACATCTATCATTGTACGTGCTGCCAGACAAAGCAGCTATTTTAAAAAGGGAGTATTTTATTAACCTCTAAGAGATCTACAGTCTGTCAAACACAACTGACTGTTAAGTCTGTTGCTGGAAAGTGTGTCAGGAACAGCTAAGTGATTGAGACCAACTCGTTAGATCTGTTCAGAGCAGTACGCGTTACTGAAAGTGTAAGGAAATACTTAGGCATTGGTTAACATAAATAGTGAAATTTATCTTGAAATACTAGAGCACATATGCTCAAATTTAGAACAGCAGTAATCTTCATGTTCTGGTATATCCTTGCTCTTCCTGCTCTAAACCTCCTGGAAGGTAGAAGAGCTGCATGTGGTGTATTAAGCACACACTATTTTTCCTTGTTTCTACAGAGTCTGATATAAAGAGTCCTGGTTTCCTAAGGAGTGTCTGTGGGGGAAAAAGGAATGGCATGGCTTTTTAGTTTCTGTCTGGAATCAGATAAAATGTTGGCTTGCTTAATGTCTAATTAATTTTTTTCTATAAAGCAAACAAGTTGTAAACTAAAACTGGTACCCCATAACTGCAGCTGGCATTTTCCGTGCAGCAGAAGCAGGAATAAGCTAGCCGTGTGGGAAATGTTCTTTGCATAGTGGAAAGAAATCCCCCCCCTGCAGTGTTACATGCAGACAGGCACACACACATCCCCGCAAATACTGTCTCAGCACTGTGCTGGCAGGAGATGAGGCTGTGATGGATGGTTGCCTTGCTAGAGAAGTCAGTTGTGGATACCCCTCACCCGTTTCATTATTTAATTACACAGCGGTCTGAATGCTGGGCAGTAAAACTGCATTTTCACCCATAGCTGATTTCCATTTAGTCTGTCACGTTAATAGTGAAATAAATTGCTCTAATTGCCTGTAAACTTCATCAAATTCATATTTCTTCCTTTTTTTTTTATTGAATATTTATTAAACTTCATGTCATGTCTTGCTTGGTTGGTAAAAGTGGTTCAGTCACTGCATAACATTATGCTTTAAAATACAGGGTGTCACATTTTCCCTCTTCCTCTTGAATTTTAATTTAGATTGTGAAGTTTTGCATTTGTGTTCATATTAATCATGCCATTTGAAGAAAGAAGAATGAGTTTGCAAAGCATCCTTGTCTCTACATTGGCTATGGTTCTGATTGAGCTGCTGCTTTAAAGGAAGAAGGCTCCGTTGCAGCCCCAGGGGCTGGTGTGAGTTTTCCTGACAGAGGGGTCTGTTGTTGGTGTGCATGGACTGGGAATCAGAGGTTGGTTTCAGAAGACCAGAGTGGGTTTAAATTTGTGAAATCCTTATGCCTTTTGAGCTACATGTGTTCATGTAAGTTTCAACCACAGACACATGCATGAATGGGCCCAGTGATGTGAGGGGAAAAAAGTAGCAGTGGAGTCTGGTGTCCTCCAGGAACTTTAAAGAGAAGTGATGCAAGTCTGAATCCACTTGGATTTTAGTGTTCATTTAATATGTGGGGGTGGGGGAAAAGGAGATTCCCATTTAAGCATCCTTGAGAAAATCACAGTGCAAATCTTAGCATTGCTACAACTAAAGATTAGTCTTACTTCTTGTTGTTAGTGTTTCCCATTCTGTTTTTCATACATGTAATGATATTTAGTTTTCTTTGAGAATCTTTGCTCTTGGAACTGTTTATCTACATGGCAATCTCTCTGCTGCTGCTTTCTTTTTCTTTTTCTTTTCATTTCTTTAAAATAATTTCTGGACTTCAGATTCGTGGGTAAAATGTAGTGGAAGTGAAACTGAAAGGCTTCAAAACCATATGTCAAAGAAAAAAATTATGAAATGACCAAACTAATGTTTTCAGCCATTTCTCCCCCCTTCCCTCCCAGTCATTTAAGGCTCAATTTAATGGCTTTATTAATTTATTTAACAGCTTGACTCCTGGTTTGTGTACTGTGTATATTTGTAAGGCTATGACTTTAGAAACCTGTGAATAGTACTATAATTATTACATAATACTCAGCAAGTTTCATGAAGTCAAGCAGGGTGAGATATTGAGGGGCTATTTTAGGTACTGTAATTTCAATTAAATATTTGCCTAAGAGGGAGGGTAATGCACCTAAGCTCTCATGACAGTGAAGAAAGGATGTTGCAGTGGTTGCATCATTTGGCTGCTTTGTAAACTGTAAATTTTTTCCTTTTTCTGTTCGGGTAAGGTACCTGTCCCTTGAGGATAATAGCACTTTTCCATCTCTTGGGTCTTTGACAGTAAGTACTTAACAGCTCCTCTTCCATGCACTGATAATCTTACTCTGGTAGTGAGGGTCCAGTGCCTTGGATGACACACATCAGCTTCGTTCATCCTACTGGGCAAGTGAGTGTCCACATGGGGAGACCTTTCTTCCTCTGCTTACCTTCATTGGATATCTTGGAGCAGTTCTAAGAGCAGTTGTGGTTTTGTGCTCTATTCCTTAGATAAATTACCATGTCCAGATATGCATTTGGATTGCTATATTTTGTCTCTCTTGTCAGCTCTTTTGCTTCCAAAACTCGCAGGAGGTAAAATTCAGCCTGCTCAGACTCAGAGGAAGGCACTTTTGTGCCAAGTGATCCTTTTACCAACTACTTGTAGGTTTAAGGTGCTGTATGCCCTCTTCCTTTTTTCTGCTCTGCTCTTTAACCTCTGAAAAAACATCCTTAAAAGTTAGAATGAACTATATCTTTCTTTGATTTTTGTCTTTGGTGGTTTGTTGTTTGTTTTAGTTATTTTCCTCCCACTCCTCAAGCTGGTATTATTCTTTGTAGATATAATCAAAATACAGTATTTCTACATAAACAAGGTGCTGAATTGAGTCTGTATTTTCATTTAAATAAAACATAAAAAAATTACTAGACTATTGATTAACACAAGTAGCAAATGTGCTGAAGAGGGTTTATCTCTGTATGAAATGTTTTTGTCAGAACACCATTGTAATCGTATATAATGGTTTTGTGCACCATTGATAGTTGGTGGTGGTGTTACACCACACAGACTCGCTGAAAGAGTGCTACCCTGTTTAATTAAGAGGAAAAAAAAAGTTTGTTTTGTATTCCAACTAAAGAAATGAATGTGTAAGTACTTATCAACACAGGCACAGCTTTCATGTTTATTCATCAAAGGACTAGAAGCACATATTTTAGCATCTGAATGATTATAAATATGTTTACTAGTTATCAAAATCAGAGCTATTTAATTTGAGAATACCAATTCATATTCAGATGTGTTTTGCTTTTCACTACTAGTGTTAGTTGTCCTGTTCAGCATTCACAGTTCTGGCATTCATCATTTCTAGCTCACAACATATCAAGATGTAACTGAGGACCAGTGTCAAAGAGGTTAAGGGACATGGTTGTATGTTTTGATTACTCTTACGTCAATGCGTCTTGTCAGAAAAACATAGATACGTTATGAAAATATGCAGTATTACCCATCACATCAGAAAGGCAGCATTTTTCAGTTTTTCTTTCAAGTAATGTATTTGTCCAAGAAAAATAGGAAGTACCAAGTTAGTAAATAAGCCTGACTCAATTAAAAATGATTGATGCCTGCCTTCAAATGCCCATTTCCAAAACACACCTTTTGTGGCTGGAACAAAGCTGCTGATGATTGTGATGTAAGAACCCACTGGGACACACTAGCGTGAGGCTGCATTCATTTCCTACGTTGTTTCGCCTGGCAGTTTCCCATTTTTGTTCTTCTTTCTTTTTATTAACGCCTGGTAAGAAGTTTTGCCCTAAAGTTCATCCAGCTGGAGACTGTGTCAGCAAAATAAGCACTCCAGCAAAGTTTGCTGGTTTAAGAAACAAAACAAAACACACAAAAAAAGAGAAACAAACGAAGAAAACCAAACAAAAGAGCAGATGGAAAGGGAGGTCAGCCCAATCCGCCCGTGTTCTGTATTGGGTCCTGGCAAGCTTCGAAAATAGCCTCTGATGCTGTAACTAACCTGTTGGAAACAGTAGGTAGGAAAACCCTTCCTCACTTGAGTGAGTTTTGAATGGCTTCTGTTCTAAGACTTAGTAATTACCTGAACTCTCGTTTTCAAAAGTTAGAGGCAAAGGGTGAAAAGGTCTGTTTGAAGTATAATTTCATTCTTCCTTCTTCTCTCAGTCCTATCTGTTCTCTTTTCTTTCCTAAGCCCTAACAGATTAATTCTAAATTATACATGGCTGAGATAATGTTCAGCAGCTTACTTTCTCCCAAGCCTCAGGCTTGTCTCACAAACCAAAGCACAAATCGCATTCAGATGATTGCACACTGATCTGTGAATATCACTTTTCATTTCAGCAGCTCTGTGCTGGCATCTGATCTGGAGGGTCTTGGCAATTCTCACCACTCTGGTATTGATTTTTCCAAGTTTTTTGGGCCTGTCGAAGCTGTGAGAATTGGCGCAAGCGTTTGTGAAGTTTACCATGGGTTACCCTTTCTAAATTGAAGGATACCTGGGAAACGCTGTCCCTGAGGTTTCATCAAACTGAAGGGTCAGTCTAACAGTGTCCTACTTGCTAAGTGTGGCAAAGGAGGTTTTATGCACCACAGACAGCCCTTGTTCTTCCATTCCTTTCTTGGTTCACCTTCCCAGATCTCCGAGTTGCTTTTCCTGATGACAGATTTTTGTCTTGAAATCTTCTTTTCCTACTAATACGACAGGTAACTGCTGTAATCTGTAGTCTGCAACTGTGGGCAGAGTTCTGTATACATTAGACCTAGTGATGAGTCTCACTTGAACTCCCAAATCAGGGCATCAGATGAGATTAAAGTTTTCCTTGTAGTGTTTGGGCCAGGATTGTCTATAATGTTTGCCATTTCTTGTACGTCCTAGAGATTTCTGTAGTGCCACATTGTGTTTCCCACTGCATGCTAACTCAAAATTAAAGGATGGAGGGGGAGCAAAATAATGGGACTATTTTCCTATCATATAGGGGAAAATTCAGTGTTTTTGTCTCCCCCCTCCATCCCTGGCTTGCATACACACTCCATAGAGACATCTATGAAGTATCTGCTTTGTTTGTTGCTTTTAAGCAGGAGATCTTCAGCACTTTTTGAAGATTGGTCCTTTTTCTCTGTATGGGTTAAAGGTCCAAAAGTGGCTGCTACTGTAAGAAAAAATAATTTTATTTGATGCTGCCACCTGAAAGGAAGTTTTCAGTATTGAGCTGTAGTTAATCCGCCACTTTATTTACTTTCTGTTTAGATGGAAAACGTGGGAGGAAAGTATTCAGCATTAGTAGAGAAATACTTGTGTTCTTCTGCCAGGTACAGAGGTGTGAAAGAAAGTATTATGTGTAATAAGATATTCTCAGGAGATTTGTTTAGCAGTGTCTAATGTGGATGTAATCTGTTTACTGACAGTTTCCAACAATGGTGCAATGGACCAGGAAACACACTAAAATAATGAGTCCTTTCCTTTTTAAAAGTGATTATGTGTGCACAGTGCAGATTAACCTGCTTTTTGTAGGTGAAACAATGTGCTAATGTAAAGACATCCCCCAGCTTGCTCTAGCAGCCCATGTAGAAGATACAGAGTCTGCACATGCATAGGAGAAAAGCTGTTGTCTGTAAGTCCAATGCAAGTAGCAACCAGGCCATCTATTCTAGGACCTACTGTAGTTAAATTGGGAGGCTAAAAATAAACATGTTATACTGTGTATAAAGAAACTCCTGTAAATAAAGTTAGCTCAACTGGAAGAGCAGCATGCTTCCTGGGGGAAGAAAAAGAATTACTGCAAATACTGTGTGATCTCTTCACACAACAGAAATATCTGTCAGCTATCCCTGCTTCTTTGTGCCTGGAGTCCGGGATTTCTGTAGTCCACTGTTCATCCTCGTGGCTTACTACAGTGATCAGGCACAGATATCATTGGGGATGTTATCTCTGAATAATGCAATGTCATTACTGATGTGTCTCAAACATCGTTTCATATAGCTAGCAATAATGAGCTGCGATTTGAGGTCTCCAGAGAAATCACTCAATATCTTGCAAAGGGCATGCAACTAATAAGTGAACGTATAACATGTTTTAGGCAGATGCTACTGGTTATTCGTGCTTGACCAAAGCAGAGACGCACATTATAGCATTTCTAGCCAACTCTGATTGTGAACTGTCTGTAAATGGCCTTTCATTTTACATTGTGGGGTTTTCATTAGTAAAAAAATACCAGAACAACCATGTGCTCATCTGAAAAATAACTCTAAAGGAGTATTTGGCAGTCCAGCATAAAAAATCATATGGGAGATTTCCATATGCCCTGCTGAGATTTAGGCTCAAGTATCAGTGGGAACCCGCTGCCCAGCTGCCACTTGCCTCTTCTTTTGAAAGAAGACTTTCCATAAAAACAGTGCTTAATAGTAAAGGAATGTAACTTTCTTTCATCTGGTTTCTCTGAAGGAGCACTTTGGTTTGACATCTTAACAAATCATTAAAAAAATTATTTGGGCCTATAGTTTTGATTTCCTTAAATACTGGAGTTGGGCTAAAACCGGTGTATAGTGTTACCCGATTCACTTGAGTCCCCTGATGGAGATACGTAACTCCAGCCCTTCAACACAAGTTTTATTAGAAACTACCATGCCTGCTGGTTATAAAGCCAAGAGGTACCATTCACAGTAATACAAACACCTTGATGGGATTATTGAATATCCTCCAGGGAGACCTGGTAACTTGAAATGATCACCTGTTTCAGAAAAATACATCTGCTTTAATGACTTTCAGTATCTCTTGCTTAGCTCTTTTGGTGACTATATCCATTTCAGTGACTAACACCATTAATAACTGTAAATGGAATTCTTTGTAATGTTATCCTCTGGTATAACTAGTAAAAGTAGCATTTTTGTTTTCCATCATTAAATGTATTTTCCATATAATAATTATGTCTGTGTATATTTTTCTAAAGCAGAACAAAGTTACATAGGATTAAGCACTGCAGTTTCAGCTTCAGTGTTTGAAAAGCCAAATATTAACACATCCTCTTTTCCTCTTCTTGGCTGAGTTACACAGAGAAATCAGAAAGAATGCATTAACCTCATGCAAGTGAGCCTTTGAAAAATGTACTGCTTCAGGCTGAACCTGGTTTCCTTCACCTCCTGGCATGCAGAAGATGATGATGACCTCTCAGCAACCTTTGCAGTATTCAATGACATTTAATTCTCAATTAAGAACTTAGTGGGTTTTCTGTTTGCCAGCAGATGACGTAACCACAGATTTCCCTGCACTCAGCCTAGGGACTAGCTAGGGAATACCAGGGAGTGTTGTAATGTTAGTTCTCTGGAGTGATTTTTGGCAAGAGATGTTGTAAGCCCGTACAGCTATTATGTTTTGTAAACTCATCCCTAATCCTGTTCTTCAGATTTTCTTCATTTTTGCAACTTTAGCTGGCAGAGAGCTATTAATTAAATTTGTGAGAAAACCAGGAAGCTTGCAGAATAAGCACATAGGAAAAACAGAAAGATGCATTGTACGTGCACATTCAGTAGTTCACTACCAAGTCCAACACCCTATTGTGATTCTGGTGTGAAAAGGTCAAGCACAGGTATAGAGATTAAGATTAAAGAAAAATGCTATGACGTTTCCAGCAATAGCTAATAGTTTTTTATTTTGTTCTACTCATGTCTCTTAATACGAATTTCCTTCTCTTGCCTTTTGATAAGAAAATATTCTGAAGGCCCAGGTCTGGGACATACAGCTTCTTTGGTTTTGGTGGGAGGGATTTTTTTTTGTTTGGTTTTGGTTTTTAGTTGTTGTTGGCTTGTTTGTTCGTTTCTGTTTTGTTTTTTAATTTTACTTTATTTCCATAGCACTGTAATTTAGGAATGACTATTAAAAAAAATCCTCAGGAAAAGCTAGCTAGCTCAATCAAATAACTTACTTTAGGGAAGAATGTTTCATACAGGCTTTAAAATACTGTTTTGTTCACAGATGGACAGTGGAGGTCAACAGTGAATTGTAGGTTTAATGGATATCTGAAAAATTACCCTTGCTTCTTTTCTTAGTGGTAATGATGTAGGCTATGCTTTTTCCCAGGGAAAATCTCTGTTTAGATTTGTCGTGCATTCAATACACATGTGAATGCAGATGCAGTTGAGCTGGAAAGGGACTTTGAGGGAATCTTCCATTTGTCTTTTTTTTCCCCTCACCAAAATGATAAAAAGTAGATTTAAGTATTTGTGGTGAAAAATAGAAATTTCACTGTGAAAGTTGTCCCTCCACCCTCTTGCCATAACGAAACCCAAACACACAGCTGCCATTTGAATGGGCTTGTTGAGATTCCCTGCAAGTGAATGCCAGAACACCTCCCTGATCATTATGAATCTTCTTCAAGTTATAAATGTGGGGGCCTTATCCCATTGCTTTTGGTCACCGGACTCTGGTCTGTGATGTTTCGGTTCCCAGAAACAACATGGAGTCATTGGGTGTATTTTGTACCTGAAGGTTTGGGTTTTCTTCCTCTTTTTTTAAGTAACTAGCATGTTATATTTATTTTGATGTATGCTAAATTACTTCTCTCAGGAGATATCAAAGCTTCTTCCAATTACTGATGCCAGTTCTCTTTAGCTGTAGCTCATAACATAGCAACATAAAAGTGTTATCTTATATTAATCTGCAGTACAGATGTTCAACTTCCAAGGGTCTAAAGAAAATGTGTTTCTTTGAGTTTGATCACTTCACTTCTGTGTGCAGAAAGACAAAGAGGATTAGGAAAATAGTTTCAAAATATGTTAAAATATTTCTTGCTATTAAGAGCAAGACTTAAGGTATATTGCAGACTTACCTTTGAACTACTGTATATTGTTTCCTTATTTAAAAGGGGAATATGAGATGACATTGTCTATCAGGAAATTTAAAAAAACAAAAAAAAACCAAACAACTCACCAAAACAAACAAACAAACAAAAAGAAGGATAGATTGACCAACCAACAGGATATTCAGTGCTTCTAAGTTATGGATCAGTGATTTAGGTCCATATTTTATAGCATTGTCAATTGCAAGGACAGTGCCATAAAATGTGGTTAATTCTGGATGTAAATGTTATTTGGTTACCTAATGTATCATGTTTGGCAACCAGAAGGCAGTATCTTGTTTCTTTGCCCCTGTCAGTAACTGTTTATTAGGAGGCTGTCCTGTAGAAACTTCTTGGGTTTCCCTTCTTGTTTGCATTGACAACTCAAAGGGAATGCTTAGGTACAGCATTTCTATGTTCTGAAAGATATCTTTACAGAATCATATTACAGATTATGCCAATTACATGCCAAGAGTTGAGTAGAACATGGTGATCACACACTCTAACATGGCAATGAAAGATTTGTGCAAATCCCTATCCGACTCCAGAGGCAAGGCTCTGTTGGGATGCTACTGTGAAGGGAGAGATGTTTCTGCTCATTCTTCTGTAGGCATCTGCTTCAGCTGTGCTTAGAGTTTGGGCAAAGGCCAGCAGGCCCTTTCTTCTGAGCCACTAAAGAGGCTCCTGTGGTGCTTGACCTCTGTCATCACCGCTTTCTCAGCTATACTGCAGGGTTTTCCAATGCGCATGTTGACCTGCATGGACTAAAGACTGGTAAGACTTTGGTAGAAGAATGAAACAGAGTATGAGAAACTCTGCTTATTTGCATTTTAAGGTTGTCCAGAGGATGAGTCCAACCAAGTTTGAGCTGAATGCAGTCCAAGCCTCTGATTGCAGGACTGGTGGCTGTTCCACCAAAACACCAGTTATGGGAAGATGGGATGGGTGTTTGCTTATGACTATAACTAGAAAGATGGAAAAATACTCAACCTAATCTCCTAGGAGTAAGGAAAATATAAGAATTAAATCCATAATAATTTGTTTTGCTGTGTATGCTTCCTTTCCGCCCCTCAACCCATCCCAAGCAGTTAAACCTGTTACTAAATGTTGAATGTTCTCCTGTATGGCAGTAAAGTATGGACCTGTCACTTGGGTAGTTGTTCAGTCTGCTCTGGTGCTTTAACTTTGTAGCTAATGACCTCCATAGTGGTCATGCCACTAAATGTCACACTCAAAAGGCTGGAAGTCAATGAAGCATCCGGGCCACTCAATATATCAGCGCTTAATTGACAGCGTGCAAGACCTGCTTTGTGATTTATAGCCTGATAAAGGGATGCACTTTTTATGTTCTGCCAAAACAATTGGCAGAATATTTTAGGCACAGATGGTACATTAGCCTTGGACAGCTGGTTCCCTCTCTGCTGTCACATCCTAGGACCATCTAACTAATACTGTCACACACGACCCAGTTCACTGGGTAACTGAGAGGGGTTCTCACGCGTGGCTTTGTGTCAGCCTGAAGGCACAGGAAAATCAATCTGCTAAAAGACTGCCTCTAAGAGGTTTCCAAGACTTAGCACCCTACTATGCCCTTCTGGCTGTTCACTTGCTGGCCTCTCTCTTTTAGCTGTGTGAGTGTAACCAAGGAGTTTCTTCCTAGTTGTGTCATGTGCACATGTGCAGCCTGCAGAGTGTAGTTCTCTCCTTGTAGTGTCCTCTGCTTTGCATCTGTACAAATGTGGATTATTTAAAAAAAAAAAAAAAAAAAAAAAAAACAAATAGGAGAGGCAAAACACACCTACGTAGCATTTATTTCTTTAAAGCTAGAGAATGAGTAGGGATCATTGTAAGGTGTCTATTTTGAAGGTTTAATCGGTATCTTTAATACTTAGCAGAAAAAACCTGAAGAATATGTGGTAGACTATATAGTGAGAGTGTGAATTATATGTAGACAATAGCAAGGATAAAAGAAGAGAGTATGAAGTAAAACTTCAAATGCTTTTGGAAAGGGAAAAAAAAAAACCTAAATGTTTTCTGGAATGCAGTCAGGCAGGAAAGGTCTGAGCTGGAAAGCTAAAAGCTATGTTTGTTGGTAGATGAAACACATTTTTCAAATCAGAAACTTAATATTTCAAAGTATGAGCCTAATAAAAATACAACAGTTTTATTTTTTCAAGCATAGGAATTATGAGGTCCATAATTTCTTACTGTTCTATCAGAGCTTCACTGACTTTGCTGCAAACAAAATGCTGTGGAGAAGCCTTTAAAATGTATTTCAATTTATGACATCAGATACAGAACCTAAGGAGTAGTGATGGGATTAGGATGAGCTTTTATTGATGCCAAGCAACTACACCAGAAAAACTGGAATTTTGTGTTTGTGTTTAAAGACATAATTTAAATAAGGTAGGATGCAATTTGTCATATAATAGTGCTCTTGGATTGTGGAGAGGTAACCAACTGGGAGGTGTGCTTGCACTAGGAGGGAGAAAACATCACCCTACCAGGGGAGTGCTGGGAAAACACCCACTTGATTTACCCCGATCTCTTCTGTGAGCAAAGCTTGACTGTCTACATCTGGAGAACATCTTGCTTTGTCTTGGAGCAGAGAACACATGGATGTCTGTATGCAACACGTTACTCACAGTATTCAAGGGGTGATAGAGAAGGGTGTCTTAATCCCTGTCCTTTGTAGCAGGACTTGAGTTAACTAGAGCTCCAAACTGTTTAGGTTTGACTTTTTTAAATGTTGTGCTACTTTTAAGGTTAATGATAACAAAAGGTAGACTGAAGAGCCATTCAAGTTCAGTTATATCTAAATTTCAAATTAGGTCTATACATAAAGGGTTTGATTTGTATGTTTCCTCAATATTATCTGCTGTTTTAATTAGAGTTTACTTCCAAAGGCGACAATCTCACTGGGCTGGATAACTGTTCAGTGGAGAAAACTCCTGCCTAAATATACTATGAAGCTCTTAATTTATCGTGACCTGGAAGCAGATAGCAGTCATTCAACTCTGTTTTAAGGGAAAGCAGTAAAGTTTCTATCTACAGCAGCAGGGAGCAGATTTTAGGACATCTCTCTGAGCTATATTTTATGTTATGTGCCTCTATGGAGCTGCTATAGAAGTTACAGGCTTTAATTTTTATGGATTCTTAAATATACCAGTGTGGGATGTGTAGAGATGGGTTTGGCCATGGTACTAAATTTCATTTGCATTTGAGTCACTTGCAGGGAGCTGCATATAGTATGTAAAAACAGGTTTTATATGTGCTTTTAGAGGCATTGAAATACATTTCTCTGTAAGTTTCCTTGTATTCGTCTTGTGTATATTAGTTGGCTGACCAACTGTCCCTTAAGAATAACATTTTTGAAGGCTGTGTCTAAAGACTTTGTGCTGTTATAGCACAGTAAAGTACATCACACTGATTTAGTATCCCAAAGGATTTGGTAATCTATAGCTAACAAATTAATACCAATCAAGAACTTGTTTGGACATTAATGATCAATTAGTGTCGGGATTGACATTGATGTGCTTCTGAGTCCTGGAATTTTATTTACCAGCTGGGGACCTTTGTGCAGCAGAGCATGAGAATCTGTTGTAGTCTTGGTAAAGTGAGAGTCGATAGCCACAGGTATGAGTCAATAAATACTGGGTTGTTCTCCAGGTGGGCATGGGGGCTGGGAAAGCCAGTGCAGGGGAAGTGTGTAAGTCACCTGTGAATCCTGCAAGTGAAATGACCTTCCCTCCTATCCCTTTTCTTCTGTTTCACTCCTGCCTGCTTCCCACAGTATAAACAGTGGGGAAATGCTGATCAGCTAGATCCATCAAATGTGAGCTGTAATTTCAAGTCAGGCCATTATCCGAAATTAAAGCATATGTGGCAATGAAATTAGCAGTCTGCCATGGAAATGCAGGTTTGTACTGTACACCTGGAGATGTTATCTGCCTTTTATGTTCTCTGCTTCAAAATCATGCAATGGGTAGTCTGAAATACATGTGGACATAGGCATAAAACATCTTTCTGAGTGTATTTGTGTATTTCTCATGCTGAAATTAAATATTTTATCTACATTGGAAACTACACATTCCATTTGGTTTAATTACATAATGGTACTTCAAATTGCACGTGATCCATAGACAAAATCATTAGCAAATGGGTACACTTCTCCTGTATACGTACTGGCATGGTAGTTATTGTTTCAACTCATACCGTCATCCTTTCAGATCACTGAAATGATGACAAAGATCATGAAGGCACTTGTCTTAAGCTTTTATTCAGGAAAGAAGTTGTGGTTCTTACTCTTATGAAGATTGATAAGAACGATGCATCTAAGCGATGCACTTGAAAACACCAATGTCTTAAACGTTTGCTGTTCTGCCTTTTTGAGCAGAAGTGAATAAGTAATGGAATTTCCATTCAGTGTCCAAGGAAAAGTTTACTTAATTTTAAGAGTGGGTAGTTTTCTGATGCCATTTCATTCTGATACTATTTAATCCTTTAATCTTGCCCTTTCCTTAAATACAGTAACTTGTAAATGAAAAACAAATAAGAACACCAAAAAACAAACCAACAATTAGTTTAAAAGTCCTAAAGCTTCAGTGAAACATATTTTAAAATTCCTTTATTTTTTTTTTCCCCAGAAAAGATGTTCAATTCATTCAACCTGAAGTTGTGCTTTTCAGCTAATTTTTGATGCAGCTAATGGGAACTTATTTTGTCTGTTTCATTGGCCACAGTAAATTTTTTTTCTTTCTAGTAAACCTTGCAATTGTAACTGCTAGCATTGGACAGCTTTTGTTGGTGATTTTGTTTTGGGTTAAATAGGACAAAATTGCAAAAGAAAAACTCCTTTGCTGTCTTTGGGACTAAACTGAATTTCTTGTTATCTGGAACTTATTAGTTATCAATGCAAATATTTTTATCGCTAGCTACTTCTGAGTTTTGATTTGGAGGTTTTTCTACAGTGCAAGAAGGATTTTGATTGATGAAACCAGATCTTTGGTTAGTCTGGAAGGAATATTGCTGTTTGCGATTTGCACTTGCTGAACACGAGTTTTGTACGAAATGGTGTAGTTCCATTAAATTACACTGACCTGTCCCTGCAGATGACTTTACAACTGGACGTTTTTCAGTGAGTGGACTTGCAAAATATTGCTGCTGCTTTGGCCTCTAAGGAAATGTTGGGTTGGCTTGGCGCTTTGGGAATATATCCTGTGTTGTCCTGTGTTAATAGAGCAGGGAACATTTCCCTTCCTGAAGAAAAACTCAAACAAGAGTTGACTCCAGCTGAGTTGTTAAGATTTTTTGGCAAAAGGGAGATTGTATTTTGAATGAAAGTTCACTCCAGGTGAAACTTCAAAACCATATTGACCACCTCCACGAGTTTCATACAGACTTTTCTTGCCTCATGCTACGGTAGTTAGCTTAGGAAAAAGAGCGATGTGTCAGGGTTCGTTCCGTTACAGTTGGACAGCTTACCCAAGTATTCTTCTCAAACAAAAAAATGAAGTAAAATCCAGAGTAGACATAGAGCAACTCGTAATGACAACTTTAAATCACTGCTCTAATTAGTGAGCACTCCCTGGGGACTCATTAGAATTATAAAAGCATTATTGTTGGTTATGCAGTGGTTGGACCATGTCAAGTTTTGGGCAGTTCAACAATACTACCTTGAAGAAAAGAGTTTTGCAGCCTTTAAGAATTTTCTGTAGTTTGGGAGAAAGCACAAATTGCAATGTCCTAGAAATCCTTTATGAATTGGGCCTTATGTTTGCTCTTGTAAATAAGGAGGGTTTTTGAGTTTATATGCCACAGTCTAATAGGTACATAGTGACTGCTTAATGGGATTTACATTCACTCAAACAAAATTAGGTTGGTAAAAGACAATACAACATGCTGTAATGTAAATGGGACTGACGGCAGAATTAAATGTTTGTGGAAACAGGGCAGCAGATCTATCAAGAGCTAATTAGACAGAGAGTTCAGAGACAGACTTGGGAGTAAACAGCACCAACAAAGACAGAAGGAGAGCGAGAAAGAGAGAAAATGGAGTCTTTGTGTGGCGATGAAAAGGAGTTATAAACAAAGTTATTTAAATTGGAAGGTCCGATGGAGCCTGTCCCGTGAGAAGGACCTAGTCTTATCCAAACCTGTTGATTAACATGAGTTGAATGGCAACTTTGATAAGCCCTTTTATGTGTAAATAGTTCCTCTTTGTTGCAGTTTGCTATTCATGGTATCTTCCTCTGATACACTTTTTCATCACAGCATAAGGTTTCCATTTACCAAATGTTTCCAGACTTTCTCTCGGACACCAGTTTGAAAACAGACTGGCCAAGATACTTCCAGCAGCGGGAGGAAGGCTAGAGAGCAGCATCAGGGAAGACAAGAAGGTTTGAGTCTTTTCTGTTCCTTGCATGGGTGTGTGCATGGGAGGACGGCACCCCTGCAGAGAGCGATCAGGTGAACATGATGCCATCGGCATGAGAGCAGACTGTGCAAACTTGGCATGTAAAGGATCCTGTTTGCCTGTCGTGCAATCAGCTATGGCATCTTTGCCATTATTGGTGCATTTGGCACAGTTACTGCATTTGGTAAGCTCCTATTGTCAGATGAAGGAAGCAATATCTGTTTAAATGACCCCACCATATATTTAGTTCACGCAGACTGGTTCCTAAATTCAGTGGGACCGAGGTTGGATTAAAATTAATTTATTACAAGGAACACGCAAAATACTTAACAAATCATTTGCTGAGGTATTTCAATAATTTCTGTTTAGTCTTCTTAACTTCTTCCTTCAAACCTAGCTTACGAAATTCTCCCTCTGGATAAGAAACAACACAGTAACTTTGTTGTAATTTTATATTTATAGAAGGATAGTTCAGAGCAGGCCGCTGCATTTCAGCTACCATCTTTGGCAAATCCCAAGTTGGGTTTATTTTTGTTGGTTTTTATTTCTTTGTGCTGGAAATAGATGGGCATTGCTGAATTTTTGCTGGTGGGTGGTTCACAATGATGTTTATTCTTGGAGGGGATCAGAAAATCCCTTGTGCTTTTCAGGTTTTGTTTAAAATGGGAGAATTGTCTTGTTTTGATGGCAGAGCTGCGATTATAAGCATATAAGAGTTGGGACCGGAAGCCAGGGCTGTTTATCTGACAGAAAATGTCATTTTTCAGAGGGAGCCATAAAGCCTTGTTATGAGGGGTTGGTGAAGCAGGAAGGAGGAGGTAGCACTGTGTCTCAGGGCTTTTCCCTGAAATTTGAATACAAATTTCTGTCTGAGACAAATACAACAATGCATAGGTTGTGTTATTCTATCCTCCAGGGAGTGTTGATGAAAGATGACTGGTTTTGTGTCAGGAGGATGGGAGGCCATGTCAGGTCCTGAAGCTGTCGGATAGGGAAGATGGCTCTCTGGCTGCACACTTCGCTTCAGGTTTGGGCTCCCTGCTGCTGCCCAGGGTAAGCTCAGTGCAGGTCATCCCAACAGGGTTACTCCAGCAAATCCTCTAGCATTTCCTCCCATTATCCTTAGAACAGGTGGGAAGAAAGCAGAGGGTCACACCTCTAAACCCCAGAAGAGCCAGACTCTTCCCTAGCTACCAAATCTTACTGATTTGACTCGACGACCTCAAGGTAGATGCTTCAATGTCCTCTAGCTAGCTGTCAGATGCCAGCTAGACCCTCAACTGTCAGAGGTATGGTTTCCTGGCAAGGCTAATTATATGTTCTGCTCTCTTCCTCTCTCAATAATTCTGAAGATTTTTGTTTTGATTCAGAAAGAAACTGAAGGGTAGAGAACAGTGGGAAGAAGATAATTACTGGGGTCAGTCTCAACTATAATGAGCTGATGTGCCTCAGCTCCCTCTCCAGTCACTGGGAACAACAGGTTCCCCCAGATAATAATCTGGAGCAGAGCCCTAGCTTTGTAGGGTCTACGTAGTTGATTTTTCTTCTTCCTGCCCCCCACAACTCAATACCACTTTTGCATTGGTAAGAATACAAGCTGGGGTGTTACATGTGCCCCATAACAGACTGGTCTACAGCAGGTGATTTTGTTGTTTGGTTGGGTTTTTTGAGTAACTTGGTTTTGTTGTGATGCTGAAAACTCTATGCTGCTTAGAGGTTCAAGTACATGTTGCAGATCTCATGAATTCTTCAAATCAGATGGAATCAGGGAATTGTCAGAGTTGGAAGGGACTTCTAGAGATCATCTAGTCCAACTCTCCTGCTAAAGCAGGATTGCCTACAGCACATTACTCAGGACTGCATCCAGACATGAAAAGCAACTCCTGCTCTTCACACTTAAGCTTCTTAACATATGTTGTTAGTTATGAATGCCTTGTCAGAAAGGCTTTACTGAAAACAGCCCTCTCTGAAATATGAAAATGCACTATAGCCAAAATAAAGAATGGTATTTTGTAGACTTTTGGCTTTCAGAACCCAACTTTAAAGCTCTATTTTACTGGGTAAGAAAATGTTTGGCCTAGATCCCTTCAGTTGTTTTAGAGACTGTTTTCTCTAAAAACTTAGTGTCTAATCTTTGTCCTGCTCTGGATGGACACACTTTAAGGCTGAAGTAACTTCTGGTTCGGTTCATACTGTGAAATAGAAAGATAGGTGTTGTTTTTGCAGGGATCCTGGGCCCAGCTTTGCATCCAGTGCGTATCTGCAGTCACTGGCTCTTGCAGGCTCCTGGGGGATTTTCAAGTTGTTTTATTACAATGCTTTGAGGTCTTACATGTTTGGGGTTTTTTTCTGTGGGAAGTAAATATTTGTCCTAAAATTTCATCTTCCTCAGGGTTGGGGTTTTTTTTTTTTGTATGCTTAGAACATCTTGAAAAGAAAGATACTTTTATAATTTTGCGCTGTTACACATGCTATATAATTTTAGTGCAGTCATACTTTTCCAAGGTGAGGTCACTATTTTATGTATAAGTTTCATTTTATTTCATAGAAGGAGATTTTCAAAAAGTAAGTGCAAATTCTTGGATGTAAAAATCTGCCAGTTTGAAAAATCTGCCCGTGTTGAGTTTTGACTTCACAAGGCTACATTGTGCCGAATGCCTGGGTTGCTCCACAGTTATCTTGTGTGGTGGTCTAATAATACAAAATTGTATTGATTGATTATAGTTGCCAGATGTGACTACTGTACAGGCATACTCTTGTTTAAAATTTCAGGTGTAAGCAGATTTTAGTCTACGGCTTCTCATTTCTCTCCTAGCTCATTTCTTGTCCGCTCCCTCCCCCCTAGCATCCTTGCCTGCTCCCTCACGTGATAAATAACACTGTCTTATCAAGGTCAGTCAGGAAGGCCCTTTTTACATATCTCATAAATTTTAGCCAGGTGCCACCGATGTGAGATTAATGTAATGGCACTACAGCAAGCACTCAGGCTTGTCTTAATTATGCTAAGGTTGCCGGTTCACCGTTTCTCTTCATCTGTCTCCCGCTTTAGGGAACACTAAACACTATGTCATTAGATTGTCTGTTCCACAACATTGGCCCTTTGCATTTACAAAGTCATCAGATGGCTTATGACCTAGCTTTTCTAAGAAATTAAATTAAATAAATAGTGAAAACAAAAAATTAAGCAGAAAAGAAGCCTGCCTGGAGGTGAAGGTGGAAGGGGAGAGCTGAGAGGTCTGGCAAAAAGTTTGGGGCAGCTTTTCAGTGCTGTGGGTCTTGAGGGATCAGGACTTGCTGGCAGGACTGTCATTTTTTTGGATGCAGTGCAAGGCACGGCTGACAGGTTCTTCCTTTTAATGGTATATATAAACGCACATACCTTTACATGTGTCACAGGGTTTGCAAGGAAAAGAGCTGCAAGCTTGGGGTTTTTTTTTTCTATTTTATTTAGGTTTTGGTGTTTGTTTCTTTGGGGTCTCTGTAGGGTATTTTTGGGGGTGTTGTGAGGTGGGTTTTTTTTGTTTTGTTTTTCTTTTTTTTTTAATTTTGTCCCTGAAAGTTAAAAATTGTCTACTGCAGAGTCAGTGTTTAGGAAGTCTGTTGATGTGGGGCTCCTGTGAGTTCCCTGAGGCTCAAACCAACCTTGGATGTGTCTTCCCTCGGTTCTGAGAAGGGAAGAGAGAATAGCAGAGGCCCAGAACATTGTGTCATTAAAGCTCCCATTGGGGTAGGGAAGTGTTGCCTCCTACATCTAGGAGATTATGAGGAATGCTTCTTGGACATCAATTTCCTCCCATCTGCAGGCTCGGTTTATCAGTCTGGAAAAGGCTGACCTTGATTTTTATTTTATTTATTTTGTGCTTTACAGTCACACTGAAAGAGACTTTTGTTTCTTGTCTGAGCATCCTTTGCTGCCTTTCCAGGGAGGATAATTTCAAGGTAATCGGATAGAACTAACCAGTGCCAATTTTAATTTCTATCTACTGATAAAAATAAATGCCTCCAAAAGGACTGAACAAGGCTTCTGTTGGAACAGTTGGGCTTATTGGCTGTACCAGCAGTGAGGGAGTCTCAAAGAGAGACCATGAATTTGGTATAGATTGATAGCAGCTACCTGAAATCTGTTAAGATGGCTCACTCTTCCTTCCTCCAGCACTATATAAAAAATAACGTGGGTATTTGTCATGGTTTCAGCTGGGATGGGGTTGACTTTCTTGCTAGCAGCTGATGTAATTCTGTGGTTTTGATTGGGATGAGAATAGTGTTGATAGCACACTGATGTCTCTGTTGCTAAGCAGCTAAGGCCCTTTCCGCTACTCACACCACCCTGCCAGCGAGTAGGCTTGGGAGTGCACAAGAAATTGAGAGAAGACACAGACAGGAAAGCTGACTCCAACTGACTAAAGGGATAATCCATACCATATGGCATCATGCTCAGTATACAAAGCTGGGGGAAGGAGTAAGAAGGGGGGACATCCAGAGTTATGGCCTTCGTTCTGTGTGATGGAGCCCTGCTTTCCCAAAGATGGCTGAACGTCTGCCTGTCAGTAGGAAACAGTGAATTAATTCCTTGTTCTACTTGGTGTGCATGTGCAGCTTTTGCTTTACTTATTAAACTGCCTTCATCTCAACCCCTGAGTTTTTTCTCACTTTTAGTCATGCGATTCTCTCCCTGATCCCATCTGGGAGGAGTGAGCAAGCAGCAAAATGGCTAAACTGTGACAGTGTTGCAGATGAGTTTATCTGTTGGTTGGATGCTTTGAGTACCAGTCAGGTCTAACAGTTTCTGCAGCCTGGGCTAACTTAGAGAAATTGTGCTCCCTCTACTTCTTACTACTTACAAGAAAGTTTTGAAAAGTATTCTTCACAAAGAAGAGCATTATGTGAGGCACAGAAAGCCAGCCAGAGCAAAGCAGTCATGCTCTGAATAACACACAGAGCCTACTCTCTTCCAAGCCCACCAAGTGAAGACAAAAGACCCGATGAAGAGGTAACGAGACTAATTGATTTTTTTGCCAGCATTGGACACAGAGTTGCTGACTTACGGTAACCTTGTACTTGTGGTGCTGGCCAAAACCCTCCATGAAGAAGAGAGAGCCTGTTTGTGGATGAGGTTCAAATGGGAAAGAGCGCTTGCTGTGCCTAATGGAAGTTTCTCCCATCAGTGCTACTGCTGTGAGAAGGTAGTCCTGTACAAATATGGTCTCCTCTAGCCAGGTTTCCTGAGCTACCCCTGCTAGACTTGTGTCTTCAGGCATTACAGATCTTGCCAGGGTTTGGGGATCCTAGGGATCCCTGCCTTGATTTCCCTGCTACTGGTAGTTAATGCAACTGCTACATGTCAGACACAGTGTTCCCCTACTACGAGGGAAAGCACAGGTGATACACTTCTGACTTTTTAAAAATCAAGTGCAAAACTTGACTTTTTAAAAATATACCAAAGCTATTCTATTCAGTCTGAAACTAAAATTGTGAAAAACTTTCCCACATAGACTGTGCATCACTCACCAGTTACTCCATTGACTGTCGGTGGCTCCATGACATAGATCAGGTATCTGACGCTTTGGTGTCTAAGCATCAGATCAATGAGTTAGATGTGGGATGTTAGCAATTACAGTGTTATTGCTGTCACTTCATTAACATAAAATAAAGATGATATTTTAAAATTTTGTTTAGCCACTAGACTTCCTATAGTTGACTGTCCAAGGAATACTTACTTATTAAGCCTTAAATATTTTTTCAAGTTCAATTGTAATTTGTGTGTAGGCAGCTTAACTGAAAGTATTTTGAAGACAGTATTATCACTTCTGTTCAGGTTCAAGCTCCTGGCAGCATAATTCCAGTGAAAGCTCCTGTCTGCAGTAGAGCTGACTAGTTGCTCTTAGACACGATAACTGGAAATGTGGTATCTTGTAATGATCTATGCCGTTACATGATTGTGAAAATAGCTCCTGTCACCACAGTAGGAAGCACATCTATGACTTCCTCTAAAATGTCTATGAGATAAACATGGCTATGACAAATCTAGCCCTAATGGCACATTTTGGAGGTCTTGTGATACCAGCTTGTCTTAGCAGAAAAGATTTATTTTAGAAACTGATTTATTAAGGTGGAATTAATGTGCTGTTTTGTTTGCCTGCTAGATGCGGAGAAATGCCACTTTCTTATCTCTGTGAATAACGTTATTGCAAAAACATTTAGAGAACAGGCTTAGATGTCCATATTCTGGCAACGCATTCTCACAGACACCAGACCACTGTGCCAAACTACCAAAAATTTGGCGTGGATATATTGTTCTCCTCATAACCCCTGACTTTATTGCAAGGGCTATTGATAAGCATGTGAGTGTCCATCCTGGTAGCCCTCAGAAGAAGACTGAAGCAAAACATTGACTTTGTTGCCCGATCTGCTTACATTTCTCAGAGGAGAAGGGATAGGGTGAGGCAAAAAGCTATGAAAAGTAGTTGTAAAATGAAAGGGAAATAGTGCAGTGCCTTGTTTTGGTAGAAGTAAAATTGTTTAAAAATCAATTGCAAATGCAGTGTGGATGGATGTGCTTGAAAACACCATTATTTTTCAGTGAAAATTTTCAGTCGTGTGGGATTTCTGTGTTTACCCAACTAATTTACTGCTTTGAGTGACTATTGCACTTTAAAAAAAAATAAAATGACTTAATTTAAACTAAAATTTTATCTCTATGTCCAAAAGCCTTTACATGAATTGGGTGTATCTGGCTCCTTTTTTTGCCCACCACTGTGTTCCCATGTTGAATGAATGTTTCAGAGCTCCTTGCCCTTACAAATGGGAACTTTTCTCCCTGCTACCCCCAAAATCCCTGTTGATAAAGTCAAACTCTTTTCTGTTGCTGTGTTTTTATTTCAAAAGGGAGACTGGGAGAAATTATCAGTGGAGAAGCTGCCAAAATGCTCACTGAGGTTCATGGTGCCTTTTTTGGCTCTTGGAGTGAAAGTCATGCCAAGCTTAAGCTTTTTGAGGGAAAATCTTGCAGGGGGGGGTGTGATGTGTGTGTGTAGACAGGAAGTGGAAAGACTACCTGTTCTAAATCTTTTGAGTCACAAGATAATTTTGAAAATGCTGTTTTCACTCAAAGGGTGTTGGAGTTAAAAAATGAAAATTGCTTTTGCAGCAAAGTGCACCATAAGGTCTGCAGGGACTGATTAGCACAATGACTCTGTGTGTCCTATATAGTAAATGCTGCTTCAGTGGTTACTGTAAGATAGGATATGAAGGTGACAGAAGTTCAGAGTTGCTCAAGCTCCTGTGGTTCACAGTTATCATTATATTAAAAGATAGAGGAGCTCTGGTTTTACTTAATTGGCAAAGGCAGCAATCGATCAATTGGACAGTTTAATGGAGAGGTTTTTTGTTGAATGGCTGGAAACTTCACAAGACATTTTTGTGCAGCTGTAACATAGGAAGCTTTATTTTCCCTTCAGAAGGTGTATTTAGTCAAAACTGCCTGGGTGATAGCCTGGTTTGATCCTTGCCATTCATGGGTGAGAGAGAGGGAAAGAGGTTAATTTTTAACAGGCTGGAGAGGAGCAGAGGCTTATAGGTTTGGACACAAGATGCTGCATTTGTGATGGGTAGGGATGGCACTGGTCTTCAGAGGAGACTGGTTTAATTTACCATGGTACTGAAAGCAAGCCTTCAGCCCATGAACAATTTGATGACCCCAAATTAGATCCCTATTAATGCTGTCAACTTCTTTGAGGTTGGAATTGTTCTTTGCGTATCTGGTGGTTTGGGGTTTTTTGTTTGTGTGGGATTTTTTGGTGGGTTTTTTGTTTGTGGTTGTATTTTTTTTTCTTTTTTAGTTGAATGATGGGTTTTTTTAGAGCTGCCTCAAGTATACCTTTGACTTAAATGTGAGTTTTGCACTCAAATAGAAGCCTCGTTCATTTCTTTTCTGTGAACAGTTTATCATCTTCTTCGGTAACAAAAGTCTGATTTCACTTGTGATTGTAAAGAGCTTTATGAGAAATAAGTATGAGAAGAAAAGTCTGCTGTAAAGTACCAGTGATTCATTTTATATTGGGAAATAGAGGAGGGCTTTTAACTGCTAAAGTGTGAAGCTCTAGAATGGCTTCCCATTAGGAGCGCTGAAGTCCTAGCAGGTTCCCATGTGAGCTAGAAAAACGAGGCAGACTGTGTAGCCTGATGATCTGTCCTACCAGGGACTTGCTCAGAGCACTTGAGGGCCTTCAGTCCTATTTGAGTGAACTATTCAGAGCTGGGAAGGTCACTTCTGATTTTGTGCGAGTTATTAATGCAAATGCTCGTTATTTTTTATGCAAATTAACTTTTGGAACAAGTTAGCCAAGCTCCAGATGTTTCAGGTGGCCTAGTATGCTGATTTGGGGTGAAACTGAGCTAACTCCCTGCTCAGTGAGAGAGGCTCCTGCTCTCACTTGATGCTGGCAACCAGGATCAGCTGACTTGGTTGTTTACCTTGTGGAGGAGGTGTGGACAGGTCAGGTGACCCAAACTGACCAATAGGGTGTTCCTTGCCATCTGCCATGCTTGAAGAGTCTGGTTGGCTCTTCAAGTGTTCTTTTATGAGGGAGGTTGTGTCAGTTTTTCTACTTTTGATCACTGTATTCTGGAATCCAGTTCCCATTTGTCAGAGATCAGTCTGGGACTTTCCCATTGTTTGTTAGTGACATCACCCCAGAAGCTTGATATGTTTTCTATATATATATTAATATATATTGTGTCTACTTCATTACTTTTTTTTTGTTATTAATAGTGAATTAAATTAGTTTTTTCCTAGGCACGTAACTTTCTCTCTCTTCTTCCTCTCTTTGGAGCAAGAGGTGGGGGAGAGCATCTGTTGTCTTGTCATTAGCCAAGATGCAACACCTAACAAGCCTTTTCTCCTCCATTGTCTTCTCACATAGAAGCACAGCAGGTATGAACTGGCACGGCAAGGAACAGGAGCCAAATCTCAGCCTCAACATGCAATTGATGGCCTTTAGAGTCTCTAGGAGATGTCACTTCGGGAGAAGTGCTTGGTTAGGCACTCTATGCCAAAGAGATTCATGTCCATCCACTTTTGTCTATAGGCTGGCAGATGAAAAGGAGATTTCTGTGCGTGCAGTGAGGTCATGTACATCTGAGAAAACAGAGCAGCTGTGGATCGTTCCACTGAGCACCCCTGGGTTACGGCAAAGTCTGCTTGCAGAATAAGAAAACGAGTCCCATAAATGGGTTTGATATTATTAGCAAAGAGGGCAACAGAACATACATGCAGAAGAGAAATAGATCTTGGCTGGATACGCTGTCTTAATTGCAGTGCTTCCTGGCTTGATTTTAGCCAAATGTTGTTTTCAGTGGGGAACATCTACTAACACATGCATAAATGCAGAGATAGAAATGATACAAATAAAAATACAAAGCAAATAGATGCATTTATGTGTTGGAAAAAGTGCTGCTACTGCTTATTTACAATCTGTGTATGTGTAGTGAGCTATGTTTACAGGCTGCCTCTTGCAGATTCTACTGAAGTAGAGGCAAGCAGTCTCTGCTCAGGAATAGATTCACTCATATTTTCCAGGTCACAAAGATAGTGACCCAACGTATGTTAAAAATAACAAAAACCTGTACGTGGTAAAATGATGATATAGGTAAAATGTCTGGAGCATGCTGAAATTGGTAAATTGCCAGAGGGAAAAAAAAAAAAAAAAAGAAAGACTTATCCCTTTTTAATTTCTTTCCTCTTGTGTTTTAGTGGGCTACATGGTGGGTGCTTATTTCACCAAGCTAATGAATCCAGTGCTGCATTTTTTGGCAAAATCCCTGGCTTACGTTTGGCTGGACATTTGTGGATCAAAAGTAAAGCTCAGCATTAAATGCTTAAGGTTTTGCTATGGTGCATTTGGGATGTGAAAGATGTATAAGGTGAATACTTACTTGGGAAAATTGATGTCTGTTTCCTGTTGATTTTAGTAAGACTGAATGAAGCACCACAGCAAAGTACTTGTGCGGGACTGGAAGTGCTAAAAGCAGTTGATCTTGGTACTGAGTTCTTGATGATTTATCCAGGCTAAATAATTGCCTCTTGGTTTCAAGAGTTTGCTTTTGTCTGCCGATGCGGAAAAGGGGAGGGAGTTACTTCATTTAAACGGACCTTTTGTTTTAAACTATATGTAGAGAGGCTTCCTTGTTGTTCACTCCTTTAATCAGGCAACTTTTTTTTCTAATCTTACTTTGACATTTGTGTTGGAATTAACATGATTGGCAGAAGAAGCCAATAAATGAGAATTTCAAAGGTGTTTCTGTGCTGCTAAATGAATCTTTGCCTGCAGTTTGACTTGGCAGCACTTGTAGAGTTCTGCATCAGCTGGATTTTATTGTGTGGGGAGATGGATAATCAAAAAGGGAATCACACGTGCCTGCAAATTAAACATTTTGTTCCGAGTGCTCACTTGCCATTGAACAGCAATTTAATGTCAGGGAGAGAAGGCGGGTGTACACGAGCCCAGTGCGCCAAGTGCTAAATGCCTCATCGTACAAAAGCATAACGGCAAATGTTCAACAATGCAGTTGTGTCAAAACAAATCAGATCATGAGCAGCACTGGCTTGCTTTGCTTTGCTTTGCTTTGCTTTACTTGCAGGGAAGTTTGTGTCTTCCCTGCCTTGTGATTAATGCTGCTGATAAGCGTAGGGGGAGTGCCTGTAGACAGTTACTGTGTGCTTTAATACCTGTTTTAATATTAATTTCCTAGCAGAGATGTTTTTTGACATTTAGCCCTTTGCAAGTGTTCTGGAATAAGTCACGATAACTGCTGCATAAATGCTTGTATTTGATTTAATTATGCTGGTATATACTTTTTTCTGCCTGTTGCGTTCGGAAGGCATTGCACTGTGTAAGGAAGATGCATCTAGAAGTAGACATGACCTCTCCTCTGTCGGGCCAGGAGCTTCAAAATCAATGGGTCATGCTCTGTTTCTTGTATATAGAGCCAGTCATACTGAAGCATGCAATGCTAATTTGTCTGAATATTGCTAATATGTTGGGAGAAGACCTCCTCCTCCCACTCCCCTACTTTGATGGACCTATTGATCTTTTTGTTGTGATTCTGTAATTTATAGACCTTGGTCTGCTTGTTAAAGAAAATTACCTATTGAGCAAGTGGGTTTTCAGTGTATGTTTTTAATACTATGAGGGAGTGGAAGCAACATAAAGCTGAAGTGTTTTTCAATTGTGTGTGATGGGACATGGCATTAGTCCCATAGCTACCAAGTTTTGCTGTGTGGAAAATGTTGGACTCTTTGTGGGGATGAGGGTAATCAGCCTGTGCATGTGTATGGGAGTCAGCACTTGATTTGTTTTTGATGCAAAGCAATATTAACTCAGTTTTGCTGTTCCTGACTGGTGTGTGGACAAGCTTCACCTGGTGTTTACTGCTTTTGTGTTCCTTAGATGTGTATTTGCCTGAGGATACTGGGCTGGGCTTCTCCCGAAGCCAAAAGCAGGGTTCAGCAGCAGCTCCCCACCACAGGGTGAATGGCACCTCCCCTGCTGCAACTCTGCACACATACTGCCTGTTTGCTGGGTGCTCTCTTACCCATAGAAAAGCCAGTGCTATTAAAACATGAGATCTCTCAGGTGGCTGACATTAGCAAATACTGCAGGAGCTTGTTGGAAGTGCCGATGTCTTGAGGGATTTCTGGGGGAAGCTTTGTGGCAATTTCTGAAGGGCACACCGGAGAACAGAACAATTCTCCTGTAATCCAGGAGGAAGTAGTTAATGATTTGCTTAGGCAACTGGACATGCATAAGTCTATGGGGCCGGATGGGATTCACCCAAAAGTTCTCGGGGAGCTGGCAGGAGAGCTCACCAAGCCTCTCTCCATTATCTATCAACAATCCTGGTCAACAGGAGAGGTGCCGGATGACTGGAGGGTGGCCAATGTGACGCCCATCTATAAGAAGGGCCAGAAGGAGGATCCCGGAAACTATAGGCCTGTCAGCTTGACCTCGGTACCGGGAAAGATCATGGAGAAGATCATCCTGAGTGAGCTCTCAAGGCAAGTGCAGGGCAGCCGAGGGATCAGGGCCAGCCAGCATGGGTTTATGAAAGGGAGGTCCTGCCTGACCAACTTGATCTCTTTCTATGACCATGTGACCCGCTTTCTCGATGAGGGGAAGGCTGTGGATGTTGTCTACCTGGACTTTGGTAAGGCCTTCGACACCGTCCCCCACAGCATTCTCCTGGAGAAACTGGAAAATCACGGTGTAGACAAGTGTACCCTCCGCTGGATTAAAAACTGGCTGGATGGCCGTGCCCAGCGAGTTGTGATTAATGGAGCAAAATCCGGTTGGCGGCCAGTCACCAGTGGTGTCCCTCAGGGCTCAGTTCTGGGGCCGGTCTTGTTCAATATCTTTATCGATGATCTGGACAGGGGGATTGAATGCACCCTCAGTAAGTTTGCAGATGACACCAAACTAGGTGGGAGCGTTGATCTGCTTGAGGGTCGGAAGGCTTTACAGAGGGATCTGGACAGGTTGGATCAATGGGCCAAGGCCAATGGGATGAGGTTTAATAAGGCCAAGTGCCGGGTCCTGCATTTTGGTCACAACAACCCCGGGCAGCGCTACAGGCTTGGGGCAGAGTGGCTGGAAAGCTGCCTGGCAGAAAAGGACCTGGGAGTGTTAGTGGACAGCCGGCTAAACATGAGCCAGCAGTGTGCCCAGGTGGCCAAGAAGGCCAACAGCATCCTGGCTTGTATCAGGAACAGTGTGGCCAGCAGGAGTAGGGAAGTCATCGTGCCTCTGTACTCGGCACTGGTGAGGCCTCACCTCGAGTACTGTGTTCAGTTCTGGGCCCCTCACTACAGGAAGGAGATTGAAGTGCTGGAGCGTGTCCAGAGGAGAGCCACCAAGCTGGTGAGGGGTCTGGAGAACAAGTCGTACGAGGAGAGGCTGAGGGAACTGGGCATGTTTAGTTTGGAGAAGAGGAGGCTGAGGGGAGACCTTATTGCCCTCTACAACTACCTGAAAGGAAACTGTAGAGAGGCAGGGATTGCCCTCTTCTCCCAAGGGAATAACGACAGGACCAGAGGAAATGGTATGAAGCTGCGGCAGGGGAGGTTTAGATTAGATATTAGGAAGAATTACTTTACTGAAAGAGTGGTCAGGCACTGGAACAGCCTGCCCAGGGAGGTGGTGGAGTCGACATCCCTGGAAGTATTTAAGAAACGTGTAGACGTGGCTCTTCAGGGCATGCTCTAGTGGCCAAGATTATTGGTTTGTGGTGGGGTGTTGTGCGTGGGGTTGTGGGTGTGGGGTTTAGTTGGTGGGTGGCTTTTTTGTTTGTTTGTTTTTGTGTGGGGGTTTTTTGTTGTGTTTTTGGGGGTTTTTTTGTTTTGTTTTTTCATGTGGTTGGACTCGATGATCTCAAAGGTCCCTTCCAACCACTAAGATTCTGTGATTCTGTAGTATTCTGTAGTTCTTCTTTGTCCTTGTTCCCTATGACAGCTACTGTTGTAGAAAGAATTACACGTTTACACATAATTTCGAGTTTTTGGTTTTCATTTCCTGTCACTTCTGCTTCTTAGCAAAATGGCTAATTATTAATAAAATTAACGGAATAACAAAATGACTGCTATACCATGGTACCATGAAAAGCTCCAGGGCTTCAGAAATTTGTATATCTTAGGAGGTATTTGGCTGAGTTGCAATTCGTGAAAACAAACAATATTTAAATTTCATTAAAGGACTCCAGTCTTCCTTGCTGCTCTCATATCTGGAAGATTGCATTCCAGTAAAAAGCTGATAGTTGTTATTGCAGCCCCCTCGGGATAGGACAAGAATGGATGACTCACTGTTTCGGTGGTTGAAACCCACAGCGGTCAGTTTGTAACCAGAATTTTTTGCTTTAGTTCTAGAAGGCTGTTCTTCTTTTCCTAAAGATAGAACATTTGCAATTACCTTTCAAAATAACTTGGCACTTCTCTGTGTGGCAGGTGGATCTGGAAATGCTAATGTATTCGCCCGCAAACTTTGGGTCTAGAAGACGGAGTGTGTAGAGGCTTATTATACACCTAGCTTGGTATGTTGAAAACTGGCTTCCTCTTGCTGCTGTACCACCATCCCTGCTTTGGGACAGTGTGAGGAGGTTTGTGCTGTGCAACGTGGTAGGTGCTTTAAGGCAATTGCCAGTTGAGACCTGTGCATTCTCTCACCTTCTGTTGGGTGCTCCAAGAGGTGTTGCTGAGACAAAAGCACTCAGCTGCAGGGTGCTGCTGTGTCCCCTTTGCTCTTCATGTGGACATAGTGCCTTCCTGGGGGCTTTTCTGTCCCCAGGGGGAAAG
Organism: Nycticryphes semicollaris; assembly: GCA_013400055.1. Taxonomy (NCBI): domain Eukaryota; kingdom Metazoa; phylum Chordata; class Aves; order Charadriiformes; family Rostratulidae; genus Nycticryphes; species Nycticryphes semicollaris. The sequence goes on along the minus strand of VXBJ01003999.1, from coordinate 1,508,994 downwards.
AACTGTGTGAGGTATTAATGTGGTTGGTCCCACAGCATTCACTGAATAGTTTCAAGCATGGGTGATGAATCAATAAATCACACAAGAAAAGGGGTTTTTTTTTTGTATTATTCTGTTTATTGAGAGGGCATAGGATATGTAGTAGAACAAATAAATACACTGCACAAACCTTATTAAAAGACCATTAGGGTTGTGGCGGTAAGCATTTGGATAATATTTCAGGAAGTGGATTGAAAATAGAGCTTTAATTTTGTATTTTTTCAAATGCAATGTGAGGGGATATTCAATTGCATCTTCAGAGACTTCTTTTGTGTGCAGGCTCTGATTCAGCAAGACATTTGAAGTTATTGGCAAACCCACTGACTAGATGCCACTGTATGCGTGCATCTGCTTAAATAGGTACAGGAACATCCAGCATAGCAGCATGCTCAAGGGTCTGGTGAGACCCCACCTGGAGTAGTGTGCATGGCTTTAGAGTCTTCAGCATCAGAAGGATATGGAGCTGTTGGAGCAAGTCCAGAGGAGGGCCATAAAGTTGATCAGAGGGCTGAAGCACCTCTTCTAGGAGGGCAGGCTGAGAGAGTTGAGATTGTTCAGCCTACAAGAGGCCTACAAGAAATCTGGAGAGGGACTTCTTACAGGAGCATGTAGTGATAGGATGAGGGATAATGGCTTCAAACTGGAAGATGGTAGATTTAGATTAGATATCAGGAAGAAATTTTTTACTGTGAGGGTGGTGAGACACTGGAACAGGATGCCCAGAGAGGTTGTGGATGCCCCATCCCTGGAGGTGTTCAAAAGATGTCCCTGGCTATGGTGGGGGGATGGAACTTAGATGATCTTTAAGGTCCCTTCCAACCTAAATCATTCTACAATCCTGGTGATGCATAACCTGGGTACACAGAGTCAACAGAGAACATTGTTATAAAGGTTGTGGCTCCCCATTTTTATACTTGTGCTCTTTATACACGCACACACACTCACTCTTCCATTCTTCCATCAGATACTCTGAAATAATCATTATTAATCCTTCAGTGAGCCCAGACCAGAAGTATCTCCTGAGTGTTACCAGGAAGGCTTGATCAGGTTACCTGGGGCTTTGGCTTATACGGTGTTTTCACTGGCACGTTGCCATGACAAGTACACTTTATAGTGGGTAAAGCAAAATAAAATAACAGAATGCATGCCACTGATTACTTTCAGTAATATAGTCTCATTCAAAAGAAGCCTACTGAATGTAAAATCACATCCCAGTGCTGTTCTAGCCAATGTTTTAATCACATGTGATGTAAGAGGACTGAAGACCATTTTTCTTACTGCCTTTTTTTTTTTTTTTGGTTTAAACTTGCAACAAAACGATAAATGGCAATCAACAAAATATAAACTGAAGCTGTATGTCTTGCTGTGTATCCAAACAAGAGAGAAAAACAGTCTCAAGGAAAGCCGTAGGTTTCCAAATCATAAATAATGTATTTAGTCTGGGTACTCTGACCAGGAGCTTCAGCTGTAATGGGTATGCTGGTCTGAGCTGATGGACAGAATTGAACAGACTAGACATGTAAACAACATGAGCTGCAAAGCGGATTTAATCTTTTCGGGGGTGGTCCTTCATCAAATGAGTAAAATTTCTGTAATAATTAGGCGTGGCAGGGAAATGCAGGGAAATACAGCTTCAACTTACGAGAACAACCAGAAAACCAAAAGATTTGTGTTTACCTAATTCCTTCAGGATTTGAACAAGGGAAAGTCATTGTCTTCATGCCAAGTAAGGGCATGTACAGGGCGGGGAGGAGGGCGAGGGGGAACAACCAAAAGAAAGGCTGGGTTATGTCTGGAACTATTTTTTCTAATTTTTTTTTTCTTTTTTTTTTTTTTTCTGTTTTTATGGTTTAGGGACTGCCTTCTACAGGCAGTGGTTGTGCTGAGTCCAACGAGCCCAGTGTCCCATTGTGGACAGGAACCAGACTTGAATCCTTTTGGATTCCCCAGAAGCTGTTGTTTAGGCCAAATGCCCTTTCTCCCACTATATTAGCCCAAGCTGCATGTAAGGACATATATTTACCTCTTGCATCTGCCACCCAGTGGCATCCAGTTGAACTGGTATTTGTAGATGAGAGCTTTGAATTGCTCACTCTAAGCTTGTGCTCATTTTTAGTAAGCCAATGTTTGCAGGAATTAATCAAGGTGGGCAGACCTGCCCTCTGAGGTCCTCCTCTTTGCACGCTGCAATTTAATGTGGGGAACTGCTTGAGAGAGTCCAGGGCAGGGCTACAAAGATGATGAAGGGAGTGGAGCATCTCCCATATGAGGAAAGGCTGAGGGAGCTGGGTCTCTCCAGCTTGGAGAAGAGGAGACTTGAGGGGTGACCTCATTAATGCTTCTAAAGTATGTAAAGGGTGTGTGCCAGGATGATGGAGCCAGGCTCTTCTCAGTGATGGCCAATGATAGGACAAGGGGCAATGGGTGCAAGCTGGAACATAGGAGGTTCCACTTAAATATGAGGAAAAACTTCTTTACGGTGGGGGTGATGGAAGACTGGAACGGGCTGCCCAGAGAGGTTGTGGAGTCTTCTCCTCTGGAGATACTCAAAACCCACCTGGATGTGTTCCTGTGTGACCTGCTCTAGGTGTTCCTGCTCTGGCAGGGGGATTGGACTAGATGATCTTTCAAGGTCCCTTCCAATCCCTGATATTCTGTGATTCTGTGAAAGAGCAGTCCCCACTGTCCCAAGGTGTGCCACTGCTTTTACTCCTGGGGATGCAGGCAATGGGGTAACTTTCTCAGGGTAAAGCCCATGCATCAGTTTTTTCCTGTTCTGTTTGGATACAGGGTTTAGGAGGTGATGTGTCACTGGTCACAAGTTATTTTTCACCTGAAGATAAGCTTTGCTGAAATGTGCAAATACATGCAAGTCGCACCTACTTTCTACCTATCTTTGGCTGTAATTGCTAGTTTTACTGATCTCCCTTTGCATGAAAGCTGCCTGAGAGCCTCCCGTATATGCAGCCTAGTCACTGGGAGGGGGCCACTGGAAGAAACGAAGTTGAGCGTGCCTGATTTCCCAGGATAACCGTGCTACAGCCCTAGTGCAAAGAACAACCAAACTTTCCTCTCCACTCTGTCAAAATACACTCTGGGAGACCTTGACACAAAGGTTCATACAGCAGCGAAGAACTGTAGCAGAAGTAATTATTCACTCTTTCTGCTGCAGCTGGGCTTGGGGGCACTAAGGAAGAGCAATCAGTGAGGAAATTTCTGAGCTCCTCTATGAGGAGTAGGAGGTAAGAGAGTCTTTAAGGGGGGGGAGCTGAGCTGTATTTGGGATATTAATACTAGTAGCCTGACCTGGGAAGCAAGCGGGAGCGCAGTTTCTCTCCAGCCCCTGCAGATGCTGTGAAAAGGCTGTTTGCTGGTTGGAGGGTGGCAGACTAGACCTCAGATTTAAAGGCAATTTAGAGCTCCATTGACTTGTAAGATAAAACGGTGATTTGAGTTTATTTCATTCTTCCCATGACTAAGGGATAGTGAGCCAGTGCAGGGGAAATATGAACTGCTTTAACCCAACATCAGTCTTTACCCAAAGCTTAAAGAGGAGCCAGGCCTTTGCAGTGTCTAAGGAAAACATCCCTTTTCAAATGCAGCAGGGGGCAATGCCTGTACAGCCGGAGGTTTTAACCTGCACCAGAAAGCATGGGTTGGGATGGCTGAAGGGGGAATTAGAAGTTTGCTGGAGAGAGTTTGCTCCAGGCTAGAAATGCAACTGTAGGAGCAAGAAAATTGGGGGAATGGTGCAAATACTTTGAAAAAGATTGATGTTTCCCTTGCTGTGGAATTGGGGAAAACTCAGCTTCTTTCCTACTGGTGGTGTCACTTGTTTGTTTATTTATTTGTTTGTTTGCCAGGGCAAATAAAAGTAAACCTCAGCAGTGACTCCAAAAATCCTGGGTTGTTGAATCAATAGTATCTCTGCTCTCAGAAGCAGCTTTTACTTTTTTAAAAAGTGAGATGTTGAACAGCCAGGTAGTCCTGCATTTCTTGGAGCTGCACAACAGGGACTACGAGCAGCACACAGTCAGTCACACTTAATTAGACAGCCTGGGGCTGGGATGGTTAAATGCCGCCTCTGCTGAATCTGAGCATGGTGAATATGAACCTCACCAGAAGTCTCATCTGCTTTTATCCACTCTGGTAATGGTACAGAAGGAATTGTTGTGAATGTCCTAGGGCTGCTTGTTGTGAGCTGGCTTGCAAGATCCCATGTCAACGTTTTTTCTGCACCAGAGATGTTATGACTTGGGACTTAAATTTCCTACCAAATTCTGTTACGTGGTAGATTAACCCGGATTTGTGCATTGGAGCTGGGTGTGCACAGTACTGTGTAACCTTTGCTTTTGTCACTTGTGTAGGCTTGTGGATTAGGTCATTTATCTTGATAATGAGTTCTGTTTCACACCTCTTCAGACAAGCACAAATGTGGAAACAAATACCATTAGGGAAGGAGGAGGATCTGGAGGTGGAAATCTCCTACAGATAAATAGGGTTTTTACCTCTGGCAGTACATCGAGGTTTTTCATTTTAATACCTAGCAAGCAGCTGATGTCCTTGCCACCATGGAAGAGATACATCTTGTCCTTCTTCTGCTCTTTCAGACAATGCTAGACGTCCATCGTTAGCCTGAAGTCTGTGAAACATATGGGAAGGGTAAATCTGTTCTTTACAAAATCTCATCTGTTGTGTGAGTGATGCCTGACATAGGGACTCGAGAGAGGTGGAGTCTTTTTCTCCTTAGTTACAGCCTCAATTGTTTCGTTTAAAGCAACGTAGGCATTGACTTTTGGGGTTTTTTTTTTATGCTTAGGGCATTTTAGAAACCCAAGTCTGAAAAAGGAGAACTCTTCTGCATAAAATGTTTTAGCCTATACCCAGAAAGTGCTGCAAATCAAAAGGCATCAGGTTTTTTTGTGAAATGAGGCAGATTAATGCAGAGAACTTCCAGAGGGCAGTTGCTGTTCCTGGTTTTCAGAGAAATTTTGTTGGGGGAGAGGGTGGCAAGAAGGGCTGGAACAAAGCCCTTGTTTACTCGTGGTTTGTGCTCTACTTTTCTCTTTCAAAAGCTGCACCAGAAGCATCCGGGAGGACAGGAGCTTCTAGGATGAAGCTTGGCAGAGAGCTGGTCACGGCTGCCAGCCCCTCTCCCAGGAGAGATGGGGGAGGAATTCGGCCCCTTGGAGGTGCCTCCCTTGGGGAGGGTGCTTAGATCAGGGCTGCCATGCAGCTGTGTGAAACACTTGTGCCAGCACTGGGCTCTGAGATGGGTTTCTAGGAAACATGGAGTATCATTCTGCTTTTATTGTGCTCTTTGAAGCGTTCACTGATCTATTTATTTTTATGGCAGGAGACTTCTGTTGCATTGTATCCGTTGGGCTGTATTGCAGGTTTCAGTGCTAATGCCTGAGGCAGATTTTTATTCAAGGGACTGCTTCCTTCATATCAAGGTCTTGCTTATAGCCCGGTAGTCCCATAGTTAGCCTTAAAGCTTTTTGAGGAAGGACCTTATATATGTGTGTGTTTGAATGGGGTGTACCTGACCCAAAAGAGCCATGATGTGGCATGGAGTGTGTGGCTGACACTGCGGTAGAAATAAGTAACTGCTTCCTTTCTCCCCTTGTAAGAGCAAAGAGAGAACTATGTCTATAACTTTAATGATAACTATGAAGTTATGCAAGGGGCGTTTGATCTTGCATCTTGGACACCAACTGCCCCATCTCTGGCATATTTAAATACTCCCAGTTTACAGTGGATCAAGAGAGCACTGCTGTTTGCGAGTAGCTGAGAATTGACCCTGTCACTTGTCTACAGCATTCAACTGGTTTCAGCTTGCATGCTGGAGGGAAAGATCTAGTATGTTGGAAAAGCTGCAAAGCCTTCCTTGGCCTTCCTTACCTCATGGAGAACAAGCAGCCCTGTGCTGGAGGGGGTGGTATGGCAGTGCTTTAAGGACTGAGCTTTGAGCTGCTGTGGTAATGGAGGTTTACCAGTGTTGTGAAGGTGGGTGGATTCTGTGCAAAAGTGAACTGTGTGCTCGGAGAACTGGCTGGTGTTGCAGCTGCTAGAAATACTAGAGATGTGGGCAATTCGAGATCCGTTCGCTGTGTATGTTTCATCACCCTGAATACACTAGATTACTGACCAAAACTGGGCCTTTTTATTAGAAAATACACTCTTGATATTTCATTTTATTGACCCTTCTCAGTATTTAGCACTTGGGCTTTATTCCTGCCATTGTGCTGACTGCGGTTCGCAAAGAGTCTCCTCTCTGTGCAAAGTAGAACAGCAGAGTCCTGGAGATCCTTGGGTGTAAGAAGCTTTGCTTTTTTTATGTGATCTGGCCAAGCTAGTTTTCCTTATGCTTTTTATGGTCTTCCAGGCAGCAACACGGAGGAAGG